>OY725197.1:1200000-1800000 GCA_963241965.1 Tortrix viridana
AATAAAAAGTACTCATACATCACACATAATCTTTATTTATTACACAAAATCTTTATTTATTTGCTAAAGTATCTACAATTATATTTCCTAATACTAAAAATTTACCAAATAAATCTAACCACCGTTCTTGCATTCTAAACTCTGATTCCCTTAACCTATTCCTCTCCCGCTCCACTTCCTGTTTAAAAGCTCGCCATTCACTGTCAGCTCTGACAAAGGCTTGCCTTGCCAAATCTGACTGTCTGGGTGCGAGTCCTTCTGTAGACAGGAGATTAGTGGTTTTGCACCTGACGTCTTCGCCACTGACGCGGTGTGGGCGGTAAGAGCTTGGGGCTCTGCCACCTGGCATTAGCAGCTGCTAATGCTGTTCTTGTGACCGCAGGCTCACCACCGTGCTTTACTCCGGTCTCACTCCCGTCCACCTCGGGCAGGGCTGTAATGGATAAAAAAACGTTTACAGTACTATTTTGAATTCTTAATTAACTAATGAAACTAGATAGGTAGGTACATTTTACTCTAAAATGTGATAATAACAGCAAAATTTATTGGAACCTATTTCTTGAAGAGCTGATGGAAATTGACTGTCATTGCAGTCACTATACCTGGGCTGTTAACTGTTTCGGGATACTCTCTGTCCACCAAGTCTTGTTCACTGCAAGTGCTGTTAGCCACAAGCAATGGTGGAAAAAAGGAGGCCTGAGCTGATGTCCCTGGTACAAGTGGTACAAGTAGATTCCAGTCTCCAACGCCTGCAGTGAAAAAAAACACATTGAAATAATCTTTCCTAGGACATGAATTAAATGAATTTTTATATTAAATATATATAATAAATTGTTTATTTTATTTCAATAGTAACAATGATAGGGAAACTTACTGGAACAAGTTTGTTGAGCAAGTTATTCATTTAGCAGGAAAATTGATAGGCTGTCATTTGTTTCTAGTGCCACTTCAGTAACTTCTTCCTGTAAAGCATTTTTTTAAAAGAATGCCATGAGATATGAAATTAATGACTTATATGTAAGTATATTATAACTTTCGGCACATAATTAAATAAGTTTTTGTCTAATTTGACTATACACAGACGTATGAATGAACTGTCACATTGACAAAAAAATCAAAACAAATTCAAGAATCACTTACACTTACATAGTGACACTGCTCTAGGGCACTTTTTTAAATTAGCAGGGTTATTTCTATATTTTTAAATAGATGACATGGATACTTATCTTTTGGCCCAATATCATCCTTACTCTGTCTTTTTATTGTAGTTAGAAAGAGACAACTTCGTTTGGTGTGAAATTAGGCACACGTAACGATAACTACACGAACTATCGAGTTAACGTTAGCGAGAATAGTAAACGTTTATGTGACTCATGGTACGAGTTTAATCAAAAACTATTCGAAGGACGTTTACTCGCTATCGACTGTAGAACGTAATACGAGTTTTCGATAGCAACTCATGGTAGAGGTACTGGTGTAAACCGGTTATATGTCGATACGAGAACGAAATTGTGAATGGAGAGGAAAAGGTGGGGCTGAGCGGCCTCTCACACCGAAGATGTAACTGGTCAATATCATAATGTTGAAAATAGTTTTGAGGTTGCATGTCCATGGGTCTCAAACACCGCTTACGAGGTGGTGTGTGTTAGATAGCCTTCGACAATTAAAAAACTTATATTATAGGTTGTAATGCAATAAGTAGTTATTTAGAGTTTTGGAACTTGTTGCACTATGTATGTCAGTTTTATTCTTAATAATTTTAAATCAAATAAAGAAATTAAGAATGAAATAAAAAAAAAGAATAGGAAACAAACGTAGTTTTTGTTTAGAGTCGCCCCATGGCGTTCGAGATGCGAACATTTCATGTTGTAGTTATAATTTAATAAAAATAACTTCACTTGAACAAAGAAGCAGTATTTATTTCTTATAGTTAGTACCATATTTAAGGCCTGTTTCACAATCGACAAGTAAATTCATCTGTCAAATAAAGATAGCCCTCTCCTTGTCTATTTTCAAGTGTAAGAAAGGGAAAGGGCTAAATTTATTTGATAGACATGCTTTACTTGACGATTGTGAAACAGGCGGTTAATACATATTATTGATTGTTAGCAAATAAAAATCTGTTATTATAGTTATTACAGCACGGTGTAAACGAATCCACCGTGAGATTCATTCATAACGCAGAGAATAAAGGTGTAACATTACGTTTTTTTAACAAGTAACAAATTGACGGACAGTGTTTATATTTATTAGTGTGCCGGATGTCGTTGATATTCTTAATGGAAACTTAGATTTTAATGTTGGTGTTATGTTAGTGACCTGCACCAGAATTAATATCGCCTTTAACGCACAGCGGGCTTAACGTGCATGTACGAGATAAAATTTGACAGGTGCTAGGAAAATGAATACATCTATTCCATATTCTAACGTAACACTTAACGCTTAAGGTTTAAAATAAAAGCGTCTCGTCATGACTTTCATTACCTTTTACTAAGCGACTATAACGATTTTCACATTTTATAGCGATTTCATCAAGACGGGACACTTTTATTTTAAACCTTCATCATGTCATGTATTGACAGTGGAATTTAGTTCACATTCACACCTTCTTCGTTCATTCACTACCTTTGTTGTATGTGTGTGCGTCATTCACCTCAACTCTCGTACCAACACCTATACGTGTATATGTGACGTTCTCAATATAAAGGGACCTTATGGAGGAAGGTAGTTACGCTCTTCTTATTCTTGTAACAATACGAATACTATGGTAACAGTTCTAAAAACGGCATAACCGCCTGCCTCCATAAGGTCCCTTTATATTGAGAACGTCACATATATATACTGCTAGCAACCCTTGCGTCACCGGACGTATCACCTACGCGTTGTTGACCAGGAAGATAACGAGAAATAGGCACACAGAAGTTAAAAACTAAAACCCGACAAAAAAATGTTATCACTGGTTGCCTCTCGTGATGTTTGTATCTGAGAAAAAGTTTCAAAATCTATGCATTATCAGCTGTTAATTGACACTAATCTCGATAAATTTGTCAAAAAAAAACTCTATTTTAAATTAATTTTAAATGTACAAATTGAGCACTTTCATTTGACATCCCACTTGCTATAATCAAATCACTTTCATGTTTCAACCCCCCATTCTAGACCCCTTTTCAATTATTTATAAAATTAATTTCATATTTTTTTACTAAAAACAGATCCGGGCTAACAAGTTATACAACTATGCCAAACAAGTTGATAGCTACTGAGAAAAACTGCTGTGACATACAGACAGACAACGAAGTCTTACCATAAGGGTTCCTTTTGTACCATTTTGGTACGGAACCCTAAAAATGGCAGAGAGACGAATTAAATCCATCGATTGCTTTTGTATTCTTATCTCAAGAAGTCAACAAAATGTGACGTTCTCAATATAAAGGGACCTTATGGAGGAAGGCAGTTGCGCTCTTCTTATTCTTGTAACTATACGAATACTATCGTAACAGTTCAAAAAACGGCGTAACCGCCTGCCTCCACAAATTTGGTCTAAAACGGGCCCAAAACTTTCGGCCCTCTGTTATTTTAGTTTAGTTTCGACAACCCTACTGCCCCAGGGTTGGCACGGCGGAACAATTAAACCCTAACTATGTGAAGACAACGCCCTAACGGTTTAAAGTTCGAATTGGTCGCTTGTGCAGTGGCGTGCAAAAATACTGGTTAGTTTATTTTAAACTGGTTTCTGTACACATAATTAGAAAATAAACTAGTTTGAAAAATAAATTATAAATTAATCATTATAGTTTTGTAATAAAGTAAAATTGGCACTAGATTATTGACAGGTGAACCAATTAATTTTAAGCCCCAAATCGGCAGTTTTCTATAGAGTATATTATAATATCATGAAATTTTGTATTGGCTCATAATATAGGTTTGACTGTCGATAATCTAATGTCAAGCTTGGCACCTTTTTAGGGTACCTACTGGGCCCAACGGGACCCTATTAATAATTATGCCTACGCTGTCCGTCCGTCCGTCCGTCTGTCTGTCTGTCCTAACTATAAAGAGCTGTATCTTTTGAACCGTAATAGACAGCGGGTTGTTTTTTTTTCAGTATGTGTTATTACGGCGGATTAACTATCAAATAAAAATAAAAAAAATAATAAAGGGGGTCCCCATATAAGAAACGTTTTTTTTCAACGTATTTCTATTTTTGTTGTATCGTAAAAACGGTAAAACATACAAGCGTCAAATTTGGTATGATTATAGAACAAACCCTATAGAATAACAACAAATACTAAAAACCAGCCAAATGTGTACGGAACCCTCAGTGCGCGAGTCCGGCTCGCGCTCGCCTGGTTTAAGATACCAATTTTGGTGGCACGTGAGAACTGGGTAAAGAAAACGAAATTCTATTTAGTCCGTCAGTTAGGTTTTCAAAAAATATTGCACACGTATTTTTTCTTTTGTCAATCATACAATAAATGACAAAGATAAACCGCGTCAAAGTTCGGGAGTGGGGGCTCGTGACGTCACTTCTGCGTAAATATTGTAGACACGGGTCATTTCAACTCAATATATCTCAGTAATTTTTTGATTATGTAAAAAAAATACGTGTCCAATACTTTTTGATAATCGACACAGAAAAAAATTGTCATCATCTCTATCATTTTTTTATCGAAACAAAATACTTTTTTAATTGTCAAACGCAATGTTCTAAATAGTTTATACAAAGCGTCCCTCACGCTGTCCCGCCACGGGACTAATTAATTAAAGTTGGACAAGTGACCGAGTTTGTCCGCGCCGGTTCTGTACACTGGATAGGGCACCGAGATTGAGGGTCTTCATGTAGTGACCTGGCAAAAGTGACCACGGGAGCTCAGTATGGGAGAGCATTAATTTTTTGGAAATTTATGAAAGAGGAATGAGGTTTCTGCTGATATTTTTCCAGCGTTGTAGTACAATGAAAATGGATTTATTAAAAAAAAAAAAACATAAAATTAATATTAAATATTATACTTTTTAGGTACCTAGTTGAGTTTTTTATTAGTTTCCTTTATGTGGTTGTAAAAAAATTGTTGACTTTGAAATAGTAAAAAAGGCAAACATCTTCAAAAAAGAATCTTTTAGACATTTGTCTCGACATTTCTCGTGAATTATCTAGATTCTTTTTTACAACAGACACATTATTCCAGAGATTTCTTGAGATCGAAACAACTCGGTGTCATTTTCACTTTCTACCTAAAAGTTTGTGCATTTAGCATTCCTGATATTTACTAATCTGTCCGGACAAATTGCCACGTGTCTAGATTAATTAAACCAAAACCACATAGCTGAAGAAACTACGAACAAACGTTAAAAGCGTCGCACTCAGAAAGACGCACGTATCAACGAGACCCCTAAGCGGACGTGGCAGTGCTGTCAGTGGCGGGTGTCGCGACGTGCGTTTGTGTGAGTGCGACGTCTGGAACGTTTGTTCGTAGTTTCTTTACTGCTTTAGCTATTTTATACTGTGCCAAAACACATCCATCCTTAAATATTGCATCCATCCATCCATTTTATTTCGTGGAAAACGTTTCCAAATTCACATTTGGAGCGCACAACGTTATTAGTTCCATGAAATCATTCCGCGTACTCTGTGACTAGAGACACTAGAGTAAGTCTATTTGGTCCAAATTACTTTTGAGTGAGTTAGTCTGAGATACTAGGAGCGATATTAATTTATTTGCTGAACTTAGTTGCGTTTTCGAAACAATTTGTCACAGAGATAATTAACCTGGATTGACACAGGATACTTTTATCCTCGAAAATTTTATGGTACCCGAGGAAAATTATATAAACGAATCCTATGCGGACGAAGCTGCAAAACTACTATCTATTGCCGATAATCAACTATATCTACGCAGTCGGGTTACCTACGCAGTCGGGTTATCTATAAAATTGAATATTATTAAAAAAAACATTATGGACGTTCTTATAATCTTGTATCGTTAGATTCATCATGAAATGGCCTATTTGATTATATAATAATGAATGCCTATAAGAATGAATTGATTTACGAATATTCAGTAAATAAATGTAAAAGTCAATACGAGATAAATATTTTTCATTTCTTTTTATATTTCTACTAGGGTCCCGCCTTCGCTTCGCTCCGTGTACACATAAACCTTCCGTGAAAAATTGTCTAACTGATGGTGACCTTATGGAGGCAGGCGGTTACGCCGTTTTTAGAACTGTAGCCATAGTATTCGTATAGTTACACGAATAAGAAGAGCGTAACTGCCTTCTTCCATAAGGTCCATTTATATTGAGAACGTCACAAATGTCATTGTAAATGCTTACCCTCTTATTCATAAACGCAAAACAACTAAAGTATGCTTGTAGTATGGTTTGTCCTTATCTTTCAGAAAGTGACAAAGCATACTACAAGCATACTTTAGTTGTTTTGCGTTTATGCATAAGAGGGTTAGACTAAAGCAAAAGGGGAAGACACGTTATCGCCGTACGAGACACTGCCATAATGCGTGCCGCGACACCTACATTCGCACATTCCACACACACAGCTGTAAACATGCACTAAGGAGCAATAGAGATAAATTGATGGACTAACGTCTTGCGCGTAAGTGAGACAGCCATATGTCTCACAATAATGACGACGTCGCACGTGTTGACAGATCGGTGACGGCCGGACAACTGACTCAAACATAGGCGCTCAGCGCCTATATTTAGGTGCTCAAGCCCGCGCCGGTCACGTATCTTCCTCTTTTTGTTTTGAAGTATAAATGCTGTATTTTGGACATTTCCCATTCCTCTACATCCGTTTTATGCTAATCCCCCTAGTCCCCCTACTGATGATTGTGTAACACATTACTACGCGCTTCATGGGTTTGTCGGTTAAGTTTTATTAATTATGTGTGCGTTCAAACTTCGCCAGACCCTTAGGGTGCGTTTACTTCAAATTAACGTTAAAGTTTAGGAGAATGCCCTATTTAAACAAAAAGGCAGTATGCGCATATATACTTCATGCTCTTACTGATTTTTTCTTCTGCGGGCTTAATATGCATGCACGAGATAAAATTTGACAGGTGCTAGGGAAATGAATACATCTATTCCATATTCTAACGTAAGACTTAACGCTTAAGGTTTAAAATAAAACTGACTTTTATTTTATTACATTTTAATACTAAGCGACTATAGCGATTTTCACTTTTTTATAACGATTTTATCAAGACGGGACACTTATTTTAAACCTTAAGCCTTACGTCTTACGTTAGAATATGGAATACATGTATTCATTTCCCTAGCACCTGTCGAATTTTGTCAGTATGTTCTTGAAAATAATATCTATCTATAATCTTTGTTGGCGCATGTATAACTATTAAAAGAAATAGAAACCAACATATTAAAAAACTTAAGTATGAACACTCTCGATCCAGTCAACTTTAAAATATAAAAAAAATTAGGTCATCCGTTTGGGAGCTACAACGCCACAGACAGATACACAGATACATAAACACACAGAATACACACGCTAAACATAAAACACCTGTTTTGCGAAGGGGGTTAAAAGACGACGCGGTTAGCCTAGTTGGTCTACCAGAAGCTAGCGGTCCCGGGTTCGAATCCCGGTATGGGCAAATATTTGTGTGAAGCGCGAGTATTTGTTCCTGAGTCATGGATGTTTTCTATATATTTAAGTATGTATTTCTCTATATAAGTAATATCGTTGCCTAGTACCCATAATACAAGCCTAGAGCTTAGTTTGGGACTAGGTATCTTTGTGTGAAATTGTCCACTCTTTATTTCAGAGACAATAAATCCTACAGAACCGAAATAAAAATTATCTAACAGATTATCTGCAGATTGAAAAATCATCCCTAAGCTAATGTACTTACTCGTAACTCAAAATTAGATAAGACTAAAATTTACGAGGCGATCAATAATATTGATGAAGCATTACCGGGTACTGACTTAGCTGGCAGCTTCACACCTCATTAGAGAAAGTTATTGAGGTAAATCCTGGGTAGAGGCATTAACGTTTTTAGTTGTTCTGGATATCGATTATGGTTATTTGATTTTGGAATACCGGGTGTTGTTGGTTTCTGTCTAATCTAGTGAATGGTTCTTTTACAATCTGTCAAAGTCAGCTGATTTGTGATTGAGCTTGTCTGTACGCAATACAATTTGACAGAACCATTAAGGCTTAAAATAAAAGGTAATTAAAGTCAGGACGAGACACTTTTATTTTAAACCTTAAGCGTTAAGTCTTATGTTAGAATATGGAAGAGATGTATTAATTTCCTAAGCACCTGTGTATTTGATCAATCAAAATTGGTCATTGAAGTAATACTAATAATTCCGTAACTTTAGAAGACAAGCTTTTACCCACGACTTCGTCCGCGTAGAAGTCTCTTATCGCTGCTCCGTCGGGAACTGTACAATTTTCCAGGATAAAATGTATCCTTTGTCCTTCCCAGGGACTAACACTATTTCCATACCAGATTACATCGAAACCAGTTCAGTGGTTTATCTATGAAAGAGGAACAAATAAACAAACTCAATGTGTATAGTATCAGTAAGCATACGGTTTTGTTCTTAGCATCCACGACGATTTAAGATTTAAGAAAACATACATTCAATTAATTTAACAAGACAAGTATCTAAACAAGAATTTAGGTCGAAAAAAAATGTGTCCAATCAGGAATAAAGATAAAAGAACACAATCATTATATTTATTTGTCGTTAAATAATTAGAAACAGAGTAAAAGTATGCTTTGTCACTTTGTCACATTCAAATGTCACGAAGATAAGGACAAACGATACTTCAAGCTTACTTCTATTGTGCGATTATAATAGGGTTAAATTTTACTCTCGTACCTATATGTTGACGACGCCAAAACGAAAGCAAACTATTTAACCGTTCCTTCATTTGGTGCAATCGTTAAACAAGATGGCGGCTCATTACCAAAATGGCCGCTTGGCCGAATTGATTGTAAAAGCGTCTGAGCTAAATACTGAGTAATTAGGGAAGTTTGACAGTTTCCACAACTTTTGTAGGTACTTTGAGAATGTATGAGAACAATATCTTGAGATGAAGTAACGTCGTATTTAGATGTTTTGATGTTTATGGTTCTGGCCTAATAATAATGTAGACGTATTTTTTAATATTTTTTTTTATTAATAAAAATCACTCGCATATTAATTTAAAATCCCTTAATATAAATTTCGTTTTAAATTTTCCCGCTAAAACGCTAACTTCTGTCATGGCGTCGCTATGACGTCACGATCCTCTAAACACTAGTATACTCTAAAGTACTCTGTGGGCTCGCGCAAATCTCGTTTCTTGGCAAATGTCAAAATGTTGTTTGTTTAGAGGACCGTGACGTCACGCGCTGTTTGCGGTCACGTGATAACGAGGATGAAAATATTTATTGTTGTGTAATTAAATTAAAAGATATTATATTATAAATATAATAGTCACATAAGTGTGATTTTCGGTAATTGTATATTAAACACTACCGGAAAAAAATAATATTTATTTATTTTCTTTTCGTGTCTACACCCCTATTGGCTGAAGAGATTCGCATGAAATTTTATACACGGATAGTCCTTATCTTGGATTGTCACATGGGATAGTTTTTATCCCGGTAAATTAAATAGTTCCCAAGAAAAATGCGATAAACGACTTGTACGGGCATAAGAGTAAGTGATATGAAGGTCATCGCAATGATTTAGTGGCTACCGAATGACGTAAGCAGCGTCATGTCGCATGTGACTCGACCTGCGCCTACAAATGTGACGTTCTCAATATAAAGGGACCTTATGGAGGAAGGCAGTTACGCTCTTCTTATTCTTGTAACTATACGAATACTATGGTAACAGTTCTAAAAACGGCGTAACCGCCTGCCTCCATAATAATAAATATAATTTCGGGATTGCTCGGCTATGCTCGGAACGCATCGTGGTCTATCCTCTCCTATACCATTAAATGAAAAACATATATATTTTTTTTATATATATTTGTACTCACGTTCTCGAAAACGGCTCTAACGATTTCGATGAAATTTACATTATGGGAGTTTATGATTTAAAAATTAATTAACAAATAAGGAATTTCCCATAAAAATATTTTGGGTCACATTAGGATATTATTTAATTATTGCATAGTTTCAAGTATTCTAACCTCAGGCACAAAAATATTTAAAATTTGGATATCTCACTCATCGTGGCAAAAATTTTGAGAAATGCTCAGGATCACTATCAACTATGCTAAATCGTCGTCAGAATAATTATACATTATTATATTATGAATATTTATTGCGTATAGGATTATCTAAGATCTAGCGAAAACCGGTCACTAATAAACGGAAAGAATAACCATAAAATTAAGTATGTTAACATTTTCGCTAAATGTTAATTTTATAGTTTAAGCCGATCTTGATTACAATATTTATAGACCAGATGTAAAATAATGAATGAAACTTTTAAATTGTTTTATTAACCTTACCTTAATCGATTAAAAACCACGACAAAATCGGGATTTTCAGAGTTCATAACTTAAATGTGACGTTCTCCGTATAAAGGGACCTTATGGAGGCAGGCGGTTACGCCGTTTTTAGAACTGTTACCATAGTATTCGTATAGTTACAAGAATAAGAGCGTAACTGCCTTCCTCCATAAGGTCCCTTTGTATTGAGAACATTCTCGATCAAGTCACCTTTCTAATAATAAAAACTAAATCAAAATCGGTCATCCGTTTAGGAGATATGATGCCACAGACAGACACAGATACACAAAGACTCAAACAGATACACACGTCAAACGATAACACCCCTCTTTTTGCTTCGGGGGTTAAAACACACTCATAGCAAACTCTAATATTATAAATGTGAAAGTTTGTGTGTGTGTGTTAGTTTGTTTAGAAATCTTCTCGTCACCTTCTGCGGCAAAACAGTGAAACATAATTTCACTCCAATATACCTCGGCGTAACTCTAGACCGTTCACTGACGTTCAAACCACACCTAGAAAACGTCAAGCAGAAGGTGAAAACAAGGGTCAACATCATTCGAAATGCCATACTGCCAAGATTGACACCCAGCTTAATGAAGCGATGCGCCTAATCTCGGGGGTAATTAAATCCACTCCTCTTCCTTGGCTTCCGTTTTAGCAAATATTCCACCTCCCGAGCTGCGCAGACGAAAAGCGGCTGCCAACGAGTGGAAAAAATGCTTCCAGCTGAACGGTTCCAAGCCCGTGCCCATCAGGTCCACTCTGGACGATCTGCCTCCCTCCCGTCTAACTTCCAGGTCCCCAATGTGGACTGACGAGGGGCCTAAACACCGGTTCCAACTGAAAGGCGTGGCGAGAGGAGTGGGGCCTTTTTGCTGGAGCAAACGCCGCCCTCGTAACGGACCCCACGAACAAACTGCCGGCTTCTGTGCCGACCGAAAACCCTGGACTCGCTTAAATCAGTTTCGGTCTAACCACAGGAAGACAAATCACCACCTGCACAAGTGGGGATTGAGGGAGTCACCACAATGCGACTGCGGAGCACCTGATCAGACCCTCTCCCACGTGGTAAATGATTGCCCACTTCGTTGTTTTCCTGGAGGCATGGAGGAACTGAATAAATTTACGCCCGCCGCAGTAAACTGGCTGAAACACGTGGACATTGACGTTTGATCCATGCAGGATGATTGCCATACGCAATGATGATGATGATTACTCTTTCACGCTGCAACGGCTGGACGGATTTGGATGAAATTTGGAATGGAGATAGCTTATACACTCGATTAACATATAGGATACTTTTCATCCCGGAAAATTTAAAAGTTCCCGAGGGAGCAGCGATAAACGACTTCTACGAGACGGAGTCGCGGGCAGAAGCTAGTTAAACATATTTATCTAATAATGTACCAACAGTTACGAAGCAAGTTTTTTTAATTTCACTTCCATGAATGACCATTTGACATGCGTCATCCAACCACGTGGGTCGAATGAGGTTATAAAACTGCGAAAGCAAAAGGATATAACTCGAAGTAACAGTCACTTTATTTTAAACTCTATCAAAGCTACCTAGATTTGAAATTCGATTGAGTTAATTATTCGACTTACATTTGTTTTGTATTGAGCGTATTTGACCATTAGACGCCTACCTATGTTTAAAGCTCATTCATAAAATATCATCAAATAGGTCCAAACCAAAAACGTTCAAATCATGCCAATTTGATCTTTAAGTTGTGGCTACAAAAGCGTTATCAGCTGTTTGTTAAATTTGTAATATCTTTGCTGGTTTGAAGTTAGCTCATTAGTTTTTGCACGTGACTCCTTCCACTATGTCTTTGTGCTAGGTCCAGTTACAGAATCCATCTTTGAGACCATTCAAGTATTATTTAGGGGGGCGGTTAGGGCTCGGCTCGGGGGGTTAGGGGGTGGGGGGGGGGGGGGGGGGGGGTCAGCAACATTTATTTACTTACTTTTTGTAATAACTATGACAGGTATTTGCTTATGTATAAAAATAAAGAAACTTAATCAGATTTTGTAAAGAAAAAAAAATAAGGATAGGAGGGGGGGAGAGCTCTGCTTACTCTCGCTGACAAGGGGGAGGGGGTGAATATAAAAGACTAAAATTCTGCTTATGTAATACTATAACAGCCCTTTTTATTTCTGGTTTTATTTATGGTCTTACGGTGAAAACATCGTGAGAAAACCTGCAAATTCGGATAGCTGAGTGGTAAGAGGGTTGCACAAAAGATTCTACTAGTGTGCATGTGTGCATGAAGAGGTTGATGAATGTAGAGGTAGAAAGAGTTTGGACCGAAGCACCTGGCTTTCCGTCTAGTCTCTGGCTACCTCAGTGGAAGACAGGCGTGTATCCGCAAGAGCCTGCACCTGTTGCCAAGCATTAGTGTTCGCTCTGTTGTCTTTCGGTATAACACGCGGTAAGATGACCGAAAAAATTATTAAAATTATTATCTTATAGTGAATTATTCAGATGACCTCTATCTCGAAACAGTAATCAGTATTTCAACTAATAATTTATTCAAAATCAATTTTCAAACATCAAAGTTAACCCTTCACCTGCAGCGAAGCAAAAGGGTTTTTAAATTTATCTCTAATCGAATTAAAAACCCTTTAAAGGGAAGAACCGGCTTAAATTCCCACTAACCGGGCTGAAATTAGCCCGGGCTTATGAAAAAGGTTCTCCCCAGGGAGTATATTACACTAGAAGGTGTTAGAATTCATATTTAAATGATGTTAACATTTTACAAAAAATCAGCGTCGAATTTGTTTATGATTCTCTAAGGCAATCTATATCTCTGGGGTTCGAACCGCGATTGCGCGGGAAATCTTTTTGCATGAAAATACGGGGAAAACGAATTTTCCCAGTTATGAGACCTAGCTATAAAAAGCTGTTAATAAAAATTTGATAAGTAGTTCAGGCGCAACAGTGGAGCATACGTAAATAGAAACATATAGACTGCTAAAATCACAACACTTGTAGCCGTAGTCTATTCAGCGAAGTATTTTAAAATTCGCTGCGCTCGTGGTTCAAAAATAGAACCTGAGCGCAACGGGCCTCGAGACCCAAACAGCTTGGCAGCCGTGCGAAACACAATTTTTCACTTCACCGTAGCGAGGAAAACACTTGGTGTTGGAAAAACAATTGCACGAACGTCACGCCAGTTGTGGCCGTGCTCGCGCAGCCCCCTCCGCGCACAGGACAAACATTACTTTCCACGCTAGCGGTTAAAGTGGATTTTTGCACGCAGATTTTGGTGCCACTGAAAACCAGCGTCGCGGTATAATATGCCGTGACATAGTGCTGAGTGGCGCCAATTTCGACGTCACAGAATCACCCATGGCAACACTACGCTACAATTGTTTATTGTTTTTTTTTTTGTTTTTTTTTTTTGTTTTTTTTTATAATTCCTTTCCTTCCTTAAGGTGCATTTGCACGAGCAACTGTTCTCGGCAATACTGCCCTCGTAAGAAAAAAAGGCACATCTGCGAATTATTCACAGAAGCATAATAAACCCTGTGTAGGTTAATAAAGGTCGCATGTGCAATACCAATTCGTTTGCACATGTGCCTTTTCTTCTTATGAGGGCAGAATATTGCTCGAAGGGTTGCCCGTGTAACTGCACCGTTACTGTTTAACTTTGGTGTCTGTGTGTGTTGCCATTCTTTTATAATCTGTAATCTTTGTTTTTTTTTTTCTTGTGATCGTCGAATAAATGTTTCTATTTCTATTTCTATTTTGTGCGCTAAAGACTTTTTCGAGCTGGTGAGGTGAAAAAGATATCTATTCAATAAGTAGAATGGTCTTTGTACAGGTCAATATTGACAGCGCTTATTGCACATCACATTACGTATTCTATACAAGCAGGTTGCATCGCTTTATCGAAACCTCACGCCTAATTAGCCTTATAAACAGCCTCTATAGCACTTCCATACCACTATGCCGGTGGTAGAAGCTAGCTTGCGGCTAGATGCCGCTCTGTGGTGTCCATATATTAACGTGAGGAACAGCGGTCGTATAGGTGCTGTATTATGGTTGTATTTTGGTGTTTATTGTTGCTTAAGAAAAGTGAAATGGATTTAAATAAATAAATTGTTCTTACACATTATAAAATAAAGTCGCTTTCCGCCTCTGTGTGTTTATCCGCTAACTCCTAAACTACGCAACGGATTTTGATGCGATTTTCACCATCAGTTAGATAATTTTTACGGAAGGTTTATGTATATAATAGGATCCAGAGCGAAGCGAAGGCGGGTCGCTAGTATAATATAAAAATTGCCGTGCGTTAGTCTCGCAAAGACTCGCAAATGGCTCGACCGATTTTGATGATTTTTTCAGGCAGAAGGTAATCAACTAGTTTTTAAATAAATCAAGGTAAAATTACATATAAATTGGAGCTATCTCAACCTATACTAAGCTCTAAGGTTCTATGGGTACAAGAATACTTATACAGAGAAATGAATTATTAGGTAGATAGGTACTTATTTAGTTTCATGACCTAAGCTTTTAATAAAAAATTCTGCTCATTATTTAAATAAGTAAGTATATGGCCTTTAACGAGGATTGAACTTAGACCCAATTTAGTATCTTTACAGGGCTTAACATGCATGCAAGAGATAAAATTTGACTGGTGCTAGGAAAAGACTTAACGCTTAAGGTTTAAAATGAAAGTGTCTCGCCCTGATTTCTATTACCTTTTATTATTCGACTATTGCGATTGTCGCATTTTTATTGCGGTTTTATCAAGACGGGACTCTTTTATTTTAAACCTTAAGCGTTAGTCTTACGTTAGAATATGGAATAGGTTCATTTCCCTAGCACCTGTCAATTATATCTGCTGATTGCATGCTAGGGGGCCTGGTATAGTGACCCTCCACCAAACCACGTTAACATTTGTAAATATTAGTCTTGGTCCAGCTCGTAGTCCGGATGTTTAAAAAAACAATTTCTCAGAAAATATAATATTATAACTGTATTTAATAAAAACGACCACCCATTTTGTTTATATTATTTTTATCACGTTGTCAGTTAAATTATAAAACAGACGGACACGTGTGTTTATTTGTTGATTCAGATTTGGGGGTGGGTTTTTATGATTCATTTTAAATATGAACACAATTACATTTATTGTATTTTATAGTGTTACTTGTAAAATTTTAAATCTATACGAAAAAATCTTAAACATCAGAATCCATAACAATACGAGTAAGCTTTATGACGTATTAAACCTCTCAAATTAAAAAGATTCAATTCCAAATAAAGAACTCATTCCCGCTCAAAACAACATCGTTACCCACGTTCCTTTTAATTCTGTTTTCAATTTTAGCGAAGCAACCAATAAATCTAAACTGGTTTTCTGTGGCCATATACGCAAGCTCACTTTGCATTACAAATAAATACGTAAAACAATTGATATCAACCTTATTTTAAGAACAATAAGGATGAATAAAGATGCATATGCATCGTGGGAAATGAATAACATTCGTTCTAAAAATGCAACTGGCCAGTAATTCCCACGATGAAAAAAAAATGATTAAAAAGTATGTATCAAAGACAGTCATGGCTGTTTTTGTACTTTTTGGTTTCGGTGCTTAGGACATGGTGTTGCTGGTTATTTTAATGGTTATCAGATAGCCACAATGTAACCAAATCTTAGAAATCGATTTTAACCTACTTTTAAATGTCGGATACTTGAAATTTTGTATACTTATGTAATTCCGATGACAATTCAATTATATGGTACCACCGAGCTGGTATGATGGTGACCGAAGGTGGCCATAGGAACTCCTCAATGGCTAATAGTAGATCCACCGAGTTTGGACTCGTTTTACTCGTCTTTGTATAACGAGCTTATAATCAATGTTAGAAGTACAGTCGGCAACATTAGTGTTTTTTTTTTTTTTTTTTTATGAAATTTATTACCTACTTTTAGTCATGCCTTGAAACGGGCATCTCAGTCAAGCTTAATTAATGAATACGGTTCTTACTGCCGCACTCAGAGATGTCAATTATTTTTTAAGTTTCATTAAAGATGTTGCGTCTTATTCTATCGCTTTAGCAAAGAAAGTGACAGCAGTAACTTTAATGAAACTTAAAAACTAATTAACGTTTCTGAGTGCGGCAGTTAGACGTTTTACATTAAGCTTAACGTGTTATTATTCTAAGTAATAAACATTGTCTATGTTGAAATCTGATCTAGAACTTAGTTTGGGTCGATTGCGATTAATTTAATTTGTGTACGATCGTCATTATCTGGTTTTTTTTTTATCTACAATACAATTAAGCAATTACATTCTAACGCTCTAAATAAGCAATTGGTCTGATATTTAAAAAAACAGCGTATTTTAAACATATTTCATTATTTAAACCCTACCATTACTTTTCTTGTTTCTGTACCTGTGTTTGAACCTCATACAATCTGTTAATAAATTCTAAACATCAAAGCAAACTTACAAATTTAAATTTACAACTCGATAAATAAATCTGTAAACGAAATGCCTCCTCAAAAAACCAGTAGTTGTCTAATCGACCGCAATCATAACTTGGTTATTTACAACTCGTGCCCTGCACACGACTTGCATTCGGATATTTCCGTTACCATTCGTGAAATTTACAAACTTATTAATACCGTTAACTGCAGCACAGACACCATACATCTTCCTCTAGCTTCAAAGTTCCTTAGCTGTATCGGTTAACGTTGTAGTATCATGACTTCGGGAGTCCTCGGCTTAAGCCGGCTCGCGCTCGGCACGCGACCGTTCGGGTGATGTCGGGAATGCTCGGGATAACCTGTTCGGCTACTGGTCGCGGGTTGGTCCTTGACCTACGTTCGTGCTTCAAATTGCACCGTTTAGCTTCTGTTTTGTTTTCTTACGGTTACATTTTGAAATTGGAATGGTCGTTTTTGTTTGTGTTCAGAGCCAAGAGGTGAATATCGGGACAATTTTGGTGAGGAATTTACCAAGCCTGGCATTGAACTAAAGAAGCTGCATTAATTACCTAAGAAACAAAAGCAAATCGTTTAATTTCATCCCAATCTTTTTCAAGCTAGCTTTCGCCCGCGACTCCGTCCACATAGTAGTCGTTTATCGCGTTTCCCGCGGGAACTATCACATTTCACGGAATAGAAAGTAGTTTATGTGTTGATCCAGGGTATAAGCTCTCTTAATTTCAAATTTCATCAAAATCCGTCCAGCCGTTGCAGCGTGAAGGAGTAACCAACTAACACACAAACTTTAAGTGGTATGTTAAGGTTTTTGCGGTTGTTCATAAATTCCTTTTAGGAGTCAACTTAAGGTAAAGCTCAATTTCACGTGTATCAATCAATACATTATCAAATATTTATAATTTAGGTCAAATATAATTTCTAAAAAAATACATTTCGTGTTTTGTCGTCACGCATTCTCTAGGTTAGCTGGAAGAGATATCTATTAGGGATTAGCTCGCCTTTGTACATTTTATTGTATGAGTAAGGTATTCATTGTAAATCTGTTATCTGTGCAATAAAGACTTTACATACATACATACATTTACTTAGGGCCTGTTTCACAATGGACAAGTAAATTAATCTGACATAGATAGTGGTCTCCTTGTCTATTTTCAATTGTAAGAAAGTGAAAGGGCTAAACTTATTTGACAGATTTTACTTGACGATTGTGAAACAGGCGGTTACTAATTTCACTTGAGTACTTAATTAACTGCCTTGGCTTATCTTAAGATATTTGTCTTGAGATTTCAAGACAACAATCTTAAGATGGATTAGGATCAGGTGGTTTAAGTGCTCGTTTCTCGTGTCATGAAAAAAGTCTCATGTTTATTCAATATTAGACTAGACAAAAAAAAATCGCTATCAAATAATTATAAATTATTACCCATTTAATCTAGGTACAGTCAGCATCAAATAGATAGGAGCAGCCAAAATGGCCAAATATATCGCAACACATCCTTATTCCTATAGTAATAAAGATGTGTTGCGATATATTTGGCCAATTTAGCTGCTCCTATTTGATGCTGACTGTACCACGATTAACCACAAACAAAATAATTAAATCAACGCCACCACCATTTAACCTACGACATTTTAAAAAAACACTTTGACCATAAAGAAGAGTATGTCACCATGGATGTTTGTGTTTCAATAAAGCCTAAACGACTAAACGGAAATGGATGAAATACACACTGTCCTTAATAAGATCGACACAGGAGATTTTTTTCCCGGAAAATTGTATAGTTCCTACGGGAACAGCCAAAAATTCATACGCGGACAGATTCATTGGCAAAAGACAGAGGTCAAATAAAATTAAGTACCTGGGAGACCGAGCGTCGAAAAAAAACAACGATCCATAGCTGGGGTTCGAACCCGCAGTCTGCGTAGTAGGCCAACGCTCTAACCATCAGCCTATTCAGACGGCGGCAGTCACTCCGAAATCACGAACCATATTTTGTGTGAAAATACGGGGAAAACGATTCTTTCCAGATATGAGACCTAGCTAGATCGAATTTCCGCCCCCGTAAACACCCATGTCGCAATTTTCATCGAAATCGTTAGAGCCGTTTTCGAGAACGCGAGTAGGTACAAATATATAGAAATGTTTATCGTTTAAAATGTAAAGATGGTCGCTTACAATGGGCCTCATAAGGCTCAAGGTCACTCAAAGGGCGATGGAAAGAGCTATGCTGGGTGTCTCCTTGCGAGATCGAATCAGGAATGAGGAGATCCGCAGGAGAACTAAAGTAACTGATATAGCTCATCGAATAGCAAACCTTAAGTGGCAGTGGGCGGGGCACATTGCTCGTAGAACCGATGGCCGTTGGAGCGGAAAGGTTCTCGAGTGGCGACCGCGACCCGGAAGACGAAGTGTCGGCAGGTCTTCCATAAGGTGGACCGACGATCTGATAAAGATCGCGGGAAGCCACTGGATGACAGCAGCAGAGGACCGGTCGTTGTTGAAAACCTTGGGGAAGGCCTTTGTCCAGCAGTGGACGTCTTGCGGCTGATATTGATGATGATGATGAAGTAAATATGAAAATAATTAGGCACACAATCAATCAACAATTAATAATTTGTCTTGGTCACGCGTTAACTGTACCTCGCAATCAACCTTTTTAACGTTAACCTAACCAGTCTGCGTAGGAGTCTGACGTATCGACAGACATTTCGCCCACGTCAAATGTAACGTTCTCAATATAAAGGGACCTTATGGAGGAAGGCAGTTACGCTCTTCTTATTCTTGTAACTATACGAATACTATGGTAACAGTTCTAAAAACGGCGTAACCGCCTGCCTACATAAGGTCCCTTTATACTGAGAACGTCACAAATTGTCGCCATTAAAGCATTGAATAGGCACGAGTTTTGTAATGGCTTTAATCTTTATGTATCACTAGGTATTACCTGCGGCTCCGTCCGCGTAGAAGTCTTCGCTATTCATGGCTATCAAAAAACAATGACTTAATTATTTATGTGGTCTTGCAAAACTCTTAACCTACGTTAAAATGCTTAATATATTATTGTGGAAAAATATTCAGACTGCTATAAATAAATTCCGAAAATAGTACATTTCGATGCTAGTGCGGAAAGTTTGTCATACTTCACGAGTACCGAAATATCTTAGCAAAATTCGGGACGAGTGAAGAATGACATTTCCGCACGTGTATCAAACGACGTTTTTTAATACAGTTCCGAAAATATAAATCAATTTTAAACTCTGATTCACTCATTTTATAAGCAACTTTTTGAAAACTTAAGATTGGTAAACAAATTTGTTGTAAGTTCGATCGTTCGCAGTGAAAATTTTTGACATTATGAAGAGGTATTTTTTTTAGCTTTTATTCGACTAGAATGGATTTTGTTATTATTATTGAACCCACTTCACTGAAAGTTTTTTTTTTCAAATGCATGTTCTATACATAAACATAAACAATTATAAATATAAAACATTGTACTTTTATTACCTAAGTATTGTTATTTATGATTATTTGTGTATCGTATATTTATAAAAACAATATCGAATGTTTCCTTTGGAAACTTAAAACAAAAATGTTGACAGGCGTTTCGGCAGCTATTCCGTTCCATTCAGACAACTTATTATGAACGGTTTTTCAATATTCAATATTAAAAAATAAACGTGTTATAATGATGAAGAGGTAAGTAATAAAATATGAAATATGTATATTTTTCGTATTCTTACATTAACAGTAGGTTTTTATGTTGATTACGACGTTTAAAGGAAACCAATATTAACACTCATCAATAAGTAAGTAGTCATGAATTGGAATACGTATAAATTAAAAAAAAAATGGAAAATAAAAAGCACTAGTTCGCGACGCCACGGTATTTACGAATTAATGACACTTGACAGTAACTGTCAACTTGACCCTTGTCGTAGCAGGGTAATTTCCACATAGTTAATACATACGCCATGTTTCACGACTCATTTGTTTTTTGGCACGCGTGCGTTCGTCACGAGTGATCGGTTGGCACTAAAGCCAAAGACGGCAAATACCTTCTTATGTAACGCATCTATAGTATTACCATAGCATAGGCTTTACGCTAAATAATTAACTCCATCCTCATACAAAGACAGAGTCAAGTTCCAATTTAATAAGCGAAAACTGAGTACACAGAGATTAACTCCGAATTAACTACGTAACGTGAACATGAATTACGTAAACACTCGTTTACGGTACCTTTGGGAACTAGGACTTTATTAATAAACTAGTCTTGGCTGAGATCAGTCTCATAGTAAACGTCAAGTGATAGAAATCTTCTTAGACATAGACATCTTGAAACGGGCTTCTCAACAATCTCAACCAAGATTAGTTTATTAAAAGCTCTTCAAAGTGTCTTTGGCAAACTTCAATTTCTTCGCGCTCATTATGACGGAAACCAGAGGGGTTAGTTTAACGTGTTTATACGTGTATTTGTCTGTAGCATCGTAGCTTCTAAACGGATGAAGTGATTTTGATTTAGTTTTTGTTTGAACTCAATTGAGTGTTCTTAGGTTTACGGGGGCAAAAATTCGATCTAGCTTGGTCACATATCTGGGATTCGTTTTCCCAGTATTTTCACGCAAAAAGATTTCCCGCGCAATATGGTTCGTAATTTCGAATAGCGAAATGGTTAAAGCATTGGCCTACTACGCCAAGACCGTGGGTTCGAACCACAGCTATGGACCGTTTTTTTTTTGTTTTTATGTTATTTTTTGTATAGAAAATCGATGAAAATTTAGTTTCGACCCGAGGGACGACGTTCGGTCTCCCAGGTACAATCAAGGTCATAAATACGTATACACTTTAGTACCTTGTCTCTTTAATGTCATGTTTAAACTGTCATATATGGATGTCACGGCGATTAAAGTGACAAGGTACTAAAGTGTATACATATTTATGACCTTGACTGTACTTATTATTATTTTCTGTATAACAAAGCAACCCCATTTCCTTTTGATTCCTCTATTGACCCAATTACATCGACAATCCTCGTATTTAGCTAACGGCCTCGCCACACAAGCTGATCCTATTACAAATGCTTAACGATATTTAGATAGCATTTGTATTCATATGCGATCGAGCCTCGTGTGGTGACGCCCCAAAATTTACATTTTATGAGTTGTAAGCCAGCGTGGTTAGGATTAGTAATGTCTATTAATGGGTATTTGGACTAATGAGTTATGTTTGGCGATTGCGAAGTCAAAGGTTGGGTCATGTTGACTTTATGGTGAAACAATTTTGTAAATCACTTAAATCTCAAGGTTGAAAATAATTGTTAATTAATTACTCCTAACAAGATAGTGATTGTTGTAAGAGTCTTGATTCCATTCGAGCAACAAGACGTTTGAACCAGCAACTAAGATGTAAGTTGAATCACAAAAGACCTGTCTGTATATATTTTTTTAACTAAGTAAAAATATTTCTTGACTGGCTCACATTTTGTTCAGTGAAGGATTGATTTAGAGATACTTTAATATAAATATTATCATTAATTCTTATATGAAATTGACACAATGAGAAACTAAGCTTCTGACTTGTTTTAGGGATACTGAATAAAGACGAACATATTTAAATACACATCCGTGGTGTTATACCGAAAGTATGTTCCGTTGCAAAATCACGTCAACGCCGACGCATTAGTGCCTTTGAATGTACCTACGATTGAGGAGTTCCGTCGATTCCTCATGGATTCCACCATCATCGTATCATTCTAGAAATGAGACCAATCTGAACCGGGTATGTTTCATCCGGGTAAGTATGTACCTGACTGAATAAAAATAATTTCAAATCACTTCATAAATGACGGAGTTGGATGAAAGGGCCTCAATGGTCGAAGCGGCACACTAGGTCCATCTCAACCTCGCAAATAATAATAATAGCTGGTCACACAAAGCTTTCCGAAAAAAAAAAATCTGCTCAAGTGCGAGTCAGACTCGCGCACCGAGAGTTCCGTATTTATTTTATTTTTATTTTTTATTTATTTATTAAAGATCCAAATATTATAAAAACAATCTTATATACAATTTAAAGACCACAAAAGCCACAGTGGCTTACGTCCGTTAAAAATATACATTTTTATGTACTTTAAATCGTATGCAATAAGGTCCATTTTGACTTGCCTAAATTTTTGTACAGATATTTAAAGTTTTTTGTCAATTTCTCGAAAACTATAAATTTTGAACTCTTTGTTTTATTTTTCCCGCAAAATGTAGGTAATTACCTATAAGTAAGAAATTTTTCAGATTTTTCGGTTTATAAACTTCGGAGATAAGGGTCAATTTGAACATTTTTGGTTATAAATCAAAAAGTACGTCACGGAAAATTATAAAAAAAAAATAGTTTTAAAATGTGCAGGTTGATCCCTTTTATATGACATCCCATTTGCAATAATCAAATCACTTTTATTTTTCAACCCTCCATTCTAGACCCTTTTTCAATTATTTATAAAATTAATTTCATATTTTTTTACTAAAAACAGATGCGGGCAAGCATGTTATACAACTATGCCAAATTTCAAGACAATAGCTTGTGTAGTTGCTGAGAAAAATTGCTGTATACAGACAGACAACGAAGTCTCACCATAAGGGTTCCTTTTTTACCATTTCGGCACGGAACCCTAAAAATGAATTTGGCAAAAATCCAATTACATTGGATAGCAATCTAGGTTATCCGAGTAGTGCATGTAATTAGCCCATTTAAAGCCTATCATGCTAAGCCTAGGTCATAAACATCTCATAGGCTAAACCTAACGAGTAGGCGTAGCACAGACACGTAAAGCCTGCCAGCTGAGGGCTTTAAATCATGCGTACTGTCTGACCGTGCCTTAGTTATTTAGTTAGTTAGTTTTTAGTATTGTATAGCTTCGATATCCAGGAAAATATATTGTTCAAAATTTCTTTATATGTTAGTACTACAAATGTATTGTCATCACAACGCTAATAGATGGTGTTAGTTGGTCATTCTGATTCAGTAAAATCTGTAAACAAATGTCACTACAGATGTCGCTGTCACCATAAGCCCGATTCCTACATCGCGCAGGCGAGATTTTCCCACATATGTACATAGGGCTCGGCAACTTTATCAATGTAACCTTTTTATCTAGCTCTTCGTAGTGTTTATACAATATACGTATAAAATGCAAATGTGTGTGTGATTTTTGGGACCCCTTTCTTCATGGTCCTTCGAACCGGATGCGGCATTGATGGATATCCGACGACGCTGAAAACATCGTGAAGCAGCATCAGAGTGACGTAAGCAATGGACGTACCAGTGTGATAAGTGAAGTGATAAAACTGTAAGTACATTCATATAATTAAAGTCAGTGCGAACAGTTAATTGGTAATTAATTAAATTTAAATTTGGACTTTGCATAAATAATTCAATTAATTAAAGACTTAGAAAATTTAACTTTCTTGGACTTAGAATAATTTGTGTTGCTTAGGACTTAGAATAGTTTTGTGAAAAGTGAACAGACGGGAAACCTATGCCCGATTTCACCCAGAGTGACAAAGTTCTAAACACTTTGGAAACAATTTGGACTTGTAAAATTTCCGACATAGAAAATTTGTCTTAGAAGAATTGACTATGGAGGAATTAATAAGGATGCAGGATGACTTGGCTGCTCGAATTAACAAAGCATTCGTCAATTATAAGAAGTCTCCTAAGGAACGTCTGCACTCAGCGCAGTATTTAAGTATCAGATTGGAATTACTGGAGACATTATGGACTCAGTTTGAGTCAACACACACCAAAATGGTATGAGAATCTGATAGCGTGCGACTGGCCGAAAGTTCTTACATGACAAGTGATACTTATGAAGTCATGGAAGAAACGTTCATAGAGTACAAATCTGCCTTGAAACTTCAGTTATTTAAGTTAACGGAGACAAGTTCTTGTATTCAACCTGATCCAGAACAGAAACCAAGCAACAACAAATCTTGTGAACACCAAGGACGAAACATGACATGTTAAAACGCTTTTGGGAGATTGAAAGTGATTGTTTTGTTGTAGACACCAAGAAGCAGTATACTGAAGAGGAAAAAAAATGTGAAGAAATATATGCAGCCACTACAAAGCGAGACAGCTCTGGGCGATACATTGTGAAGCTTCCGTTCCGTGAGTTGAATCCGGAATGTACACAAGGGAACTCAGAATTTATAGCTGCCAAACGCTTCTCTTTTCTAGAAAAAAGGCTGGAAGGGAACTTAGAACTAAAAGCGAGATATACTGAAGTTATAAAAGAATACCTGCAGTTAGGTCATCTAATAGAGGTAGCAGATCCAAAGAAGAACGAACAGCGGTCCACGTATTTGCCTCATCATGCGGTCATTCGAGAAGATAAGAGCACTACGAAAGTGAGAGTAGTCTTTGACGCATCATGTAAAAATAGTAACGGAGTATCCCTGAATGACTCGCTAATGATAGGACCGACTTTACAGCCAACTTTGCGCAATTTAATACTGAGTTGGCGAAAATTTCCAGTCTGTCTAGTAGCTGATATAGTTAAGATGTATCGGCAGGTGCTGGTTGATGAGATGGATACCGACTATCAAAGGATTCTTTGGCGCGATAATCCAAATGAGCCTCTGAAACACTATAAATTGTTACGTGTTACCTTTGGAACTGCCGCTGCACCCTACCTCGCGGTTCGCACGTTACAACAGGTAGCCCACGATGAAGGGAAAAACTTTCCTCTAGCTGAAGAAATAGTCCTGAAACATTTCTATGTGGATGATGTACTAACAGGCTGTGAAACGATAGAAGAAGGTGAAACAGTTTTCAGGGAGTTAAACGAGATGCTAGGAAAGGGAGGTTTTGAACTTCAAAAATGGAGTAGTAACAGCGATCATTTGATGCAACAGTTAACAGAAGATAAACGAAAGTTAGCAGAAAAGGTAGAATTAAAGGAAGACAATTTAATGAAAATATTAGGCCTTACCTGGAACAGAAGCAGCGATGAATTTGAGTATGTAGTTCAGCTTCCACCGATGAAATTGCCTGTAACAAAAAGAAGTGCAATATCGGATATATCAAGGCTATTCGACCCGTTAGGTTGGTTGGCTCCAGTAATCATCTCAGCAAAGATATTCATCCAAAAAATATGGCTGTCGGGTATTGAGTGGGATGACGAATTACCACCTCAGTTACTGAAAGAATGGCTGAACTATAGAAACAAGCTGAATCAACTTACAAAGTTCAAGCTACCTAGATGGATTTGTACTAGCAAAACTGATGAGATTCTGGAACTGCAAGGGTTCTGTGACGCTTCCGATAGCGCATATGCAGCTGTTGTATATGCACGTGTAGTAGACTGCCAAGGAAATGTATATACATCGTTGATAACGTCGAAGACTAAGGTGGCTCCTATTAAGACAGTGTCAATACCGCGACTGGAGTTATGTGGGGCAGTATTACTTGCCAAACTCTTAACAGAGGTTGCAAAGGTTATGAATATAAACAGAACGAACATTCATGCTTGGACAGATTCCTCTGTGGTCTTGTCATGGATTA
Organism: Tortrix viridana; assembly: GCA_963241965.1. NCBI lineage: Eukaryota > Metazoa > Arthropoda > Insecta > Lepidoptera > Tortricidae > Tortrix > Tortrix viridana. Next base: position 1,226,516 of record OY725197.1, read on the forward strand.
ATAGTCGACCAAGTCGTTGGAAAACCTTCGTCGCAAATCGGGTCACGGAAATCGTTACTTTACTGGAACCTCATCAATGGGCACATGTTTGCTCCAAGGATAACCCATCAGACTGCGCGTCAAGAGGTATATATGAGTTTAAAGATGTACAGTTGTGGAAGGAAGGTCCGTCGTGGCTGAAAGAGAAAAATGTAAATTATAAGAAGGTAGTTAAAAAAGAGACGCATTTAGAAGAAAAAACTAATAAGGTATGTTTACTTAATACCTGTGAAAGTGGTGAAGATGTAGAAGAAAGTATAATGACCAGATTTTCTACATTGAGAAAACTTATTCGTGTTATTGCGTATTGCAAACGATTTATCAAGTATGGTCAGAATCGAAATGTTACGGACTGGCTTACCAGTGAAGAACTACGGGACAGTCTGCTGATTTGCATAAAAATAACACAAGCAAAACACTTTAAAGAAGAATTAAAAAGCCTGAAGGAAAATGAGTCTATAAGCAAAAAAAGTAAACTTACCACGTTAAGTCCAATCGTTGATGATCGTGGAATCTTGAAAGTTGGTGGCAGGTTACAACACGCGGGAATCAGCGAAGAAATGAAACACCCAGTAATTTTGCCTCATCGGTCGCACCTTACCAGTTTGATTATAACTGAAGCTCATGAAAAAACTCTGCATGGTGGGCCGCAACTTATGCTCAATTATTTGAGATCAAAATATTGGGTGGTAGGAGCAAAGAACTTAGTTAGAGTTTTTGTGCGTAGATGTATACGTTGTATTCGTTATGCTGCTTTATCAACCCAACCATTCATGGGACAATTGCCATCCACGAGGGTAACAGCCAATCGCCCTTTTCTAAAAAGTGGAGTGGATTACGCAGGGCCTATCAGTATGAGAACTTCTAAAGGTAGAGGCCATCATGCGTACAAAGGCTACATCTGTCTATTCGTATGCATGGTAACCAGAGCTGTTCATCTAGAAGCAGTAAGCGATTTAACAGCACAAGGTTTTCTGGCTGCTTTTAAGCGCTTTGTTGCAAGACGTGGCCATTGCGCCGAACTCTGGAGCGACAATGGAACCAATTTCGTGGGCGCAGCTCGCGAATTAAAGCAACTGTTTGCTGAAGGAAGATCAAGTGTAACTAAACATATCGCAGAATATCTTGCTTGTGAAGGCACTCGCTGGCATTTTATCCCACCACAATCCCCTAACTTTGGCGGACTTTGGGAAGCAGGCATAAAATCTACTAAACATCATCTTAAGAGAGTGGTCGGTGATACGACACTCACTTTCGAGGAAATGACGACCATGTTATCACAAATTGAAGCGTGCCTAAATTCTAGGCCCATATCTCAAATTACGGAGAATCTAGAAGATCCAATCGCCTTAACGCCAGGACACTTTCTCGTAGGGGAACCACTAGTGTTAATTCCTGAAGGTGACTACACAAGTTCATCCTTAAGTAGCTTGAAGAGATGGCAATTCACGCAGAAATTGGTACAGGACTTCTGGCGCCGTTGGTCGCGTGAATATTTAACTCAGTTTCACCACCGTTATAAGTGGACTCACCAAACCCCGGAGCCGTCAGTCGGGAACGTAGTACTTGTGAAGGAGGATAATCTTCCGCCATCTAGTTGGTTGTACGGACTAGTTGTAGAGAAACATCCTGGATTGGACGGTGTTACACGAGTTGTCAGTCTCAAAAGCAAGGGCAAGATTTTTAAACGACCTGTAAGCAAATTATGTTTCTTGCCCATAGAAAAATAATTTTATAAATGTTGTATTGCATGGTGGGCGGAATTAAGGACATCGTTCCTCAGTTCGTCCTTGGTGGGCGGTATGTCTGACCGTGCCTTAGTTATTTAGTTAGTTAGTTTTTAGTATTGTATAGCTTCGATATCCAGGAAAATATATTGTTCAAAATTTCTTTATATGTTAGTACTACAAATGTATTGTCATCACAACGCTAATAGATGGTGTTAGTTGGTCATTCTGATTCAGTAAAATCTGTAAACAAATGTCACTACAGATGTCGCTGTCACCATAAGCCCGATTCCTACATCGCGCAGGCGAGATTTTCCCACATATGTACATAGGGCTCGGCAACTTTATCAATGTAACCTTTTTATCTAGCTCTTCGTAGTGTTTATACAATATACGTATAAAATGCAAATGTGTGTGTGATTTTTGGGACCCCTTTCTTCACGTACAGACAGCAAAACAGTCTACCAGTCAGTTGGAAACACTATCCTAATCAACTAAAAATAAAACTAAACATGTGTAAATTATATTTGATGGTATGACTCTATATAAAATAAAATAAAAATATGACGGACAATTTCACAGAAATTGACCTAGTCCCAAAATAAGCTCTAGGCTTGTATAGGTACTAGGCAACGATATACATACGTAGTACTTATGTAGAGAAATAAATACGTAAATATATAGAAAACATGCATGACTCAGGAACAAATACTCGCGCTCATCACGCAAATATTTGCCCATACCGGGATTCGAACCCGAACGGCATCACGCGTGAACGGCAGGACCGATTTCGCTAATTCTTTTTTTGTTGTGTTTGTTACTGTCAGGCGGAGGCTCTTATGAAGAGAAAAATTGGATGTTTTAACTTTAAGGGGGGAAATGGGAGGGGGGGACTTTAACTGATGCGAAGCGAGGGCTTTAGTTAAAAATATATTTAAAAGTGTTGTATGGAGTAGACGTAGACTAGCAATGTATGGATGATTTAAAAAGCGTATATGAGCATTTTTTTTAAAAGTTTGTACAATTTTAAGGATTTATAAAAACAAGCCCCGTTTAAAAAAAATCTAAATAGAATAGCGTGCATGAAACTATGCAATTTTAATATAAATTCCTAAAATGTAAAAAAAAATGATTAGAAACTTGAAAAACTTCCTTGTGTCCCATTGAGCTGAAATTTGGTATACCTTCGTAACTTCTGTGACAATGCAATAATATGGTACCATACTTTACTATGGAGCTGGTCTGATGATGCAGCCGGAAGGTAGCTATATAGGAACTTCGCCTGTGCTCGTTGGATTCATCTTGAGCAGATGATGGTTGTGGAAACTACCGACCGGCAAAAGCTTGTCCCAAAAAAGAAATTTTTGACAGAAACTTTTCTTCCTTATTAGGCAAATGATTACAGTGCAGCATATTCGAATAACGTAAGCAATACTTTCACATAAGTAGGTAATATGAGAAGAATCTATTATAAAAATTTTGTTTCCAAACTTAATTTCCCTCCATATACGACGCCATGTTTCAACTTATTAGCTGACGCTCCAAAAACGCCTATCCCTAATAATCTGGTATCTTCATCCCATCGCTCAATACCTGACACATTGTTATACTAATATCCCACGGGACATTTAGGACGGGACAATGGGTGATCTATCCCGTCAATTAGCTGGCATGATTGGATTATCCCTGGATTCCTGTTCACCACTTATGATCAGGCTACATCAGGCGAGGTAGGTTATAGTGAAATTTATCGATTCATGACTTCAGATTAGTTATTATGAACTGTTAAGGCAGTTAGGTTAGGCAGAAAGGAACAGGTTTATCCTGACAGGATGAGTCTTGGTAAAGTGCACATATTTAAATGAGATTATTAAATTAAATTCTATAGACGAAAAAAAATGTTTTTCAATAAAAAAACATGTTTTTACCAAGACTCATATAGCTGTGTCCCTTGAGCTTGAAACAGTAGGTTTTCAACCCCCAACGCAAAATAGAGGGATGGTCAGTTACGTTTAATGTGTGTATCAGCGTATCTGCGTAGTAGCTCCTAAACGTATGATCCGATGTTGAGTTTAAAACTGGACATTATGTAACAGTGTCGCTTGAAAATCAAAGAAGTCACTGCAGATTGGTATGTAAACAATTGCTTGCCCAGTGTCTTAGAAAAAGTTCGTGAAAAGCGTCCTCGCAGTCATGTCATCCTTCACCACGATAACGCGTCCGCACATTCCGCTAAGAGAACGAATGCGTATTTGAAATTTTGAAGGCTTCAAATGTGGAACTGATGACGCATCCGCCATACAATCCGGACCTCGCACCTTGCGACTTCTTTTTATTCCCAAGAATAAAAGATAAACTTAGAGATTTACGATTCTCAAGCCCAATAGCGGCAGTGAATGCATTCCAAGAAGCCGTTGAAGAGGTCTCTACCGAAGATTGGACCCACTGCTTCACACAATGGTTCCAACGAATGAAAAAATGTGTAAATAGTGAGGGAATATACTTTGAAAAACAATAAATTAATCATAAACATCTTATCTAGTCTTATTTATCAGAATCCAGAAACTTTCAGTATCTAAGTATTACATATTTCACAAACAAACAACTAAAGCAAACTATAAAAACAAAGATTATTAAATATACCTCATAAAGGTCAATTAGGTGTAACTTTAGGGTAACTTGGGGAGAGTTGGGGAAGTGGTTAATTTGGGTCAAATCGACCCTCGAGCCAATTGTGTGAAACCATGTTCATAATATCGTTACTATTACGTGGCGGTCTCATTCCTATTGCAACTTTTTTTATCCTTTAACGGCTAAACCGCTATACCAATTTCGATGAAATTTGGTGTGGAGATAGTTCGAGTCCTGGCGAAGGACATAAGATACTTTTTATCCCGGAAAGGTCCTGTGGTGGAAGTGTTGGCTGCACGTATCGATCGTTTCAGCTGAGCCGGCCACCATCTTGGGCTTCTCTTTAGAGAAGTGAAGCGTGGCGAAGTGAAGCGTGGCGAAGTGAAGCGTGGCGAAGTGAAGCGTGGCGAAGTGGAGCGTGGCGGAGCGCGGAGACAATTGAAACTCTCGCCACAGTTCTCTCAGACACGCAAATACCGAACAATACCTAAGGAACTGAACATCGAAAAACATACACCGACATTGGCAAAATTGTCCGCATACCTGTACTGATGCCATTTTTGTTAAACATTTAATTGTGACGTTCTCAATATAAAGGGACCTTATGGAGACAGGCGGTTACGCCGTTTTTAGAACTGTTACCATAATATTCGTATAGTTACAAGAATAAGAAGAGCGTAACTGCCTTCCTCCATAAGGTCCCTTTATATTGAGAACGTCACAATTGAATTATTCCGAAAAGTTGGACTGTTTCCGAGGGAGTCTACGTCATAAAGCTCATTGCTCAGTCCCAGTCTTGCATACAAAGTGCATACGTAATACTTACTTTATTTATGTGACGTTCTCACTATAAAGGGACCTTATGGAGGAAGGCAGTTACGCTCTTCTTGTTCTTGTAACCATACGAATACTATGGCAACAGTTCCAAAAATGGCGTAACCGCCTGCCTCCATAAGGTCCCTTGATATTAAGAACGTCACATATACCTTACTAAATTTTACAGGCAAATGAAGAGGCCTCTTAGCAGTGGGTGAGCATAAGAAAAGCTAAAGAAAAAGAAGAATATTCATATTTATTAGAAAAAAGAACGTACAATATTATGCCTATAAATATACAGTATTACGTATTTTATTTAGTGGATTGTACAACATCATATTCATAAACGTAATAATATAATAATCCAGCCTATACAGGGTGACTGGATATTCGATACAATCCTTTTAAGGAGGCCTAGTAGAGCTAATTTGGAGCAAATTAGGTCATGTAGTACCCTAGCCGAAAATTATTAGTTTCTGAGATATTTGAGATTTTAGTTTGTTTTCGAAATTGCGGAACATGTTTGAAAAAAAAGATATAAAAAAATAATTTGCCTCGCAACTCTTAAGTTTTTCGGAATTTATGTGCGAAATATAATTTGTACCATGAGCTTTCCGGTGAAGGAAAACATCGTGAGGAAACCTGCACACACCTGCAAAGCACTTTGACGGTGTGTGCGAAGTTTCCAATCCGCACTGGGCCCGCGTGGGAACTATAGCCCGAACCCTCTCATTGTGAGGCCTGTGCCCAGCAGTGGGACGTAAATAGGCTGGATTATTATTATTATTTATTAATGATTACAGATTCAATTCATCCGAAGTGTGAAGTTCAAACGGATGTATTAAAGACGGTAAGTGAACTAGATAACTAATTAGGTGTGAACCCAATGAGCAAGCAAGTAATTAGATGTATTGGTAAGTATATAATCGGTGAAATTGCCGCGTAACTAACAAATTCAAGAAAGGGCAAATAGCACCTTACAGAGTAAGTCAGTAAGGTGCATTTTACAACCTATTAAATTTGTTAGTTACGCAGTATTGCAGTATCACCGACGATATAGGATTTGATTCTGTGTTCAAAGGAATGGTCTTTGTTTTCAAAATTGCCGAGAAAAGCTCTTTTGATGATAAATACCTGGAGCGTCGTTGTTCGGGTTGAAACCGAATTTTCATTGATGGAAAAAAATCGATCCATGGCTGGGGTTCGAACCCGCAGTCTTTGCGTAGTAGTCCAACGCTATAACCATCAGTCTATTCAGACGGCGACAGCCGCTCCGAAATTACAAACCATAAAATCATTTTGCGTGCAAATACGGGGAAAACGAAAACGAAATAGTATAGGCCCGGATTAAGAAATGTTTCTAAAATTGTAAATGAAATAAGATTCTATATGAAGAAGGATTAGTTGGTATGTTTGTATGTACATTTGTTCCCCCATAGTTCCTGTACTATTCATTATATTTTGACAAATGAGGTGTCGTTTGCTTCAGCTTAGTGTTGGTATATGTCATAGGTGACGTCATATTAAGGTTTATTATTAATAGCGACCCGCCCTCGTTTCGCTCCAGGTACTAAAAACATAAATCTTCTGTGAATAATTATCTAACTGATGGTGAAAACCGCATTAAAATCCGTTGCGTAGTTTGAAAGATCTAAGCGTACATACAGAGGGACAGACGGCGGGAAGCAACTTTGTTTTATATTATGTAGTGATTTTAAAATTATTTATAGTAAAATAAATTTAAATATCTACATACTAGAATATATTTTAATTTCGGTTGTTAATTGTGCCGCTAACGGGCTAGCTCTAGAATCCAGAGTGAGCGTAGCGAAGAGAAATTATAAAGATTCCTGCCTGCGCTGCGCCGGAACTGGAAGTTAGGGTTGCCACTGCCTCATTATCTATTTATAAAATTAATTCAAAAGTTAAAAAAACTTCTCTGCTGGCTTAACATGGATACACGAGATAAAATTTGACAGGTGCTAGGGAAATGAATACATCTATTCCATATTCTAACGTAAGACTTAACGCTTAAGGTTTAAAATAAAGTGTCCCGTCCTGATGAAATCGCTATAAAAAAGTGAAAATCGCTATAGTCGCTTAGTTATGAAATGTAATAAAAGTCGGGAAGAGACACTTATTTTAAACCTGATATATTTGGACAATTTCGCTGCTCCTATCGATTTGATGCTGACTGTACAAGCCAAGGCTAGCTTATTTTGGGACTAAGTCGATTTATGTGAGATTGATTTTATTTACAAACTAAATAAATTCAAATCTTCTTGCGAGTGGCAACCGAGTTGACGGTGCACTTAACTCACAAAGCGGCGACCTGCACGGGTAAATAACAGCCATATACAGCCTTATGTACTGTCTCAAACTCGCGCGATTTTCGCACGAATTTATATAACATAAAGAGTCTAATTTGCGTGAAATTTAAAACATTGAAAGTTGATAAAAGGTTTTCTACACTTCTTTATGAAACGCGGGTAAAAAATAAGTTTTATACACCTATTTTATTTGTATCAGTTTTTAGGGTTCCGTACCAAAATGGTAAAAAAGGAACCCTTATGGTGAGACTACGTTGTATGTCTGTCTGTATGTCACACAGTTTTTCTCGGCAACTACACAAGCTATCAACTTGAAATTTGGCATAGTGGTATAACGTAATTGCCCGCATTTCTTTTTAATAAAAAAATATCAAATTAATTTTATTAATAATTGAAAAGGGAATTTTGATTAAAGCAAATTGGGTGTCATATGAAAGGGCTCCATCTGCAAATTGAAAAAAAAAATAATTTATAATCTTCCGTGACGTTCTATTTGATTTATAATTATAACCAAAAAAGTAAAAAAAACGAAGCGTTCAAAATTTATATTTTTCGAGTAGGTAATTGACAAAAAACTTTAAATATCTGTACTAAAATTTAGGCAAGTCGAAATGGACCTTATTGCATACGAATTAAAATACATAAAAAGGTATATTTTTGGACTTAAATTCGGAAACCTCGGTGCGCGAGTCCGACTCGCACTTGACTGGCTTTTTTTTTTAGTGTCTGTATACATGCGTGCGTGCGAGTGTGTGTGTATAAATATGCGTTAATGTTTTTGACGTGTAAACGTCTTTCTATTCGGTCAGTAGGGGTCACTTGCCTTGCAAAAAATAAATGTAACGAAATATGTTATAGCGAGATCGCTTATAACTTTACAAGTTAAGCACCTACCAGCAATATTGTATTACCATTATTTAGAGGAAAGAAGCCATTACTCGGTAGTGCATATGTCGCTGACGTTAATGGCGCTGTAATCGCCCACAGTACGGCGCATTATGAACTATATTTACTAAATTTACTAATGGGAATATACAATACCTGTGGATTCATTATTGTTCTTACGTTATATTTAGTTCATTTAATTGGAAACAAGTAGAAATGGCTCAGTATATTTAAGTCTCTTTCACTCAAATTTCTTATGGGAAAGTTAACGGGTAACATTGGGAATATTCCCAGTGATATCGGGAATTTACTTAAAAAGTAATCCTATATTGGTTTTTTTGCACTTTTTATGATGCATTAGTCCACACGTAACGATTTAATGTAAAAAACAACATTTATTTACATTTAAAAAATTTAAATATTCCCGTAAATTGCTGATTCTTGAGAATATTACCGGTAACGGCACATCACTACTCCAAACTCATTTGATTTGACAGTAATTGAGTTAAATTCCAAGACTGCAACTCTCCAACACAAAATTAATGCTTTAGTATAACCCGGCAAAATTAAGACTGCAAGCCACTCTAGTATTTACTTTGTGACTGCACCAGTTCTAAAGTTCACCACATTTCACATGCATATTTAGAGACAGCGCAGTCCGTTTGTACGTAAACAAAGCGTCCTCGACTAATAAAAGTTAGTAAAGGGGCAAGTGGGACGGAAACGGCGGGAAATTATCCGCCATCTTGTTGAATAGACTGAATTTTAAAATGTCAACTGTCATGGAGGTTGAATGTTTGATAAATGTTTTGATAACTATAATGCTACATTTTTTTATTTACAAATCATTAATACCACAGAATAAGTACTCCAATATGGCGGATTTGAATGCATAAAAAGGTTATTTTCCAAATGTTATTGTATCGAGTTAATTTGATGTCAAATGAAAGGTATTAACCACAGAATTAGTACTTTAGAATCCGGACAGTAAAAAACAATAAAATACGTATGTTTCGGCTTTTTCTATTAATGGCATTCATAACGAGTTAGAAAGAGATGTCCTTATAGGTATTCTTTTATCCTTCATGTTGTCACAAGGTTTCAAGATGTCAAATGGCCCGCGATATCTCAATATAATAAACAGTAGCGAAAAAATATTTTTCGAATAACTATAAAAATAACCAAGGCTTACGCCATTAAAGATTTGTTTCTATCTTTCTAGCAAAACAGAATTTAACATGGAGTTTAAATGGCCGCAGTGCCCGCTGACGTCACAGTTCATGTCGGATCTCTGTCTAATTAGTAGTTTTAAATGCTTATATTATACGTATTTTTGGTCAATTTTAATTTCACTTTATGCCATCTCTTTTACGGTATTTTCATAAAAGATAAAAAAAGATAAGATATAAAAGAAAAAGATAGATAAATGATATTTATTCAGTAAGCAGGCCGCACGGGCACTTTTACAAGTCAAAAACTACCAGCGCTTCCCAAGAGGAGACTACTGCTGAGAAGAAGCGCCGCAAGAAACTCAACAGTTAGTTATTTTTTAAATAAAGCTTATGAGTCTTATGACAATAATACTACTTATAAAACTATAAAAAATAATGTAAAATATTTGCGTAGTTCAGCAGGAAAACATGTCAAAATTAATACGAGAGAAAAAATATATACATCCATTACACATACATACGCATATATAAACACTTATTATACGTGTAACCACATAAAAGTTTCGACATGTCTTCCTACATAAACCGTGTCTTCTAGACAAGATACAGCGCTTACATGATTTTTATGAGTTATTTATGAGGTAGTAAAGTTATTCGTTCTCTAATTTTCGGGTATCGTTCATATTTTGTTAAAAAATTCGATAAAAACACTTATACATATTCCTTATTATCATACCAACACAACAAAATGTCGAACCGTACTCGGCGACACTTGATTTTATTTATATATCTGTATCTAATAAAACTCTTATTTCACCAAGAATTCCAACTAAAAATCCACTAAACTACCTACGAAGTTACCCTAACGCAAACGCAATAATATATGTAACGTTCTCAGTATAAAGGGACCTTATGGAGGAAGGCAGTTACGCTCTTCTTGTTCTTGTAACTATACGAATACTATGGTAACAGTTCTAAGAACTGCGTAACCGCCTGCCTCCATAAGGTCCCTTTATATTGAGAACGTCACATATCACGATTCCTGAAATTAAGGTGCCATCTTAAGAACTAACGTGATATCTTCTATCAGGTAAATTACATTTCTTTACCAGAAATAAGATACATTGTGTTGATAATACGGCTGGAATGCATGGCGTACATTGCTTACTAGATAATAAAATTATACTTTTATGGGTGCGGTCATGGATCTATTCCATATTATGGATGGATGGATCTATTTCACCTGATGGTTCCAACGGAAGACCAGCGCCGACTTTAATGCCGGCATTACGCTGAGTTGGGACCATTTCGTGACTACATTCTTACTGTGTGTATTTTTTTTGTCCTTTGCTGATATTGGTCACGAATAAATGTTTTTCTTTCTTTCTTTCTTTCTTTATTATAACGTAATACTTAACGCTTAAGAGGACTGTAAATCAATTGCAAAATCTAGCCTTTTCATACAAACGGCGATAACGTTTTCCACCCCCTAAACGTTAACCGAATTCGACCAATTTTTGATATTTGGTCAGTCGAAACAAAAACTATGTCCGTACGTTTAGTTTTTTTTAATAATGATTAGTTATGAAGAGATTATGGCCGAAATTACTTTGGTATGAAAACAATAAAACGGGAATAAATCGAAATTTATTAATAACATTGAAAAAAAACAAAACATACGGACATAATTTTTGTTTCGACTGACACCGTATCAAAAATTGGTCGAAATCGGTTAACATTTAGGGGGTGGAAAACGTTATCGCCGTTTGTATGAAAAGCCGTCACCTCACAATCCTCTTCAGGTTTAAAATATAGTCGCTTAGTAATAAAAGGTAGTAAAAGTCAGGACGAGACACTTTTATTTTTAACCGTAGTCGTTAAGTGTTAAGTTAGAGTTTGGAATAGATGTATTAATTTCCTAGCACCTGTCAAATTTTATCTCGTTCATGCATGAAGCCCGCTGTCTTACAATCGTCCAGTAAATTTATCTGTCACATAAATTAAGCCCCTTTCGTACACTTGAAAAGAAGGGCTAACTTTATGTGGCAGATAAATTTACTTGTCGATGCGACAGGCAATTATAGTCATGTCGGTTGTGAACACAAAACCGACTGTCGTGAAGATCCTTCGTGAAGTCGGAAGGTCTATGTCGAGTTGAACCTCCTTTTTTTTAAAGTCGGTTAAAAATAGACCAGGAGAGAGCTATCTTTATTTGACAGATGAATTTACTTATCGATTGTGAAACAGGCGGTTGGTATTGTACCGATTTTCTAGAACCGGAATTTAAAATACCTGTAACCGGTTCCGGTTTACACATGTGAAGAGGAAAACCGGAGAGCAGTGTGCACAGACTCCCGCGCAGTAGTTACGGCTGTGAACGACGACACGGTCTTCTCGTTAATATAATGTTTTCCATTTTCTTCGTGACCTAGAGCTAGCAACACTTTTTAGTAGAAGTGGCAAGGCAACGAGGCCTTTATTTCACATCTTTAGCCCTATTGTATATATTCAAACTTATTGTAAGTACATAAAAACAAAAGAATTAAGATAAAACAAGAACCTGTCGTTTTTATATTGTTTACATTATGAGAGCGTTTATTAACTTGACAGTAAAGTCATAAACAATACGATTGCAATAGGGGCGAAACAAAGTAGAATGAAGGGTATGGTAAACTTTTATGATAGCTCTTTACAACTTGACAGCAAAGTAAAACACTGCTGTCGAAAATAACTATATTTTGTACGCTCTTTACTGGTCATGCATGCAAAAAAATGATGCGTTCGGTATGAACTCTACGTGTACATTAGTTGCCTAGTAAACCGTACCGATTCCAAAAATATGACGTGAAGGTAGCACACAGGCTACCTAATATGACTAGAATGTAACTGGACTGGGATGTTTTATGTCTACAAGTAATGAAACACCGAGTTGGACTGACTGAAGATTTATTGATATGCGTGGGTATATTTATATGAATCTACCTACATAATTGTAACATACATAACACTGTCCTCCAGCGATATAAAGAATAACAATGTACCTGAATAAGCACACACTTTATACAAGTTGTAAAATTACCACACAACACAAGATGGATATACATAATTTTTTGATGTGGTTCATTTATCGTAACAGTAGCGTATAAGCTATATGTATATGTAAACCTTGAGCGTTAATTGTTACGTTAGAATATGGAATAGATGTATTCATTTCAAGCCCGCGGGGTTTTAACCTTTCTATCACGACTCGAGTCGACATCCTTAACCACAGTCACCGGAGCTATTAAGTGACGTATGAGCGTTGACAATTTTTTTTTAAGTAATTAAAATCATAAAATGAAAATCACTTCTACGTGTTTCGAGCTCTGCACTCCCAAATGTGGCTCAATCAGTAATGTTGTTTGATTCCCGAAGCTCTGCGAAAAAACACGGTAATTTTCCAACGTATTGTTCGGGCTAACGAGCCGAAGATAACCGAAGGTGCTCGGGGGAGATCGGGAAGTGCCCGGAAAATAAAAAACTGGACAAATACAAGTTAAATTCACGCCATGAGGTGCTGTACAATACACGTACAGGTGTGTAGGTGTGGGTGTTTAAATGTGTGTGGGTTTGTAGAGGCCAGAAAAATAGGAGATTGCCGGACGAGGTGTTATATTGCTTTTCTTAAGCAATGTAAGTAATTGATACAACTGTACAAAGTAACTTCAAAATTAAATAATATTTTCGCCTTTTATCAATATTTTTTAACTATAGACATTTTTAATGGAAATTAAATAAAAAAATACTACAAGTTTTTTGTCATTTCGATCTTATTTGTAATTGAGAAAAAAATATAGCGGAGAAAAATGGGTTTCATACGTGTATTTTACTTTTAGAAAGAAAAGTGTCTTCGGTTTAAAAAAAAAAGTGATTTCCAAGCATGTTTGAACAAAGTTCATTAATTTGACCTAGCCCAAATCTAAGATTTATATACGGGTAACGATATATTGATATTATGTTTATTAAAAATACTTTTAATAAACGAAGTCTGAACACTTATTCAACGTTACGTTTAAATAATCACGCAGCAAAGCCAGGAGAATAACGTAGTCAATAAAGAAAACATTCTCATACTTAAACGTTTATTACACCATTAAAAGTCAAATAAATCAATCAATGCTTATGATTGCGCATTTCCGCGTTACACCTTTACTGGCTCCCGGTCTAACTTGTACGTGCAGTGGAGTATGAGATCTCACTTTTGTAGCCCGGGAGCTTATACCAGTATTTACGCATTAAATTGTGTTAACCCTAAGACATATAATATGCCTGATTATGTAATTTAGTTAGTTCGTGGAGATAGTAATTAATAATTAACTGCAAATAAATGTGTATAATCTTGAATATACCGTGTAACTTTAGTTTGTACCTATAAAAATGGGAAATACGGACCTATTTATAAAAAGTGTGCCTTATTGTGTGGTAAAAACAAAGTATTTAGTATGTTAACAAAGTATAAGTAGGTACTTTATTTGACGACGCGTTTAGCATAGTTGGTAGTGCCCTACCTACGAGGCTAGCGGTCCCGGGTTCGAATCCCGGTATGGGCAAGTATATGTGTGATGAGCGCGAGTATTTGTTCCTGAGTCATAGATGTTTTCTATGTATTTAAGTATGAATTTCTCTATATAAGTATGTATATCGTTGTCTAGTACCCATAGTACAAGCCTAGAGCTTAGTTTGGGACTAGGTCAATTTGTGTGAGATTGTCCGCTGATATTTATTATTATTTATTAATAAGAAATAAAACAACTCACTGAAGCTATTTTTGATATATTATTTTATAAGTGCATTACTTCAATTAAACCAGTCCTACAAAAATAAACATTAACGGCCTCACTCAGACGTCAATTAACTTTTAAGACTGATTAAAGTTGCTGCGTCTTATTCTATTGCTAAAGCAAAGATTAGCAATAGAATAAGACGCAGCAACTTTAATCAGTCTTAAAAGTTAATTGACGTCAGAGTGCGGCAGTATATTGCACTGAAAAATAAGGAACATTTTATGAATTCAGCTCTCGAGCTATGATGTGAGCAATTTGCTATTGTTTGTTATAACCAGGTAACGTTTACGATAATCGCGTTAATACTAAATTACCTACGTTTATAGCTTTTTGGTTCCTAGGTTTCTTATCAGCTGTCAGAAATAAAAAATCAGACTTCAAGAAATAAAAACAAAGCTGTTGTTATCAGAATTCAAAGATTATCACGACCTCCCTGGCCCCTTAGCATGCAAGCACGAGATAAAATTTAACAGGTGCTAGGGAGATGAATACATCTATTCCATATTCTAACTTAAAACTTAACGCTTAAGGTTTAAAAAAAAAGTGAAAATCGCTATAGTCACTTAGTAATAAAAGGTAAAAGTCAGGACGGGACACTTTTATTGTAAACCTTAAGCGTAAAGTCATACGTCAGAAATTGAATAGATGTATTTATTTCCCTAGCACCTGTAACTTTCTGGCCAGTATATAAGAACGAGAGTGACGGATGCAAAACACATTATCGGTCGCTCTCTTCTCAAGTGGCCATCAACTAGACAACTCTTACGCGACTACGCGCAAAGACTGGAAATGTGGTTGTATGTGACCAAAAATGTTCTAATCTAGCTCCTAAACTATTGCACCGATTTTAATTTATGATCAGCGATCGGAAATTCGAGACAGACCCAATTAATTTTTTTTTAAGTCCCCGGGATTTCTAATTTTACTAACTAAGTAGGCCTCCACAATGCATATTTAAGTATATTTAACGCTTATTAATTGAATTTACTTTTCATGATAACGAAGTATCAACAGCGAATCCTTATTTATTATCACTATCATTAGTTTGATCGTTATCATTATCATTTGTGTATTTTTACCTGTCGTATCGTTTTATGCAATTCCGGAATCCCGGAACATATATTATTAAAATAATTTAATTACGAAGCCGCCATATTTGCTAATATTTTGCCGGGTTTTTGCCAACTTTAGCTAAATATCTTACCGAATTCCCGATCCCTGCTCATGATTCGTCATAAACGTGCGAGTGTCATAGGCTATATGAAAATTATAAGGGTGTTTCATATTAGTCGGTTTTTGAGGGTTCCCTTTAAACTCTTTAGAGGGTGAATTTCAGAGCGTTTCAACCGTCGTCATTAGTGTCACCAGTGTTGACGAAATCAATGACACTACAGCAACTCCTGATGTAAACAGAAGCAGAACCGGGGATGTAGTTTCTATCAGCATCAGAAGTTGCTGTAGTGTCACTGATTTCGTCAATATATTTGGTGACACTAATGAAATGACGGCGGTTGAAACGCCCTGAAATTCACCCTAGAACAAGAGTGTATCCTAACTTAAGTCTAAATTAACCACCCAAAAACTATTTAAAAGACTATTTTCTTGCTATCTCGCCGTCAAATAACTCGTCTAGTGTAATTAAAAGCTAGATTTAGCTTAAAGCGCTATTGTCCTGGAGGGAGCAGAAATTATAGTCGTTCCAGAGATAGTGGCATTATATTACTTTGAATTTTGGGATTGTCTTTAAGGTTTAAGGCTCTTGTTCTGGAAATTTTGAGATAGGTCGATGTTCTGTTATGTTATGACTGAAAAAGTCAAGTTACCAACAAAATTGAGTGTTATAATATTAATATTTTTCAATATTACCAGATTGTATTGTAGTTATGATTCTGGTGTAGGTAAACAGATTTCAGCTATGGGTAAAAGTTTTTTTTTATGATAACAAGTCATAATTTTGTTAATACTAGAATATTCTAGCTAAAATATTCTAGTACACGAAAATTTTGATATCGTTTTGGTTACCATCTAATAGTTACAGAGTAAAATATGCATTTAGCATACAACAGGTTTTGTATACTACACAAAATTTGTTTCCTACGATACTAGGTAAATGGTAATAGGTACTAGAAATTATGTTGTGCAGAAGTTGAATTTTCTATTAATGTGTAAAAAACGTATAGTTGTCACAATAATACAATAAAATCAAGTAGAATTTACAATATTCTGTTAAAGGTAACTAGATTTTCCGACCAAGACCGAGGACTGCGCGTGACCCCCACGGACAGGTTTTATTTTGTTTTCGTTTTGTAGTATTGTTATTTTTTTTAATCTTTTATTGTTCTTTGGTTTTTGTATAGAAATCGATTAAAATTCAATTTCTACCCGACCGGCCCTCGGTCTCCCAGAAATTTAAACACTGAGGTAAACATATACGTCAAAACTTAATTAATCCCTAATCACTTTCGTCAATCATTCAATGAAACTGCTAATTACACAACAGTAATTACAGCTCTCAATTACGGCATACAGCTTTCCCTGTAGGTCTGGGAACAGATGACCGACGCATTGTGATGGCGGTCACGGGTTCGAGGTTGGTGCGAGCTATGCGATGCGATAGATATTAATAACCCTAAAATATTTGTAGTGTAAGTATGTAATCATCGGCTACAATCTTACACAAATTATTAAAATTTGTCAGGTGCTAGGTTTGATACACCTATTCTATATTGTAACGTAAGACTTGACGCTTAAGGTTTAAATTAAGTGTCTCGTCCTGACTTTTTTTTGCTAAGCGGCTATTGTGATTTTCAAATTTGTATAGCAATTTTATCAAGACGGGACACTTTTATTTTAAACCTCAAGCGTTAAGTCTGAAGTTAAAATATGGAATAGAGTATAATTTCCCTAGCACCTGTCAAATGTTGTCTCGTGATTGCGTGCCCTAGGGGGCCTGTTCTTCAATAGACTGTTAAAAGTCTTATTAAATACATCAATCACATTACAATAACACCCATCAAATATGTGACGTTCTCAATATAAAGGGACCTTATGGAGGAAGGCAGTTACGCTCTTCTTATTTTTGTAACTATACGAATACTATGGTAACAGTTCTGAAAACGGCGTTACCGCCTGCCTCCATAAGGTCCCTTTATATTGAGAACGTCAAATATGACAAACCAACATGACTGTACGTGCAGTCATCATTTGCTTATCAAGACGAATCCAACGAGCCCAAATACGGCGCGGCTATCATGTGTCGTTACGGAGTTCCTATGGCCTTCCGCCTGCATCATCAGACCAGTTCCATGGTACCATATTATTGCATTGTCACCGAAGTTTCATACCAAATCCATCATACGTCATCAAATCATACCAAATCCGTACCAAAATGGTAAAAAAGGAACATTTATGGTGAGACTTTGTTGTCTGTCTGTCTCTCTGTCTGTCTGTATGTCACTGCAGTTTTTCTCAGCAACTACACAAGCTATTTATTAAGCTAATTTTTTGCAAAATTGGCAAATTAAAAAAAAAATCTGTACTAAAATTTAGGCAAGTCAAAATGGACCTTGCTGCATAAAATTGAAAAATATTAAAATATATTTAACAAAACACTTTCATAAAGAAATCATATATGGCTTTGGACCTTAAGCTAGGATTTCCTGTGTTACAGGACCCTGTGAGACAACAACATTAGTTTGATGTAATACCTTCGTATACGAGTATACAGAGTAAGAATCTACCTATGCAAAGCTGTGTGAATGGGAGTGTGTGTGTGTGTGTTAAATTAAATAGTGATTAAAGTACATGAAAAGGTATATTTTTGAAGTACGGTCTTAATACGGAACCCTCGGTGTGCGAGTCCGCCTCGCACGTCACCGGTTTTTTTATTCCCTTTATCAACTATAACGCGGTCGATCGCTTAGCTCCGATTGCTCAACCAGCCTAATCGCTATCCATTGTAATTCATGCATTTGTTACACATGGGAACTGTTTTGATAAAAGAACATTTCCTTTCATTTACTAAGAACAATATAGCGTTTTACTTCGTCTGTCTGTTACGCGTTAATATTGACGATTATTATTTAATATTGTTTGTATGGGAAACTTTCTTTGCCTTTTGTCTTAGATAAAAACAAAAAGAGGAAGATACGTGACCGGCGCGCGGGCTGGAGCACCTAAATATAGGCGCTGACCGCCTATGTTTGAGTCAGTTGTCCGGCCGTCACCGATCTGTCAGCACGTGCGACGTCGTCATTATTGTGAGACATATGGCTGTCTCACTTACACGCACGACGTTAGTCCATCAATTTATCTCTATTGTTCCTTAGTGCATGTTTACAGCTGTGTGTGTGGAATTTGCGAATGTAGGTGTCGCGGCACGCATTATGTCAGTGCCTTGTACGGCGATAACGTGTCTTCCCCTTTTGCTTTAGTCTATGCCTTTTGTTTTTACGCAATGATTGTTTTCGAACCTTCATTTTTAATCATTATAAATCACCACACACCATCACACGTTAGCCTAGTTGTTAGTGACCATGGTTACTATGGTTTGATTCCAGTTTAGGTAAAAATAAATGTGTTGAGCATGGTTTATTTTTCTAAACCTCGTATGTATTTTATCTTTACTCATTTGGAAAAATAGTATAGTAATTAAAATGTTACAGATATCATTTTGTGATAAAAATAGTAGCATTTTAATAGTTTCGCAACACTTACTTTTTTCTTGTTAAAATGTTTCTGAAAAACAAGAATAACTTGAAAAAAAATATAGTTTGAAAATCTGTCAGAATAATGTCGGGTCAATAATACTTCAATTATGTCTAATTCAATTTATGTAAATTGAATTAGATAAACTGCACGAGACAATCTTATTTAAGAATATATTAATTTCTGTACACCATAGTTTAATTTGCATAAATAAATAAAATATCACTAATAATTATTATAATAATCAAATATCTCGTCGCATCAAACTACATGCCACAGAGAGAATTTCAATCATCCTGTACATAAGTCTTAAGGCTTCGTCATACAGCCAGCGCGTCACGCCTGCAGCGGCACCCGGCGCGTTCTTAGCGTGACGCCAGCGCGGCGTGGCAGTCACACTGCAGGCAGCAGAAAACGCCATGCAGCACGGCACGGCGCGATCGCGCCATGCAGCGCGGCACGGCGTTTCTGTGTGACGGCCTGCATACAACTCCTTGTTAATTGTCACGCTAAGAACGCGCCGCACGCCGCTGCAGGCGTGACGCGCTAGCTGTATGACGAAGCCTTTACGTAAACTTACCTTAATAAAACTAGCTGCAAAACTTGGGTCAAACACAAAACTTAGCAAAGCTAACTTTATCGTTACAAAAACATTATACTCAAGCAATTACGAACATAAACTGCTGATATTAACAGAAAACTTAACTTTGCAAAAAGGTGAAAATTATCCATCCCACCCAATATAACTTTAATGTTTCTCAAAGCAAATAGAATTATGACTGTATCATATTAGAGTTCATTTTTGTTCTGTTACTGGGAAGTTAAGGAAACGGTTCTACAGGGTGTGATAGGGTTTATTTTTGCATGAATTTCTTGTTTTATTTCTGTTTCAAAAAGGGCATATTAACCATTGAACTATTGTACAAAAGGGACTTTAAGCTTACCTACAGTTAGTTTATTCTTCTTTGATAAATATTTTGACCTTTGAAAATATTGAGGTTGTATGCATTTCAAGTATCAAGTTATATCAACATAGTAAACAAAGTGGTCTGCTATCTCCACTTCAATTTTGATGAAACTTTTAAATTTGTTAAAGCGAGTTGACAGTTTGGCAGTATAGTTTTATTCGCGAGTTTTCCCCTGTCAATTTTGCTTTCTTAAAAATATTTGCAGTTCTAGTTATGAATAGTTACTTTCAGTGTTTACCGTAGTTTAAGTGAACTCTTGAAAGTTTACGTATGATTTATCTTTTCTCTGTTTCTCAAAAAGGGTTGTAACAATTTTGATGAAAAACAGAATAGGTGTATTTCGAGTCTAGAAATTGATCGGTTCTATAGTTCATTTATTTTAGCATGATACAGAACGAAATAAAGGTTTTTTATTGGGCATGTTACACGCAACATAATGGTTATACACAAACATTGCTCTAAACGTCTTTTTCTACTCTTATTTCACAGTAAATATTAAACGAAAACTTTTAGTCATATTCGTTAATATTTACATCGCGTTTTTATGTGTGGATTAAATTTACTTCAATCGGAAACGTGGTCTATAAAATACCTAAAGAAGCAGGGGTTACAAACATGACGAATAAATCAAATACTATCCTGTCACCTGTCAAATATATCACACCTAGTGAATTTTAAATTGATCAATTCAATTTTGATATAATATCGAAACCCAATGTATTCTGCAATAATAAAATATTTATGACACTGCACAGATACAATTTATTGAGTACATATATTCTAATTAATATTGTCAGCTCAACCACTGCTTCTTTTTTTTTCTCATCCTAAAATAAATGAACTATAGACAAGATGCTGAACTCTAACGGATGTTTTGAAATGATTGAACCGAAAAAACAATGTATTTTATTTTCTACTAGCGGCCCCGCCCAGGGCTCCTCCGGGTGCAATAAAAACAAACATCCACAAACCTCGTCCTGACAATTATGCGTGGGCTACACGGTTTCAAACAACGGTTTAAAACAGCTGGTTTAAAACCTTCTAGACAGTTTTAAACCAAATTTCGCTTAACCTTGAACGCCCTTGGCAGATATCAAACAAATGGGCTTGTTTGAAACCGTGTAGCAGCTCGCTTCTACCAAGGTCACTTGGTTTAAAACCGTGTAGCACACATACACACGTGCTGGTCCTGACACAACACACAAACACAACAAAAATTAGCCAAATCGGTCAAGCCGTTCTCAAGTTAAGCGAGTACATTCGGCAATTGATTTTTATAGATGCTAAAGTTTAAACATTCCGCTTCAAGATTCACGTAATTTGTAATTTTTTCCAACTAGTAAAAACTAAAATCTGGTGGAACTCTCTAGAACCTGACGCAGATTGATGTTCCGGCTAATTATAGTAAAAACGAACAGTAGCACCGGATTTTGTACTTTATTTTCTTGTATTTCTTGGAACTGTTCGAGAAACTGGATTTAAGGGAACTTTAAGAACATAGGTTAAAAACGTAATGGCAAGAAAGTGCGATAGCATGTCAAATCACTTTAAGTTAGCGTTTAAAAAAGAATGTCTAACGGCCGTATTAATAAACTCATCTCGACTGTGATCCCCGTCTCAAGATACGTCAAAGTAAACGTCAATCCATAGAAAACTGTCATTTTGACGCATCTTGAGACGGGGATATCAGCTAAGATCAGTTTATTAAAACGGTCCTATAATCCCACTTGCCTGAACGGATTTGGATAAAGTTTAACACATACTCCTCATGCTTTTTTGACACATTTTTGTTTGTTTTTAGGATTCCGTACCTCAAATGATAAAGAACGGAACCCTTATAGGATCACTTTCTGTCTGTTAAGACCCTTTTTCTCAGGATCGCGTGAAGATATCAAGTTGAAATTCATATCAAATACTTGGGCTTAAATCTCTTGGATGAGTGAAAAAATCAAACATCTAAGTCAACGCAATCAAAAGATACGACTGTTTATGCCGCATATTGAAGGGAATCAAAACCTATAGGGTACTTCCCGTGGACTTAGAACCATGAAGTTTGGCAAGAAGCAATGTCTTATAGCACAAGTGAAGGAAAAAATCCGAAAACCGTAAACTTGTAATTACATCACATAAAAAATAAGTCCAGTATAAACTGACACTCACTAAGTAAGAAAGTGCATACTTATTGCGTGTCATCAAACTTCATTATCCACTCAGTGTCTGACCACGACTTCGTGCGACAGGCGGCGCGCCGAGCGATTTCTGAATACATTGCTTGTAATGCCAACTAACCGCTGAGCGGTGAGTGTCTTGGACGTATTGAAGAGAGAATTCGCTCATCGCCGCCGCTGCCGCTCGTAATCTTGGCCAAGCCGTGATACGCGTGATGCCGTTCCATAGAAGCGGAGACGAGCGGAGCGGAAAGGAGCGGAGCTGTGAAAAGAGGTATGTGATTCCACTGAGGCGGAGACGCGCGGGGATGAGTGGCGTACTATACAAATTTGATACAGTTGTCTCCGCGTGACTGTTTCCATTGAAGCGGAGCGGAGACGAGATGTGGATTACAACCAATGAGATTGGTCGATTCCTACACAGCTCCTCTCCGCTTCGCTCGTCTCCGCTTCTATGGAAAGGGAGCCTAAAAGCGGCCCCGATGGGTGCACGGGACACGCTAAAGCGGGTGCTACACGGTTTTAGACCACAGTTTCTACCAAGGTGACCTTGGTAGAAGCGAGCTGCTACACGGTTTCAAACAAGCCCATTTTGTCGATTTTCACGCAATAAAACGAAGCCTTTAAGTGAAAATTACCTTACTTCGAGCCAAACAACAAAAAATTAAAATTCCGCGAACTGTTCAAACATCGAACTTCCAATAGAAATCCATATGTAACGTTCTCAATATAAAGGGACCTTATGGAGGGAGGCAGTTACGCTCTTCTTATTCTTGTAACTATACGAATACTATGGTAACAATTCTAAAAACGGCTAAACCGCCTGCCTCCATAAGGTCCCTTTATATTGAGAACGTCACATATAACTCAAGTTCCGCTTACCAACCGCGTGAAAAATTGGATTCTTGGGAAAGTTGGGTTAACGGGAAATACCTGGAGTTGGCGGGAATTCACGCGGGAACAGATCTGGGGAGTCGTTCCGGGGATTATTGTGCTGGATAGGGCCGGAGCAAAAAGAATACCAAGTGCAAGCAGTTCTAAAAACTCATCATCATCATCGTTATCAGCCCGTACTTCTGCTGGACAAAGGCCTCTTCAAGGCAGGCCAAACAAGGCAGGATATGAAAGGCTGCATCCATTTTTTTTTAATTCTGTTTCTTTTTCTAATTTATGTCTTGTCTTTGCTTGTGTTACAAAGTTTTTGTGTGTTACCATCCGAGGTTCTACCTGATGGTACCAACGGAAGACCAGCGCTGACATTAGCCAGCATGAGTTGGTACCATTTCGTGACCTCTAATCGTTTTGTGTGTATTTTCTCTGTCTCTTTTTTATATCTGTCACGAATAAATATTTTTCTTTCTTTTCTTTTCTTTCTATCTTCCTATGCGCGCCATTGCTCCCGATCTTCAGCTTCTCTCATCCAACCGACACCGGCCAATCTGCGCATATCGTCGCTCCATCTTCCCACAGGTCCCACACGACGTTTGCCGAGACGCGGTCTCCACTCCAGAACACGACGGCTCCAACGGTCGTCGGTTCTGCGGCACACATGACCGGCCCACTGCCACTTCAGCTTGCTAATTCGGCGGGCTATGTCGGTCACTTTGGTTCGAAAAACTCGCAGCCAGGTAAATAAGCACCAGCCTTCTTTAGTCTGCTCCTGACGACTTGCAACACGGTCGAAACGTCGAGGTATTTTTATTATTATTATTATTATCGATCGATCTATCTCATATCTGGGAAAATTCTTCCCTGTATTTTCACGCTAAAAGATGTCCCGCGTAATATGATTCGTAATTTCGATCGCCGTCTGAATATATACTGAGGGTTAGAGCGTTGGACTACTACGCAAAGACTGCGGGTTCAAACCCCAGCTATGGATCGGTTTTTTGTAGAGAAAATGGAAGAAAATTCGGTTTCTACCCGAGCCACGACGCTGGGTCTCCCAGGTACTTCACAATAATATGTGACGTTCTCAACATAAAGGGACCTTATGCAGGCAGGCGGTTACGCCGTTTTTAGAACTGTTACCATAGTATTCGTATAGTTACAAGAACAAGAAGAGCGTAACTGCCTTCTTCCATAAGGTCCCTTTATATTGAGAACGTCACATCGGGGGTTAAAGGTCCTGGAGTCCGTTCCAACGATTTTAAGTTCATGTGTAAAATCGTCCTAATTTAAGAAAAGTTGTGAATACCAAAGTTCCACACTGCACGATTTAATTGGTTCTCAACTGAGATGGAGAACCTACTTGTGTTGGTATATATACGGATATATAGAACCAGCTTTTGCTCGCGACTCCGTCCGCGTAGAAGTCGTTTATCGGTTTTCCCTTGGGAACTACCAAATTTTTCACGATAAAAAGTATTCTATATGTTAATCGAAGGTATAAGCTATCTCCATTCCAAATTTCATCCAAATCCGTCCAGCCGTTGCAGCGTGAAAGAGTAACAAACTAACAAACACACTCAAACTTTTGCATTTGTAATATTATATAGGTAGGATTATAGTAGGATACACTGTAGTACAGTCAGCGTCAAATAGATAGGAGCAGCCAAAATGGGCAAATATATCGCAACACTCCTTCTTACAGTAATAAAGATGTGTTGCGATATATTTGACCACTTTCGCTGATCCTATCTATTTGATGCTGACTGTACATTATGTATATGTGACGTTCTCAATATAAAGGGACCTTATGGGGGGAAGGCAGTTACGCTCTTCTTATTCTTGTAACTATACGAATACTATGGCAACAGTTCTAAAAACGGCGTAACCGCCAGCCTCCATAAGGTCCCTTTATATTGAGAACGTCAGATATAAGTATGTATAAGATGTCTTCTTGCTTTGTTGAAAATGTCAGTACATGTGTGGAAATTGGAAACAGTACTGACGACGTGGTTAGTGATCTTGCCTACGATGTTTACGATCCCTGATTTGATTCCCTGTCAAGGAAAAATATTTGTATGCTAAAATATTTGTTAGCCTAGTTGGTAGTGACCGCCTACGAAGCTAGCGGTCCCGGGTTCGAATCCCGGTATGGGCAAATATTTGTGTGATGAGCGCATTTGATCCTGAGTTGTGGATGTTTTATACAAGTATGTATTTCTCTATATAAGCATGTATATTGTTGTCTAGTACCCATAGTACAAGCCTAGAGCTTAGTTTGGGACTAAGTCAATTTGTGTGAGACTGTCTCCTGATATTTATTTATTTATTATTTAGAAAGGCTTAACTTTCTCCGCGAATGCTAAGAGGCTGTTAACCAAAAAGAGAATCGTAAAGGTGCATTTAGACGACGCGTGATAGCGCGAGCCGAGCCAGGCTCGTGCCTCGTGCCTCAATCTCGTCTAAACGACTGAACGGATTTTGATAAAATTTAGTACACAAATATACCTAATCCTGAACTATGTGTTCGCCAAATTTTATCCGAATCCGTATAGCTTTTTAGACGAAATTGAAACTGATACTGGTTTTGATTGATCGATTGATTAATAATAATTTGACATGTAATATTTTGATATTATAAATAAATGAGTATGAGTATGACTCTGGATATGAGTATGAAACAGGAGCCTGGCTCAGCTCGCGCCATTATGCGCCGTCTAAATCCAGTTTAAGTCTAGGTAGTAGCTGGAAACGATGTAACTCGCCGGACGAACTTCTGAGAATTGCTAGTTTTAAACTTATCCTTGGGTCATTATGGTAGGGATACACGTAGGATTTTTAGGGTTCCGTACCAAAATGTTAAAAACGAACCCTTACGGTGAGACTTCGTTGTCTGTCTGTCTGTCACAGCAGTTTTTCTCAGCAACTACACAAGCTATCAACTTGAAATTTGGCATAGTTGTAAATTTTGCTTGTCCGCATTTGTTAAGACCAAGCCGACTCTAAAAAAGTAAAAATTATCACCTTTTTATCTCATCCTAGCTCAGACAAGCTAAAGTCAACTTTTGGTTTAAAATATTATAAGACGCCATTTTCCTGGAACCTATACTAAGTAATTCCTCAATTTTATCGATAGATTACATTGATTTAGTATATACAAATCAATGGTAGATTACGTATTAATATACCCAGCAAAAAAGCCGTGGTAGCCTAATGGTTTGACCTGCCGACTCTTAAGCAGTGGGTCGTCGGTTCGAACCCGGGCTCGCACCTCTAAGTTTTTCGGAATTTATGTGCGAAATATAATTTGTTTTACCATGAGCTTTTCGGTGAAGGTAAACATCGTGAAGAAACCTGCACACACCTGCAAAGCAATTTGACGGTGTGTGCGAAGTTCCCGATCCGCACTGGGCCCGCGTGGGAACTATAGCCCGAACCCTCTCAATGTGAGTGGAGGCCTGTGCCCCAGCAGTGGGACGTATATAGGCTGGAGGGTGCCTATCGTTTCGTAGAAAGTCAATACCTCGAATTTCGGTTCTCCGACCACGTTTGTCAGAATTTTCAGTTGTTCGAATCACGATAGTTAGAATTTCATTGCTTTGTAATTTCATTTACTCGAAGTCATCTGTTGTCCGAAACTACAGTTCTCCTAATTTCACTTGCTGCTTTTTCAATACATCGAATATTAATAGGCAAAATTTTCTGTTTCTCGAAAACGTTTCACCGAAAACGGTTGATCCTGATAGTTGGAAATCCTAATTAATACTTTTCGAATGGGTTTCGACTTCGAATGTTAGACACACTTTAGGAAGGCGGAGTGGGATAGCTAGGCGGAGGGGGTGTGGGGGGCGAAGCCCGCCATAATGGGGGCTCGGGGGGCGAAGCCCCCCGCCATAAAAAAAACAAATACCCCCCCTCACTAGGTTGGGTTAGGTTAGAACTGTGACCACAACAGCACGCGAGCCGAGCGAGCGAAGCGAGCGTGCCGCGGCAGCGGCCGGCGAAGCGCCCAAAACATAAATCGTTTAACTGAACAATCGGGGAAAACCTATTCTGTGAAAAGTGCATTCGGGATATTAAAACTTCGTAGATTTGAACATATTTTCAATTAAAAATCGGAAATTTAATAATCGAAGTAATGAAATTCGGAGAAACGAAAATTCGAAGAAGTAAAAATTCGCGTTACTGAGAATCGAAGTATCGTGTTCGGGCAAAAGAAAATCGAGCTATTAATTTTCTACGAAACAATACCTACCCAGGCTGGATTATTATTATATTATATACCCGAAAGTTTATTATAGTAAACACCAGTCTCATCTCCAGTCCAAGTAGTTTATATAAAATAAACGTCAAGGGACCAGAGCGAGACAGAAACATATCTAATGAAACAGTCAATAATGTCGTCGGAATAAAGGGATTTATTCAACAAACTGCTTTGTTATCGAATTTTGTTTGGTACAAAACACAATATATAGCGGTTTAATGCTTATAGCATAGTATAATATTGTGCGGGTTATACACGATGGGTAATATGTATGAAATATTTTTATTGCATTTCTTAACAAAATATGAAAATACCGTAAAAAATATGGAAAAAAGTGAAATTAAAATTAAAATCAGACAAAAAATACAGATAATATAAGCATTTAAAAACTACTACTTAACGGCAGCATGCAATCTTGGTTATTTCTATCAATTCAATCATCTTAAATCTTGGTTATTTTTAAATAAATAAATAAATAAATCAGGGACAATCGAACACAAATTTACCTAGTCCCAAACTAAGCTCTAGGCTTGTACTATGGGTACCAGGCAACGATATACATACTTATATAGAGAAATACATACTTAAATATATAGAAAACATCCAAGACTCAGGAACAAATACTCGCGCTCATCACACAAATATATGCCCATACCGGGATTCGAACCCGGGACCGCTAGCTTCGTAGGCAGGGTCACTACCAACTAGGCTAACCGCGCCGTCAAATAGTTTATAGTGATTCGAAAAAAAAATCTCAACTGTTTGTTACATTAATGGTATTTTATTAAAGCAAAAAAAACATGCATATTCCCTTTTAAAATTTTATTGAACTCGATGAAAACCCGAACTCGGGTGAAAATTCGATCTAACTAAAATTCGCCGTATTTTCACTCAAGATTTCCCTCGCAAGATGGTTCGTAATTTCGGAGCGGCTGCCGGCGTCTGAATAGAGAGATGGTTAGAGCATTGGCCTATTACGCAAAGACTGCGGGTTCGAACCCCGGCTAAGGACCAGTGTTTTTTTTTTATTTTTGTATAGAAAATCGATGAAAATTCGGTTTCGCCCCGAGCGACGACGCTCGGTCTCCCAGATCCTGAACTGAGAAGCCACTATCGACCGGAAGACTGTCTGTGTTGATCTTAAAACTTAAGCTTTCGGCACACCAAACGCGTGTAAGACGCGTCGCGTCGCGTGGCGTGAGCGACGCAGCACCCGGCACACCGCAGGCAGGCGGCAGCTTCAATGCGTTCCTAACGCGTGCCAGCGCTGCGCACGCCTCGCAGCTGCGTCATGCTAGTACCGCGACGCGTTCGCCCCGCCCCAGTGTGCCGGTAAACATGGCGGCCATATTTAAAACAACTTCGCGTGCCAGCGCGCGCGACGCGCCTGCTTCGCGCACGCCACGCAACGCGCTGCCCGAGTTGTCTGCGGTGACTGCGGGCGTCGCGTGCGCGAAGCAGTTCGAACGCGTGCCCGCCGCTGGCACGCGTTACTTTTTGGTGTGCCGGGTTCAATTTGCTTTGTTGTATTACAACATGCGCGGGCCTGACACGCGTTTGGTGTGCCGAAAGCTTGACTCTACGCAGCGTCTTATAACTTGTGCCAATTTAGGTACAGGTAGAACTTCCCCGTTCCACACTACAGTCCATTGTGCCCGCGTTCGATCCTGTTATTACTCTCAATGAAAACCTTTTCACCGAGTCTTTAAGTTGCGCGATCAAATGTGACGTTCTCAATATAAAGGGACCTTGTGGAGGCAGGCGGTTACGCCGTTTTTAGAACTGTTACCATAGTATTCGTATAGTTACAAGAATAAGAAGAGCGTAACTGCCTTCCTTCATAAGGTTCCTTTATATTGAGAACGTCACAAATACTCAGTGCTATGACATATCTAGGTTTCGTGTTCAGACACACGAGGTTATGTTCTGAAGATATTCGCAGTCACCCGCTATTTGTGCTCGCTATTGTAATTAGGACTATAACCTCGTGGTTTCATGAAATTATTATGAACCATTTTTAAGGTTCCGTAGCTAAAATGGCAAAAACGTCGCAAAATTTTCCAGTCTTAATTTTTTTCCGTAGATATTTTTTCTCAGCAGAAATTAATTTCTCATAATTTCCCAATCTCTATTATGTGAATAATTAATATTTCTGGCTGCTTTGGCCCTCGGGCCTGCTGTTACTACTACCTATTTCATCCTAATTACAATGGTGTAATTTGCGACTGGGAAAAATAAAAATGGGTAACGAATGGGTAATGGGTAATGGGTAATGGGTATACGATTGGGTAAAATCACGAATGGGGATAAACGCAACTGTTCTCGCCCTGGCTAACTAGCGGTCCCAGGTTCACCGGAATCAAACCACAACCTTGTGTCCTTATAAAAAAAAGCCGGTCAAGTGCGAGTCGGACTCGCGCACCGATGGTTCGGCGCAAACTTCTAGGCATGTAAATAAGTCGTAATCACGGGAATACCATATAAATAAAGTCCAGTATAAACTGACACGCAATCAGTATGCACTTTCTAACTTAGTGAGTGTCAGTTTATATTGGTTTTATGTGATGTGTGTGTGACAAATTAACGGTTATCGGATTTTTCCCTTTACTTGTGCTATAAGACATTGCTTCTTGCCAAATTTCATGATTCTAAGTCAACGGAAAGTACCCTATAGGTTTTGATTCCCTTGAGATTCCCTTCAATATGCGGCATAAACGGCCGTATCTTTTGATTGCGTTGACTTAGATATTTGATTTTTTCACTGATTGAAGGGATTGTAGACGTAAATATTTGATATGAAATTCAACTTGATACCTTCACGCGTTCCTGAGAAAAAGGGTCTTGACAGACACACAGACAGACAGACAGACAGACAGACAGACGGACAACAAAGTGATCCTATAAGGGTTCCGTTTTTTTTCATATGAGGTACGGAACCCTAAAAATTTCATGATTCTAAGTCAACGGGAAGTACCCTATAGGTTTTGATTCCCTTCAATATGCGGCATAAACGGCCGTATCTTTTGATTGCGTTGACTTAGATTTTTGATTGTTTCACTGATTCAAGGGATTGTAGATCTAAGTATTTGATATGAAATTCAACTTGATACCTTCACGCGTTCCTGAGAAAAAGGGTCTTGACAGACACACAGACAGACAGACAGACAGACGGACAACAAAGTGATCCTATAAGGGTTCCGTTTTTTTTCATATGAGGTACGGAACCCTAAAAAGGACGACGGCCAGCGTAGGCTTAGTAATAAGATACCGTTAGGCCCTTAACGGAACTCTAAAAATACTAACACAAGCCTAACATTAAAACCAAAAGCAATACGCGTAAAGCTAACTATTAGCTCCATCTATTCCGACTCATTGCGCTATTGGGACCTTAAATCGCGTCTAATCTACTTGACGGACGACCGATTGGTGTTAAGGGACCCATAAATATGATCGAATACAAATCGTACTAGATTAGAAAATGTTTAAGCTGTAGGGGCTTTTACCATATTGTCAATTGTCCTAAAGTTATTTGTCATAACGCATTTGTCATAACAATATATAAGGTACCTGGGAGACCGAGCGTCGTCGCTCGGGGCGAAACCGAATTTCCATAGATTTTCTGTACAAAAAAAAAATTCGATAGCTGGGGTTCGAACCCGCAGTCTTTGCGTAGTAGGCCAACGCTCTAATCATCAGTCTATTCACACGGCGGCAGCCGCCTCGAAACTACGAACCATATTGCGCGGGAGATCTTTTTGCGTGAAAATACGGGAAAACGAATTTTCTCAGATATGAGACCTAGCTAGATCGAATTTCCGCCCCCGAAAATCTCCATGTCGCAATTTTCATCGAAATCGTTAGATCCGTTTTCGAGAACGAGAGTATAAATATATATAGGTACATTTATATACATACAAATGTTTCTCGTTTAATAAGTTAGATAGCCATAATGTTTAAAACCCATAATATGTATTTCCTGTAATGTACTGTAATGCAATAAGTATGTATTTAGAGTTTTGGAACTCGTTGCATTATGTATGTCAGTTTTATTCTGAATTCTTTTGAATCAAATAAAGAAATTAAGAATAAAATAGAAAATAATAGGTAACAAAAATGTAGTTTTGTTAGTCGCCCTATGGCATTCAAGGTGCTAACACCTTACATTGTATTTATATTTAAATAAATAAACCAGCAGCAACTCCACAGTACCGACCTGCTTGCATTCTCGCAAAAAAACAGTTTTATTGAATTGCGAGCATTATGTCGTCTGTTAGGATAAAGTCGATTGTTAGGATAAAGTAAACGATGACAAGAATCGAAACAATATGACAAGAGAAAACAGGTCGAGAAACATTTTATTAATGAATAATTATGGCAAACAAATATTACACACGAACGTTATACAATTGAGTCCTTAATTATATTTAGGAAAAAACAATTTTTCTCTACTGAAAAATTACAAAATGTCGCTACAGAGGTTTTGCCTCTCTACCGTTGGTATTGTTTTCAACCATGTGTTCATCATTTTAAATCCTTAAGTAAACTAAACGATAGTCTTTATGTTTAGCAAACATCACATAAGCGTATCTTCGTTCCACAAAAGATACAAGAGATCTATTAGATGTAGCATTTAAAGTTTCTACGTGTTTAGTAACTGACTGTTTAGCTACTTAATGGCTAGTAAGAAACTTCTAGATTTATAAACATTAGTTATAAAATTGATAACATTTATTTTCATCATAAATAAGGAATTGTTTCAGGACAATGTTTCAACTAAAACTAAATAATATAATTTTTACATACGTTTCTTCAAAATGAGTGTCTTAAAATAGTTTTGAACAACCTGGCTTTGGGTAAGTAAGGGACCAGGTAGACATTTTGTATTTTAAACTTTTTTTAACTTAAAAGCCTCAACACACCTCAAAAATGACAGTTTTTTGTGACGGGATAACATTTGTCTTTAGACGCTGCGTGCGCAGCTTATCAAATCCTATCCAACTTAGCTTAGTTAGTTGTATCACTCGACCATCAATCTAACAGGCGAGTGGCGAGTACTAAACTAGTGTAAACGGGCTGTCAAGCGCCCGCAGTAGACTGTACATAGCACGCATGACCAAACTCAAAGCTACGGAATGCTTTGTTTCTCTCACACACGTATACGTGCTCGTATTGTTTCATGTGACGTGAATTTCGCTGTCAGCTATTTTTGTTTAAACTGTGCTTTACGGTGAAAGAAGCGTCGAGCGCATTAGTGGAATGTCATTTGTTTTTTATACCTTAGTAGATTTTTTTTTAATTAGTGATACTTACTCAAGTGATAAAATCATGTCATCAAAATTTAGAATGTAATTTACTATGTTTTTCATGATTTTATGTATTTTTTATGAATGCAAAATTAATTACATACCTATTTATAGAAAACATCCATGACTCGGGAAGACAACATCCATACTATGGGATTTGAACCCTGGACCGCTAGCTTCGTAGGCTACCAACTAGACTAACCGCATCATAAACTTGTTATAACATGAATGGCATTGATTTCTCAATATTGTCATTCTTTACTCGTACCTTTTAAAAACCTGTCACTAAATTGTTTCACGACAGTAATTGTGTCCAAAAACAGTCATATCAACTTCATTAGAACATCAAAACGGGTACAGCAATTGGATAGTTTAAACAAGAAGGTCTAAACGGATTGACAGACTCCTTTTTTAGGATCTGTAAATAAAACAGGTTATTGCAAAAGAAAATCTAAATTGAGCAGGTTTTTATTGACTTACAAAACTCGCCAGTTCACCTGTCAGTGCGTTTAAAGTGCATGTTTATGCGTTCCCAACATTGGTCGCAGGTACCCAACGCGACATAATGCCAACGAGCTGGGGGGCTTATGATTACTTATGAATGTCAAACGAAGTGAAACCGTTTTCTAAACCGCGCAACGCAAAACAGACTTTTTAATGTGTATGTTTATCTAGGTATGTATCTGTCTGTAACATCGTACCTCCTAAACGGATGGACCGATTTTAACAATAGTTTAGTTTGAAAGGTGACTTAATCGAGAATGTCTTTAGCTAAGTTTAGTATAAATCAGATAGCCAATTGTTATTTTCTCAATATAAAGGGACCTTATGGAGGAAGGCAGCTACGCTCTTCTTATTCTTGTAACCATACGAAAACAATGGTAACAGTTCTAAAAACAGCGTAACCGCCTGTCTCCATAAGGTCCCTTTATATTGAGAACGTCACAATTTAAGATTTATGAGCTATGAAGGTAGTGTCCCAATTTTGTCGGGATTTTTATCTGTCTGTTAACTAAAACTTGATTTAAATATCTTTTGCTACAACTGGCATGCGTGCACGAGATAAAATTTGACAGGTGCTAGGTAAATGAATACATCTATTCCATACTCCAACGTTATTAACGCTTAAGGTTAGAAAAAAAACTGTCTCGTCTTGATAAAATCGCTATAAAAATGCGAAAATCGCAATAGTCGCTTAGTAATCAAAGGTAATAAAAGAACGGGACTCTTTTATTTTAAACCTTAAGCGTTACGTTGTACGTTAGAATAATAAATAAAATAATAATAAATAAATATCAGGGACAATCTCACACCAAAATTAAGCTCTAGGCTTGTACTATGGGTATTAGACAACGATAAACATTACTTATATAGAGAAATACATAGAAAACATCCATGACTCAGGTACAAATACTCGCGCTCATCACACAAATATTTGCCCATACCGGGATTCGAACCCGGGACCGCTAGCTTCGTAGCCAGGGTCACTACCAACTAGGCTAAACGCGTCGAATATGGAATAGATGTAATAATTTACCTAGCTAATTTCAAATTTTATCTCCTGCATGCGTGTTAAGCCCGCGGACCCTAAGGCACTTAACTTGATCCAAGACTAAACACACACACATGCAGCATTCGTCTGTGTGCGTCTTGAATGGCCAGCAGTCTTACTAGGGTGACCAATTAGACTACAAAAACCGGGCTAGTGCGAGTCGGACTCGCGCACTGAGGGTTCCGTACACATTTGGCTGGTTTTTAAATTTGTTGTTATTCTATAGGGTTTGTTCTATAATCATACTAGACGCTTTTATGTTTTACCGTTTTAACGATACAACAAAAATAAAAATACGTTGAAAAAAAAACGTTTTTTGTATGAGGACCCTCTTTGTTTATTCACTTTTTTTGTATTTGTTAGTAAATCCGCCGTAATAACACAATTGGTTCAGAATCCTTCGCTAACTCGGGGTTCAATTCTGGCTCACGCGCGAAATAACAATTTTGCAGCCTTGAATTCAAATAACTACCTATTTCTACAGTAAATCGTGGACACCCGAACACAAGGTAAACCTGAAGGAAGATGGAAAAATAACGCAAGCGAATATGTGGCGAGAGCCTTTTGCCTGCCAACGTTGTGATAAAAAATTTAAACGCAAACTCTATGGACATAAAATATTTTTACTCGACTGCCCGAAGGAGGGTTATGTTTTTCGAGCGTATGTATGTATGTATGTCTATTTATTTGTGACGCTCTGCAGCCTAAACAGCTTGACGGATTTTAACGTATGAGGTGTCATTCGATTTGTCTTAATTGTCTAAGTGACACAGGGTATATAACTTTTCAGTATGGCGTCCGCGAAAAAAAAAAATTCAAATATATACAGTGTGTTACTGGCATGAGGGCTTCTGCTTTAACTGACGATAATATGTTGTATAAGTAATTATTTGCAGGTATAATTAAGTCGAAGTTAATTAACGTAACGCTGCAATTTAACTTCGTACATTTTAACTATCATCAACGTATTGGAGCTATGTGTAAGTATCGTAATCTGTATCGTTATTACTTGGTACAAGGCTACATTGGTACAGGGGCAGAGCATAGAGAGTTATTAATACTCCTTGAAATTGTCAGATTTGTGAAACTAAAATGACAGAAAAGCCAGAAAAATAATCGTTGTCAAACTTGAACGAAAGTCAATCCTATCGAAACTAATAATTTATTGTGGAATAAGTAAATCGTGAGTTTTACTAATGGCCTACGACGCTCGTGAGATGTGCGACATGATTTTGTTGTACGGCGAAACACACGGCAACGCAGCAGAAGCGTTAAGGTTGTATCGTGAAAGATACCCTAACAGGCGGCATCCTCACAATCCCAGATTTATATTGGAAGCAGTGCAACGAGTTCGGGAAAATAGGCCGATCGTTCCTAGTAATCCCGAAAGAGCTATGAATGGGATCGTGTCTGTGGCACTGGAGGAAAGGGTGCTGGAACATTTCAGAGAATGCCCCACATCCAGCACTCGTATTGCTGGGCAAACGTTGGGCACTACAAACAAGACCGTTCATGGAGTTTTAAAAAGGAACAAAAAGCATCCTTTTAAATTTCTAAAGGTACAGAAAATATTACCAAGAGATTTGCCACTACGAGTAGCATATTGCAATTGGTTTTTAAGCATGTGTAGAGAAGATGATTCCTTTCAACAAAAGGTTATGTGGACGGATGAAAGTACTTTTTGTCGGAATGGAATGTGGAACCGCAAAAATACCCACCACTGGACAGATAAAGAAAATAATCCTCATGTTTTAAGGGAGACTGGCCATCAATACCGTTGGACCATAAACGTGTGGGCAGCTATCCACAATAATAATATCATCGGACCTATTTTTATTGATGGGACTTTGAACGCACAGAGGTTTCTAGAACTTCTAAGTGGTCCGCTTGTCACTTATTTGAATACCCTTTCTGAAAAAGAACGCAGTGGAATGTGGTTTCAGCTGGATGGTGCTCCTGCTCATTCAGCTTTGGTTGTGAGAGAAAAGCTAAATGAAATGTTTGGACAACGCTGGATTGGGCGTTTTGGCCACCAAAATTGGGCACCAAGAAGCCCTGATCTGACACCTCTTGATTTTTTTTTATGGGGAGCTGTAAAAAATCAAGTTTACGCTACCGACAGCGAAACTCGAGAGGAAATGAAATCTAAAATAGTGGAAGCTTTTCGTCAGCTGGAATCGACGGATTTCCGATCGATTCACGACAACATAAAACGACGTTATGAATTGTGCGTTAATAGTGGTGGTCGCCATATTGAACATATTATTTAGGTTTTTTCGTTGCTTTTCCTTTAATATAATTGTTTATAATGTATCAACTGCTTTTCATTTTTCTTACATTATTTTTAGCCTACGTATTACTAAATGTATCTACTTAATCAGCCAACTATTTAAGTACCTACTTACGGCCGCACTCAAACACGTCAATGAACTTTCAAGTTTGATTAAAGTTGCTGTTGTCACTTTCTTTGCTAAAGCAATAGAATAAGACGCAGCAACTTTAATGAAACTTGATAATTAATTGACGTCTCTGAGTGCGGCAGTTATTTAATAATTAGTTCATAAACATTATCTTTGCATCGATACCAGCAAAAGCTTTAGTTTCTTTAAAACACTTTGAATTAGGCTTTAACAGTTTTGAATTTGTTTACAATGAACTACGAATGAATAGGTAGGTACGATGCATCGTATGCGCGATGACCAAGTCAGACGTCAAATGGGGCTGCTATGGTTACACAAGTCTTAATTTGGTCACGTGACGTTATTAATTAACTTTAACGCACAGTGTACATTGCTTGCAATTTATTTTTTGATAGAAAACAAGTGTGTACTATTTTTTCTTGTTTTAATTAAAATAAACATGTAGGTACATTAAGGAGTTGCCCATTGTTACTCTATATCAAGGAAAGCCCTCATGCCGGTAACACACTGTATACAGAGTATACCAATTTGATGCTATCGTTTTAATAACTAAAAAGTTTGAAATAAAGTAAATTAATTTATAAAATTCAAATTGTCATCATGGCTGAGACCCTGGAGGACCTCGGTACAATGCTCGATGGCCTCAGTAGAGTCTCTCAACAAGTGGGTCTTAAAATGAACATGGACAAGACGAAAATCATGTCAAATGTCCATGTCGTACCCACTCCTGTCAAAGTTGGAGACGCTACTCTCGAAGTTGTTGACGACTATGTATACCTAGGACAAAAAATCCAGTTAGGTAAGTCCAACTTCGAGAAAGAGGTCAATCGTCGAATCCAACTCGGCTGGGCAGCGTTCGGTAAGCTACGCACTATCTTCTCGTCTCAAATACCACAGTGCCTCAAAACAAAAGTCTTTGATCAGTGTGTGTTGCCAGTGATGACATACGGATCTGAGACATGGTCGCTTACAATGGGCCTCATAAGAAGGCTCAAGGTCACTCAAAGGGCGATGGAAAGAGCTATGCTAGGTGTCTCCTTGCGAGATCGAATCAGGAATGAGGAGATCCGCAGGAGAACTAAAGTAACAGATATAGCTCACCGAATAGCAAACCTTAAGTGGCAGTGGGCGGGGCACATCGCTCGTAGAACCGATGGCCGTTGGAGCGGAAAGGTTCTAGAGTGGCGACCGCGAACCGGGAGACGGAGTGTCGGCAGGCCTTCCACAAGGTGGACCGACGATCTGATAAAGATCGCGGGAAACCGCTGGATGACAGCAGCTAGGACCGCTCGTTGTGGAAAACCTTGAGGAAGGCCTTTGTCCAGCAGTGGACGTCTTGCGGCTGATGATGATGATGATGAATTTATAAAATCAAAAAACCCGACTGTTTTAAAAAATATTGTGCGTAATAGCCTTGAGCTCCGGACTACTGGTACCACGTTGGTGGTTGTGGCTGATGAAAGCTCCCAAGAGCCGCAGCGTCGCTTAGTGACTCCCGAGGGCGTTGTAATATGAACACTGATGATTTCCGTACACTTATTTATTGCACTTATGTACAAATAGGTCACAACTATGGATGACAAAATTAATTGCGTCCGCACGCGTTGAATGACAAGATGAGAAGGGGTTTAATGATAGATTGAACTTATGAACATTATTACATTCACTGCTTTCGATTGGTTAGGAATAGACCAATGACACGCTAATACATTGAATGTCAATCAATCTAGGTTCATTAGGCTGGTGACATAC
The DNA here is from genome assembly GCA_963241965.1 of Tortrix viridana. Classification (NCBI taxonomy): domain Eukaryota; kingdom Metazoa; phylum Arthropoda; class Insecta; order Lepidoptera; family Tortricidae; genus Tortrix; species Tortrix viridana. The sequence goes on from OY725197.1 coordinate 1,264,961, forward strand.
ATAAACGCTGTAAGATTAAGACGGTACACAATGACAACATGTTAATTTTCAATTAACAAATATCAACTGAAAAACTAAATACAAGCCATAATGTAAAGAATATAACTTAAATTGGAAAATTGCAGGCGAGCAAATTTTGTTGTACAAATTTAAATATGTGACGTTCTCAATATAAAGGGACCTTATGGATGAAGGCAGTTACGCTCTCCTTGTTCTTGTAACTATACGAATACTATGGTAACAGTTCTACAAACGGCGTAACCACCTGCCTCCATAAGGTCCTTTTATATTGATAACGTCACATATTTTCACTTAAAGAGCCACTTGGACTTGTCCCCGCCTGCCGCCTGTACATTTTATTATTTTCTCGTTTTTAATATTTCGTTCCTTTATTTCGAAGAATATAAATAGTTAATAGACTAATCGACATGGCAACAAAACGAGGAATTAATAAGGAAAACGGTCCTGTTTCCCTTTGAAATCTTATTATGAATTTTCACGAATCGGGGAGAGTTTCACAGTAAATTACTCTTTTTATTAACGTCCGTAAGCGATAATTCAGTTTCTCAAATTAATTTTATCGCTTCATAAAACCTTGTTTTTGAGTGAGGTCGTTGCATTGGGAATTGGATGGAGGTAATTATGTTTTTACGAACAACCGCACTTAGGCTGCCTTTCCATTGAGGCGGAGACGAGCGGAGCGTTGCGAAAACGACCAATCAGATTCCTTTAGTTTCTGTGTGCTATGCGTTAGTGTGGGTACTGTACAAGGTGATTGGTCCTTTGACAATATTGTGTTTAATTAGACCTTTGCCTTAAACTTAGCCTTAGACCATTGCTCGTAGAACTGATGGCCGTTGGAGCGGAAAGGTTCTATAGTGGCGACCGCGAACCGGGAGACGAAGGCAGGCCTTCCAGGCAGACAAGGTGGACCTACGATCTGATAAAGGTCGCTGGAAACCGCTGGATGACAGCAGCAGATGACCGATCGTTGTGGATTACCTTTGGGAAGGCCTTTGTCCAGCAGTGGACGTCTTGCGGCTGATGATGATGATGATGAGACCTTAAGGTACCTAAGCACTGTTCAAGACTGCTAAAATTAAAGAAATATGATCAAATTATCGTATCAAGCCTAATATCTCGTGGTCGCAGCCAAATAAATAAGACAAACAATAAAGCTGGCTGTGCGTCACAGTAAATTTGGTGGGGGAGACTAACACGAGATAGCTCTCTCCTTAGGAGTTGGTTTGGGACATACGGCGGCTTATTGCGACGAGCACACACTTTACTTTAAGCATTTCGCACCCCACTACACTGTACTATATATGTCAAAATATTTATCAGAATCGACGGAAAACCGTAATCTCATGTTATATCAAAGTTATTGCAAATTAAAATCGATTTTGATTTTTTTTGACATAATACGTGACGTTCTCAGTATAAAGGGACCTTAAGGAGGAAGGCAGGTACGCTCTTCTTATTCTTGTAACTATACGAATACTATGGTAACAGTTCTAAAAACGGCGTAACCGCCTGCCTCCATAAGGTCCCTTTATATTGAGAACGTCACATACAGTGTTGTACTGGTGGTGCGATTTGTAAAAGCTGTCTATTCAGCGGGAACTTAGACGAGATAAAATTTGACAGGTGCTTGGGAAATGAATACATCTAAATTATTCCATATTCTAACGTAAGCCTTAACGATACGATTACGATTACGATACGATTCTCTTTTACGATATGTGACGTTCTCAATATAAAGGGACCTTATGGAGGAAGGCAGTTACGCTCTTCTTATTCTTGTAACTATACGAATACTATGGTAAGTTCTAAAAACGGCGTAACCACCTGTCTCCATAAGGTCCCTTAATACTGAGAACTTCACATATTTTCATATATTGTTAAGAATTGCGTTAATAAACATGCATTTTCGCTATTGATCGTTAAAAAGTTCGTCGTAATTTTCATCCGTACGTCTCAGTCCCCGCACCCAGATTAAATAATAGTAAAATCTTTGCCAACTCTGAATTCAAACATCCTTGCCAAGTACACGGTGGCGTAATTAATTCGAAACCCCGAACTGAGCTATGGTTAAGGAAAAGGTTAAGTTTGTGTTCACTCGTAATACGCCTTGAGCAATCGTTGAGTACGAACTTGAGAACGATCGCTGTCTCAAGTACACGACGAAGTAAATCAAATACATGGTTTAGGGTGAATTTCAGGGCGTTTCAACCGCCGTCATTAGTGTCACCAAATATATTGACGAAATCAATGACACTACAGCAACTCCTGATGTAAACAGAAGCAGAACCGGGGATGTAGTTTCTATCAGCATCAGAAGTTGCTGTAGTGTCATTGATTTCGTCAATATATTTGGTGACACTATTGACAGCGGTCGAAACGCCCTGAAATTCACACTTTAACACATGTTGAGAGAGCGTACTTAAAATCGGATTATTAATACGGCTCTTAACTTACTTTACTCTAACGGCCGCACTCAGAGACGTCAATTAACTTTTAAGTTTCATTAAAGTAGCTGCTGTCACTTTCTTTGCTATAGAAATGGAATATGACGCAGCAACTTTAATGAAACTTAAAAAGTAATTGACGTACCTGAGTGCAGCAGTTAGTGTACAAGGAAAGTAAAAAAACCCTCGCTATATTGCGGAAAAATATAATGAACGTCATAAAATATAATGTAGTCAACGTCAAAAGTAGGTACATACTCACTTTTGTACTTTATCGCATTAACTTGATAATATGTTATTTCTGAAAAAGTGTGTCTACTTTTAATATTGACCGTACTGTCTGTTTTTAATTAACGTTACACAGTTTAAAAAAATAGTTAAACCTTTTATGTAATGGCAATAAATCAATACGGCAAACTAGTTTCATGTATAAATGTTGCCATACGCGTGAGGTTGTTGACATAAAAAACACGCAAACCAAACAAAATAAAAAAACAGGCAAGTGCGAGTCGGGCTCGCGCACTGAGGGTCCCGTACACATTTGGCTGGTTTTTAGTATTTGTTGTCATTCTATAGGGTTTGTTCTATAATCATACCAAATTTGACGCTTGTATGTTTTACCGTTTTTACGATACAACAAAAATAAAAATACGTTGAAAAAAAACCGTTTCTTGTATGGGGACCCCCTTTATTATTTCGCTCAATTATTCTTTTATTTGTTAGTAAAACCGCCGTAATAATACATTCTGAAAAAAAAACGGTTCAAAAGATACAGCTCTTTATAGTTAGAACAGACAGACAGACGGACGGACGGACAGCGTAGGCATATTAATAGGGTCCCGTCGGGCGCCCTTCGGGTACGGAACCCTAAAAATAATCAAACCAAACTCGCAAGTAATCTCAAGGATTAGAAAACTTCACGCGGTCTCGAGGATATTTATTCCAAACTAAACTTATCCTCTTAGGGAAATGAATACATATATTCCATATTCTAACGTAAGACTTAACGCTTAAGGTTATAAATAAAAGTGTATCGTCCTGACTTTGATTCTTTTATTACTTAGCGACTATTGCGATTTTCACATTTTTATAGCGATTTTATCAAAACGGGACACTTGAATTTTAAACCTTAAGCGTTAAGTCTTACGTTAGAATATGGATTAGACGTAACTTCCCTAGCACCTGTCAAATTTTCTCGTGCTCGCTTGCTAGGGGACCAGAAGCATAACCACCACAATATTATTTGAGATAATAAAAATAAAATAATAATATTCCAGCCTATATACGTCCCACTGCTGGGTACAGGCCTCCACTCACAATGAGAGGGTTTGGGCTATAGTTCCCACGCAGCCCAGTGCGGATTGGGAACGCACACACCGTCAAATTGCTCTGCAGGTGTGTGCAGGTTTCCTCACGACGTTTTCCTTCACCGAAAAGCTCGTGGTAAATTTACAAATTATATTTCGCACATAAATTCCGAAAAACTTAGAGGTGCGAGCCCGGGTTCGAACCCACGACCCTCTGCTTAAGAGTCGGCAGGTCAAACCATTAGGCTACCACGGCTTTTTTTTATCAAAAATACAACACTTAGATACAAACGGACATACAAAGTTAAACTGTTGTTGGACCATGAATAAACACAGAACTTTCCTTATTTAAGTCAGTCAAAAATATTCTTTGTTGTTTTGTTTTCTTTGTTACCATGAAACCCTTCGTAAAAAATAAACCATCCACAAAGAAAGGAATTTCTTCAGAATTCCGGTTACAAAAATATAGGTAAATAACAATAATATTTCTTTATGAGATGGGAAGCGTCATTACTCGGAAAAGTCACAAGTAAACAACATATAGTTTATCTTCTTTCATATTGATCCAATTATTTTACAATATAAAAGTAACCGCCTGTTTTACAATCGTCAAGTAAAGCATATCTGTCAAATAAATTTAGCCTTGTCCCTTTCATACTTACTCTTGAAAATAGACAAGGAGAAGGCTGTTGTTGAATCGTATGACACCTCATTTATTCAGATCGGTCTAACTGCCGCACTCAGAGACGATAATTAACTTTTAAGTTTGATCAAAGTTACTGCTGTCACTTTCTTTGCTATAGGAATAGAATAAGACGCAACAACTTTAGTCAAACTTAAAAATTAATTGACGTCTCTGAGTGCGGCAGTTATAGGCCTACCACACGCGCAAGCTTCACCACAGTTTTGCCTGCGCAAGCTAAAACTGAACACTTCGTGTCTATACAGTTTTACCAACTACACGCTCCGTGTTCCGTGTACAAACCGGCCTGCGCAGGCAAAACTGTGGTGAAGCTTGTGCGTGTGGTAGGCCCATTAGACCGATTTTAATAAATGAGGCGTCATATGATTCAACATTATGAATCAACAACGTACATGCTGTATCAAAATTTAAAGATGCGTTTAGGCTGCCTATCCATAGAAGCGGAGACGAGCGGAGCGGAGAGGAGCCGTGTAGGAATTGACCAATCACATTGGTTATAATCCACATTTCGTCTCCGCTCCGCTTCAATGGAAACAGTCAAGCGGATACGAGATGTGGATTAACCACTGTGATTGGTCGATTCCTACACAGCTCCTCTCCGCTCCGCTCGTCTCCGCTTCTATGGAAAGGCAGCCTTATACTAGTGGCCAGTCGGGTTTTAGCTTATTGGACCTACTATAATTTACAATATGTGACGTTCTCAATACAAAGGGACCTTATGCAGGCAGGTGGTTACGCCGTTTGTAGAACTGTTACCATAGTATTCGTATAGTTACAAGAACAAGAAGAGCGTAACTGCCTTCCTCCATAAGGTCCCTTTATATTGAGAACGTCACATATTAAGTTACTATATGTACAGTCATCGAATTCGGCCACATATACCTAGCCAAACACACAAAAACATAATATAGCCTATTCGTATTGTCATATATACCTTAATCATAGAATTGAAAAGACAACTTTAGACGTTACAAAATAGAGTTCAAATTTAAGGAAAAAAGGGATAGAATTATGATATTCGGGAAGTTAGTGATCAATATGACATATAGGGCAATCGGCGAGAACATATTCTATATGAGTTATAGCTCATATTACTGTGATTCATGCGTAGCTTCGATTCTTACCCGTATTGTCATCCCATATGACATATAACTATGTTTAGTATTATAACTGATTTAGTCTTTGCCCGTGACTCCATCCGCGTATAGTCCTTTATTAATAAACTATCCTGGGTGTGTAATGTTCGATAAAACTTTTGATATAATTTCACATGGTATAAAGATATTTCAAATAATTAAGGACACAATTTTTCAACTGGTATAATGAACAATTGTTATAAGTTTATTGTATAATAAACAATTAATATAATGAACATTTCACATACTGCTCAACCGACATAATTAATAAATAATATTGTTTTAGTCAATATAAGTTTAAAAAAAAGGCGGTCAAGTGCGAGTCGGACTCGCGCACCGAGGGTTCCGCATAAACTTGTAGGTATGTAAATAGTTCGTAAATCACTGGAATACAATTTAAACAAAATCCAGTATAAACTGACACGCAATAAGTATGCACTTTAAGTACTTAGTGAGTGTCAGCTTATACTGGGCTTTTTTTTTCATGTTATGTAACTACAAATTAACGGTTTTCGGATTTTTCCTTTACTTGTGCTATAAGACATAGGTTCTTTCAAAATTTCATGATTCTAAGTCAACGGGAAGTACCTTATAGGTTTTGATTCCCTTGAGATTCCCTTCAATATGCGGCATAAACGGCCGTATCTTTTGATTGCGTTGACTTAGATGTTTGATTTTTTCACTGACTTGACATTTGTTCTTATACCTATGGATACGCATCCAACTTTCCTATGTCCTTCCCCGGGAATCAAACTATCTCTACCAAGTCTCATCTAAATCGGTTCAGCGGTTTAAGCGTGAAGAGGTAACAGACATACTTTCGCATTTATACCTAATATTAATAGGGATATTCTATAGTCCGAGTTTAAGGTTAATTATAAACTAGCTTGTGCCCGGGATTTTACTTAGAACCGTTTATCCCGTAGGAACTATTAAATTTCCCGGGATAAAATGTATGTTTGTCATTTTGACCATGTGTCTAAAAATGTTTAAAGTAATAAGTTTAACATACCTACTCGTAACACCCGCGCAAAGCCAGGGTAGTAACATAGTCTATTTTTTTGTTCTTTGTTGTTGTACTAGTATATTTAATTAATAAATAAATGTTAGAGGATAATCTTAAGACTTAGGCTTGTACTATGGGTAGACCACGATAAACATACATAAAGAGGAAGTAAAAAGTTACCCCCGTCATAAACTCACAACAAACCTATTGTAGTTAAAGCATGCTTTGTCACTTTCTATCAGATTCAAATGTCACAATGAAAGTTAAGGACAAACCATACTTCAAGCACACTTTAGCTCATGTACGATTATGAATAAAAGGTTAAGATACATTGAAAATAATCAAGAGTCAAGACTCAGGGAATACGTATAATCCCATCAAAAACATAAATGTGAAATGAGAGCTAAGTTCAATATTATGATAATATGCCTTTGTTGACTTCAACGACAAAAGAAGTGAGATCTAAATGGGTGCCAAGTTCAATGGTCAGTCCTGAAATTTATTTATAACAATATAAAATATTTTATAACAACTTAAAATATAATTTCTTCTTATAACTTAGGATAATATATTGAAGCCTAAGGTCTAGACTTGGCTAGTTTTCATATACGAATTATATTATAGCCTACTACGCTAAACGTGTCTTACACGTGTTTTGGCTAAAAATATCGCTATCGGCCAGTCTTGCATATCGCTAAGCCTTTTGTCGCGAGGCCTTGGTATTTGGGACGACAGAATTTGTTAAAGATACACGAAGGCTCTTTACACGTTTCGACAACACGATGTCTCTTATATGTGACGTTCTCAATATAAAGGGATCTTATGGAGGCAGGCAGTAGCGCTCTTCTTATTCTTGTAACTATACGAATACTATGGTAACAGTTCTAAAAACGGCGAAACCGCCTGCCTCTATAAGGTCCCTTTATATTGAGAACGACACATATAGTTTTCACCGTAACAGCTCGGAAAAGCTTTCTTTGTCGGTCAAAATCTGCGCGCAAAAGTCCACTTTAACAGCTAGCGTGGAAAGTAATGGTGGTGCTGTGCGCGGAGGAGGCAAATCTTTTCTTCTCTACTCTCAGGTGAAAAATTGTGTTTCTCACGGCAGTAAAGTTATTTGGGTCTCGAGGCTCAGGATTCTATTTTTGAACCGCTAAGCTCGTGGTTCAATTTTAGTATACTTCGCTAACTCGGAGTTCAATACTGGCTCTCGCGCCAAATAACAACTTTGCAGCTTTGCATAACAAATAACTATTGTTTTTTCTGAAATTATTTAAACGACAATAATTTTGACGACGCAGTTAGCCTAGTTGGTACTGACCCTGCCTACGAAGCTAGCGGTCCTGGGTTCGAATCCCGGTATGGACAAATATTTGTGTGATGAGCGCGAGTATTTGTTTCTGAGTCATGGATGTTTTCTATATATTTAAGTATGTATTTCTCTATATAAGTATGTTTATCGTTGTCTAGTACTCATAGTACAAGCCTAGAGCTTAGTTTGGGACTAGGTCAATTTGTGTGAGATTGTCCCCTGATATTTATTTATTTATTTTAATTATTTAATAGAGACAATGTCTTTTGGTTTGTCAGTAGGTATGATAAGTTCAAATCTTACAAGTCAATTAGATTAGTGTAGTTTTAAGTAAATGTAGGTATATTTTTATTAGCTTCTGTTAATGTACCTAAGTTAGTTGTTAAGTTTATTTTACTATTGTATGTACCAGTAAATAAAACATTTTGAACCAGGTTTAAGAGCAGAACTATTTGTTAAAGGATATAAGACTAACTGCGTTACAATTTGTGGTGTTCCAAATCGAAAGGGCCCTTATGACGGCGGGCGCTTACGCTGTTATAGTTTTCGTTGCGTTGTCTTTAGTATAACAGCCGTGTGAAAAAAGGCGTAACCACCTGACGCGATAAGGTCTCTATTTGGATGACCACATTTGGTCATTGAATCAACATTACTCTATACATACTCAATACCTATCATAAACAAAGTTCCAAAATTCTACGTTAGATACTAAAAGTGAATGTTTATGGGTCAATCAACTATTTTTGTACCTACCTCGTTGCTATGGTAACGTCTATTAGTCTATTAGTTAAAACTATGTTTTATTTGTCCATACCGGGATTCGAACCCGGGACCGCTAGCTTCGTAGGCAGGTTCACTACCAACTAGGCTAACCGCGTCGTAAAAAAAAAGTCGATTGATCCTTATAATTTGCTGCAAATACAAGTACTTAGTCGTACAGTGTAAAGAGCCTCAATACATCATCGATAAGGTTCGAAATCCCGCTAAATCTCGGGTTGCATGGAGAGACGCGTCCGGACGGATTTATCCCGCCCCGCTAATCGGGAGCTTTGCGTGAGTTCACTGGAATGTACTCGTACGTAAAAAGTATATCCGTGTTTTTGGTAGCCTAACAGTCTACCTAATGTAGCCTAATGGTTTGACTTGCCGACTCTTAAGCAGAGGGTCGTGGGTTCGAACCCGGTCTCGTCGCACCTATAAGTTTTTCGGAATTTATGTGCGAAATTTACCATGAGCTTTTCGGTGAAGGAAAACATCGTGAGGAAACCTGCACACACCTGCAAAGCAATTTGACGGTGTGTGCGAAGTTCCCAATCCGCACTGGGCTCGCGTTGGGAACTTTAGCTCGAACCCTCTCATTGTGAGTGGGTGGCCTGTGCCCAGCAGTGAGACGTATTATATCTATTATTATTATTATTATTATATCCATAATCCTGTATCTTACTATTAAACAAGAAACATTTGCATATATTATTATATTTACATGAAAATTGCGACATGGAATACAAGGGCAAATATTCGATCTAGAGGTCTCATATCTGGAAAAATACATTTTCCCCGTATTTTCACGCATAAAGATTTCCCGCGCAATATGGTTAGTAATCTGAATCGTCTGAATAGGCTGATGGTTAGAGCGTTGGCCTACTACGCCAAGAGTGCGGGTTCGAACCCCAGCTATTGACGGGGCTTTTTTTGTTTTCTTTCGTTAATTAATTTTAAGTTTGATTAAAGTTGCTGCGTCTTCTATTGCTACATCAAAGAAAGTGAGAACAGCAACTTTAATCAAACTTAAAAGTTAATTGACGTCTCTGAGTGTAAATTCACATTACCGGGTCATTTGTATACGATAACACTACTTTGTTAGAATCTTCGCGCGTTTGTATTCATGTGAATTTAGCCTAAGTTTACTTAATTACTTTTGAAATAAGGAACCCTTATAAATATTTTTTTTTAATAGCTTGAGTGTCTCACTGCTGGGCAAAGGCTTTAAAGATTTCAAATCCATCTAAATTTTGGATTAAAAATGAAAAAATTTTTTTTAATAAAATTGAAGTTTAAATTGTAATTAAAACGGTTTTTTTTTTTTTTTCGTCACAGACAGCTTGATATAGGTCGGGGCATCAAGGATTTTGCGGGTTCAATCAATTTAGGTCAAATATACGCTAGGGTAGATGGGATAGGTTAAAAAAAATTAACTGTTTATAGTTGGGTCAACCTAGGATGATCCCTAGCATGCATACACGAGATATTTGACAGGTGCTAGGGAAATGAATACATCTATTCCATATTCTAACGTAAGACACGCTTAAGGTTTAAAATAAAAGTGTCTTGATAAAATCGCTATAAAAATGTGAAAATCGCTATAGCCGCTTAGTAATAAAAGGTAATAAAAGTCAGGAGTTACGTTAGAATATGGAATAGATATATTCATTTTCCTAGCACCTGTCAAATTTTATCTCGTACATGCATGTCAAGCCCGCAGGAGTATTATTTTTTGACGATATAGGTATCCGCTAGTGAACAAAATGAAACTCGCAATTCTGTGGTTAATAAAACAACACAATATTACGGATGTCCGCAAACAATTTGCTAATTTAAAAAAGAACATAATAGTGATAGAATTTCTTAGCAATTCGCTACAATCTAGAGTTAATCTCGTCATCACATTCCCTCGCTCGATCAGGGTCCGATCATTTCACACCCGCTGCGGAATGCGGAGCCAAATTAATGATGCCCGCAATAAGGGCTAAATTTAGCATCGAGTTGAGATAGTAGAGTGGTTATAAAAACCGGTCAAGTGCGAGCCGGACTCGCGCACTGAGGGTTCCGTAGCATCGCTGTACAAGGGTCCAGCAAAAAACGCCGAAGTCAGTTTCTTGTATGAAGGCCCCCTTTAATTATTTATTTTATTTTTATTATTTACACTGTTACGGTTCATGAGATACACACAGACAGAGAGATGGTCGGATGGACAGCGGAGGCTTAAATAGTAATAAGTTTACGCCCTTTGGGTACGGAGCCCTAAAAAAGTACCTACTTCAATTTCTTATCCCATCCTCCATATTAAAAAGGGGTCCATGTTAGTCAGGTAATTTTTTTGTACTACCGATTTGTATTTTCATAATAATCACTCTTTATAATTTTATTCCTAATACTTTTTTTGTTCATAAATTTTTATTAGGTACTACCAACGGAACTCACAACAGACTGTTATTATACAAGGTGGGCCAAAAGAAATCACCCTATTGGAAGATGCTCTCATTTTTGCAAATGGTCGCCAATGTCAAATCTGTTTTGACATTTGTGGACTTGACAGATGCAAAATACAAGTGAACAAGCCATGGAGCGATACACTCCCCAAGAACGCGGAATAATCGTGTCTATTTTTTTGCGTAACAATTCGTCTGTGGTGTTGGCGCAGCGCGAATTCCGTCGCCGATTCCCCGGCCGTCAGACACCGACTGCGCAAACACTGCGCCGTTTGGCCACCAACCTTGAAGAGTATGGGACCACACGAGACGTTGCCAAGAGTGGCCGGCCCCGGAGCGCCCGTTCTGCCGAGAATATCGCCGCTGTTGCCGAGGATGTCGAGCTGTCGGCGGAAACATCAACCAGACGCCGTGCCACGCAATTAGCCATCAGACGGACGTCCCTAAGGCGAATTTTGGTCAAAGACCTGCGCATGTTCCCATACAAAGTCCAGTCCGTGCATCAGCAGCTGCCTGCCGACCGCCAAACGCGCGTAACCTACGCCCAAGCCATTCTCAATCTCGAGGAAGAAGTGGACGATTTTTCGACCAAAATCATAATGAGCGATGAGGCTCATTTCCACCTCAGCGGGTACGTGAACAAGCAAAACTATCGCTTCTGGGGCACCGAAAATCCACGAGTGATGCACGAGGAGCCATTACACCCGCTCAAAGTGACTGCATGGTGCGCTGTTCACGCTGGAGGAGTCATTGGGCCATTTTTTTTCGAGAATGCCGCTGGCCATACGACAACAGTGGACGGTGCGCGCTATAGGGCCATGTTGACCGAGTTTTTTCTGCCGCAATTGGACGAATTAGGACCGAACGACATGTGGTTCCAACAGGACGGAGCAACGGCACACACTGCGCGAGCCACAACCGATATTCTGAAGGCGGCGTTCCCGGGTCGCCTCATCTCTCGTTTTGGCGATTTGCACTGGCCCGCAAGATCACCCGATTTAAGCGTTCCAGACTTTTTTTTGTGGGGTTTTTTGAAGTCCCGTGTTTACGTGAACAAGCCCGAGACTCTGGAAGCCCTCAAGGACAACATTCGACACGAGTGCGAGAATCTGTCGCCCGAAGTTCTCGCCGAAGTGATGAAAAATGCCATAAAACGAGCCCGTATGACAATCAATTGTGACGGCGCCCATTTGGCCGATATAATCTTCTCGACTTGACCAATAAAATTCTAAAGGTTTAAATTAATATAATAAAAAAACAGAATCCAAGTTTTTCATTTAGAAAAAAAAAGAGAGTCAAACAACATCGGATGACTTCTTTTGGCCCACCTTGTATTTTTCACTTCTCATGCTCTAAAAGTTCGTCTTTATGTCGTGCGTAGGCGACATAAAATCGCTTCTTATCCTCTAGTGCATAAAGTAAAATTTTCGTCGAAGACCTAGGCAATCGGTCCAACAGTCACACGAACAACTTTAACTTCATAGAATAACCTCTTTATTTTATTTCGTTTCGTTAGTATTCTAAGACCAAGGCAAGGATACCAACAGCCAAACTTATAATTTTTATTTCCTCGCATTTATTATTATTATTTTTATCATGTTGCTGTTTCATTTCCTCGCAATTGAAGTGAAAAGTAGAGTGTACAACTCGTCCATAAAACCCATTTAACACTCGACTTTATATCCATCCTCGCTCGCAAGCTCGCTTGGACGGATAAACGTCTCGCGTAAAATGGTGCGTTTTATGCACCTGTTGTACAATCTACTATTTTTAATAATACTGTCACTAAGAACATGTTTGAACTCATTTTTTTTAAGAACTGTTTCCTTCATAACAGACATTAGTTAAAAAATATGTTCGGTTCTGCCGCTTCGCCGACCGCTGCCGCGGCACGCTCGCTTCGCTCGCTCGGCTCACACGCTGTAGGGTCGCAGTTCTACCTAACTCTTCTCCTCGCTTCGCTCGTCGTTGTATCAAACGGGCACCTTCGTTATGAATTAGAACGATTAGGAGTTTCGATCGTTAGTATTAAATTTTTTATGACTAGTGAGTGATCATTATGACGTAAAATGGTATATATGGAGAAATATTTTCGGAATTTCTATAATAGGTCTTAAAAAGTTATGTGAAAAAATGCGACCTATTACAAAGACAAAGTTAACTACCTCTATCGGTACCACACGAGAACAGACCGACACCTCAACCGAATAAAGACGTAAGTGCTAAATGTAAATTTTGCCCATACGTCTTTATTCGGTTGGGGTGTCGATATAACATAGACTGTAATAATAAAGGTATGTGCACGTGTGTTTGTTTGTGTGTGTGCGGTGTTTCCGGCCAGTTGTGACATGGGGGCCTTCAAGGAAAGAGCGTTCATCTCCCTAAAAGGCCGGCAACGTACCGACAACTCTTCTTGAGTTGCCGGTGTTCATGGTCGGCGGTGATTACTTCCCATCAGGTAACCCGCATGCTCGTTTGCCTCCACACTTATATAAAAAAAAAAAAAACACTATACCTCGTTTCAGAACACTTTGTAATAACCTAACCGAGTTAAAAACCCCCGATATCAGCGCCTAAAAACCCTCTTAGCAATAAGCAAAACCTTTAACGGGCTCCAAGCACGTACATTTTCACTGGAGGGACTACGTCACTAGAAGATTTCAAGAATTAAAAAATCAGATCCCCTCACCAACTAGAAAAGAGCTGATGATCTTCTAACGGCTGAACAGATTTTCATGAAACATGGCTAAGAACAATCGGGATAAAATTATCTATGATCCAAAAAAAACTAAACGAAAATCGGTCCATCCGTTTGGGAGCTACGATACCACAGACAGATACACAGATACACAGACACGTTAAACCTATAACACCCCTCTCTTTTTGCGTCGAGGTTTAAAAATCCTTAAAGCCTTACAAGTAGGGGTGTCAGTCAATCGGCCCTAAGTTGTGCAATTATAAACTACCATTGTTCAACCCTAAACGTTTCAGATTTGCGCCCTAGAGGGACTGACTTATCAAGTAAGGCTGTGGTTATGAGTAAGTTGAGCGTGAATGGTATAGGGTGATACTAAAATAGGTACGTTTATTTTTGTTAACTTGCTAAGTGTTTCTAACATCAATAAGGAAATTTTAAGCATTTAAAAAAATACGGTTTGTGTGTTGTTTTTATTTTAATTTAATAAAAAATAGCGGCAGTCTCACACAAATATACCTAGTATCAAACTAAGTTGAGGCTTGTACAGTTAGCATGAAATAGAAGAAGCGAAAGTGGCCAAATATATCGCAACATAGTAATAAGGATGTGTTGCGATATATTTGGCCATTGTGGCTGCTCCTATCTATTTAACGCTGACTGTACCGTGTACTGTCTACTCTACTAATCATACTGAGAATTTAAATTGAGAAAAATATATTTAAACACGTATAAAATATTCAAGACACAGGGTAAAATGTGACATTCTCAATATAAAGGGACCTTATAGCGGAAGGCAGTTACGCTCTTCTTATTCTTGTAACTATACGAATACTATTGTAACAGTTCTAAAAACGGCGTAACTGCCTGCCTCCATAAGGTCCCTTTATATTGAGAACGTCACAAATACTCGCGCTCTTCCCACAAAATAAATTATCTTACTGAAAATCGAACCTTGGACCTTAGCTTTATACTGGGTCACCAACTAGGCTTACCGCGTCATCCATCAAAATACATAATATTACTCATACAAATTGTCAAAGTCGAAACCCCTCTTCTGGCTTTGTCGGATGTATTTTTTGACAAACAAAGGCTAAGGCACCCCCTTACTAAGAACTAGGGGGTTCCATATCCTGAACCATCCTGTCTGCTCCGGAATTCCGTCTTGCGGCACATTAGCCGGGATAAAACGTTTCTGTCTCAAAACGACTTAAAAACGACTTTTTTTTAAGTATTGCTAAACGGTTAAAATAAATCATGGCAGCTTACCAAATAAATGAAGATAAATATAAATAAATTAATCTCAAGGGACAATATTACACTCTAGGCTTGTACTATGGATACTAGGCAACGATATACCTACCTACTAATAGGTATAAAGAAATACAAAACATTCAAGACTCCGAAACAAATACTCGCGCTCATCACATAAATATTTGCACATACCGGGATTCGAACCCGGGACCGCTAACGTCGTATGCAGTCACTACCAACTAGGCTAACCGCATCATCAATTACCTCGAGATAATGCATTTTATTAGGTATTTATTATTCTGTGACCTTGTTACATACATTTAATTTAAAAAGCGTCAACAGGAACAGGAGTTGAACTAATAACTCATCGCTTGGAAGAGAGATAATAATTACAAAATATTAAAAACAATGAATTTCAAACATCGAACAATTTCAATTTTAAACATCGAACGCGAATAAAAATATTTACAAAATGATTCCACGCGCCGTTGCCAAGCGCGCGGCGCGGCGCGACGTTGCCGCTCCGTGCCGGCGAGACCCGGCGGCCGGGCCGGCAACAGTGCCAGTTAGTCGGCCGACACGGCAACATTACTTTCATTTAACACAACAAAAACATACTAAAAAGCCATTAAATACACATATAAAACAAACTTCGTAATTTTATAGTGATTTGCAAAGTTTTTCGCGACTTTAAAAGTGTGTTGGTGATAAGTTTTGACTTTGTTTGGCGGCCATTTTGAAATCGGACGCGGTCAAGGATCGGACTGGAATAGATACGGCATAATGAGCGGTGCGTACTTAGTTTAAGTGCTATGAATATTGAGCCAGTTTTGTTAAAGGTTAGAATATTGGGCATTCATTGAGTTTCGCTTTTAAAATAAACATTGCAGCCGGTTTTACTGCGTTCTCTTTTGTGAGCATTGAGATAAGGTTGATTTTTCAATACAGTTGATGTTGTGCCCTTGTATGTGTCCATTGTTGACAACCTGAATGCATAGGTAACGTTCTCAATATAAAGGGACCTTATGGAGGCAGGCGGTTACGCCATTTTTAGAACTGTTACCATAGTCCTCGTATAGTTACAAGAATAAGAAGAGCGTAACTACCTTCCTCCATAAGGCCCCTTTATATTAAGAACGTCACATATGTTATATAGGTGAAACCTAGATGAAAATGTTATTTAATTGTTTAACTTAGTGAAAATTAAAGGTGCAATGAATAATTTATAGAGACATGAGTTTATTATTTCAATACTGGCTTTGCGGTTTGTTGCTGTCGTACATGACTGTATATGTGTGTAGTTATGGTTGAAAATCGTATGAAATAAATACATGTAAAGTTGGGTCTTCTCACAATCTGGTATTATGTTATTTTGGTTTTGTTTTCCTTAAACTAAATGAGGATTTAAATACTTTTTAGTTTAAGGAAATTTACTCAAATGATTCGGATGGCATTGTCCATTGTAAATTCAATAACAGTAAATAGTTAATTGGGTACGTAATTAATCAGTTACGATTTACGACGTTTTTATACTCTGGTTAAAGTAAAGGTTTCGTGGTAACTAGGTACCTAATACGTTGTAATAGTGGTGCGCATAGGTAGGTACCTAGTTGTAATTTAATTATCAACGTTTTTTTTTAAACAACTTTTAAAAAAGGTCCAATGTAACCAAATTATGTTATAAATTACGTTTTCATTTAAAAATAACTTAATAAGCTACTATAATTTAATTTAAAAAATCGGAATAAGAATAAATAAATAAAATTCAATTAAAAATAATAAGTAACTACCTAATCTAATTTAAATATACGATTAAACTATTTTATCATTCGTAGAAACTTCAACACCGCAGTTCAATCTGAAATAAACCGCATCCTTGTTGAAATAGTGTACACTTTTAAACATTGCGTCTAATTTATCTATTTTTATCTGTTGTGACTCAGTTATCATTTGTGTAGCATTGAGATTATGTGCAAGTTCGATTCAGACTGTTACAAATGTGAATGATTGTTTATACCTAGCAATGTTATGAATAGTATGCTTGTTATTAGCATAGTTTAAATACAGGATGAGTTATAAAGTGCACATATTAAAATTAGGGACATTAAATTAGATTTAATCGACGAAAAAAATTTTTTTTTATAACTCTTAGAAAGCGGCCGTCTTAACACTTAATTCGTTTTAATTTTTTCGTTTTTAGTTCATAATTTCTTTATTTAACGCTGACTGTATGGAGGATTACGTTAAATAGTCTTACCTACTGAGAATTTGTGACGTTCTCAATATAAAGGGACCTTATGGAGGCAGGCGGTTGCGCCGTTTTTAGAACTGTTACCAAAGTATCCGTATAGTTACAAGAATAATAATAGCGTAACTGCCTTCCACCATAAGGTCTTTATATAGAGACCGTCACATTTAAACTTTATACCCTAGGTAGTGTTTAGGATTTTTAATTTGTGGTACCTTTAGTGGTTGATGTTATAATAACGTTTTTTAGCTTTTAAGTAGTTGAATTGTTCCGTTTGTTACCCGAATTAACATTAAATATAAACACAATAAAAAACATTTTTTCATCGTTATAATTTAATTTAATGTCCCCCCATTTTAATATTTGCACTTTATAACTCACCCTGTGATTAAATCCTGTTAGGTCAAGGATAAACAGGCTAACAATCCGCGGCAGTCCCAAGTTAGTAAGAAATGTATGACGTCATACGAGAAACTGACAATCCTGTGTTCTAAAGTACCAGCTCCACACCGGACGGCACGGCGGATTTTACAATCTTTAAACGAAATTAAACTGTCTACACAGTCATTAAAGTCTATATTATCAAGCCCGCTTGACAGCGCGTGACGCGGAATCAACCCACTGTCAAGAGGCTGTGCGCGACTTTGTAATATAGACTTTAATTACTGTCTAGACAGTTTAGTTCCGTTTAAAGCGTAAAATCCGTTGCCGTGCTATCCGGTCTACGGTCAATTCACGAGAGCTAGCACGAATCACATGGATCGAACAAGTGAATGAAAGTTTACATGTGTGTAGAATAAATACAGATTTACGGTTTGAAATTCGAACAACGTTTAAAGGGACGGCATGCACACAATCATAGATGACATTAGTGACGTTCTCAATATAAAGGGACTTTATGGAGGCAGGCGGTTACGCTGTTTTTAGAACTGTGACCATAGTATTCGTATAGTTACAAGAATAAGAAGAGCGTAAACCAAATCATAGATGACATTAGTTTCGTTCGTTCCATTCGTGCCGCACATTAGGCCACTAGTCGCGGCCACAGCGTAGCCACTTGTGGCCGTCACAAGCTGCGGACGAGTTTTTTCATACATTTTGTATAGCATCTGCACACACCGAGCGTTCCAGTGGCCGCGTTTAAACCACAAGCTGCGGTAGTCACACTAGTCACCCGCGCCAGCTACGGGCGGCTGCACAGTTTGGGCCACTAGTGGCCGCCACTAAAAGGCGACCACTAGTGGTTCGGCTAAGCCACTAGACGCAGCCAGTAATCGTGGCCACCGTGGCTGAGTGGCGGCCACCAGTGGCTGCTACTATTGGCTATTGTTTATTGGAGTAACCGGCTACTGAGGCCGAGTACGCATGTGAGGTGAGTGACAAAACGCGGCCACTAGTAGCGAGCGCGGGCGACTACCGCAGCTTGTGGCTCAGACGCGGCCACTCAAACGCTCGGTGTGCGCCGAGGCTATACAAAATGTATGATAAAACTCGTCCGCAGCTTGTGGCGGCCACAAGTTTAGTGGCTACGCTGTGGCCGCGACCAGTGGCCCAATGTGCGGCCGCCCTTAGTGAATCTACCTATACTACGATGAACAGGACGGCTAGCACAACTTGTTTTCGACTTGTTTGTCGCTCGGATGTCCTTTTCTAACTAGTAAATAGGTATGTAACAATAGAGACGCACTGAGCGACAAGCGAGATCACTATGGTCGCTTTTGACTCTGTGGACAAATCAGGGACTGTATCGATATCAGAGATATATCGATATTTTAAACAAAATATCGATAACAATAATGATAATTCCCAAATATATCGATAAACTTAAATATTGGTAAACAGAAGTATTGACTTGGTAGTGATACTAATAGGTAAGTACATATTTTTTAGCATATCGTGTTAGTAGTCAGATACATAATCGCCTGGCCATATATTGCCACTGTTTAAAAAAACACCCTGTATATATGACGCGATGGGTGTATAGATATTAGTGCCTTTGACTGTACCTACGATTTTTGAGGAGTTCCGTCGATTCCTCATGGATTCCATCATCAGGGTATCCTTCTTATAGAATTGAGACCAATCTGAACCGGGTATGTTTCATTCTGGTATGTATGTACCTGACTGAATAAAAAAATAATTACAAATCTCGTAAATGTCGGGGATCTGTCAAAATATGTACCTTAAATTATTTATCGATACCTGTCTATCGATAAGATACCTAATTATTGATTTTATATCGATATCCGATATCGATATCCAAATTATACCGGTATTACAGTCCCTGGTACAAACCATCTGTCACTTTCTGACAAGTACATGTGTACCTAAGTGCGAGAGCGACAGATGCCTTATCCACTGTATCCTAGTCATTACATTGAGTGTAACGTATTCGACCTTACATTTGTAATGTTTTCATTTGTGCTAGTTCTAATAATTAATATTTGTTACTTTATTACCTTGTTATGTAACTTACTTTTAAGTATTATTGTATTTTATATTGGAAAAAATGACCTTCTGCTGGAGTTTCTTGCGGCGCTTCTCCGCAATGATGGTCTTGTCCGAAGCGCTGGTAGATTCACTCTATATTACTGACGTGTAAAAGAGCCCGTATGTGGCCAATTTACTGAATAAATATTTTGACTTTGACTTTGTCCATATTACGGTGCCATGGTGCGCCGATTTCTAGCCCCTTCTTTTATAAACCGGTTTTAATAATAACTACCTTATTAAAAAGGACTTCACCCTAAAGTAGAGTCCTCAATATAAAGGGACCTTATGGAGGAAGGCATTTACGCTCTTCTTATTCTTGTAACTATACGAATACTATGGTAACAGTTCTAAAAACGGCGTAACCGCCTGCCTCCATAAGGTCCCTTTATATTGAGAACGTCACAATTATTATAAATGAGAAAGTAACCATATCTGTCTGTTACCTCTTCACGCTTAAACCGCCGAATCGATTTCGATGAAATTTGGTATGGACATAGCCTGAGTTCCGGGAAAGGACATAGGCTACTTTTTATCCCGGAAAACTGGACCGTTCCCGAGGAAGCAGTCATTAAAGACTTCAACGCGGACGGAGTCGCGAACAAAGGCTAGTTTGTTTATAAAACCTGTTACAGGTAATTTGATTACTATCGCCGTTTCGTATCACGTTTCTAACTTTATTTAGTTTTAATCGATTAGTCAAATCATTAGTAATCATTAAAATATGTGACAGTCTCAATATTAAGAGCCTTATGGAGGAAGGCAGTTACGCTCTTCTTATTCTTGTAACTATACGGTTACTATGGTAACAGTTCTAAAAACGGCGTAACCGCCTGCCTCCATAAGGTCCCTTTATATTGAGAACGTCACAAATAAGATAAACTGGTACGTATCGAAGCGTACTAGTTACTTATTAACAGTTACTTATTAAATACCCGACTGAACAAAGCCGAAAGATTCCTAAAGAAACCTAATGATTTTTAACCCCCAACGCAAAAAAGAGGGGTGTTATAAGTTTGACATGTGTATCTGTGTATCTGGCTCGTATTGTTGCTCCTAAACGGATGGACCGATTTTGATTTAGTTTATTTTATTAGAAAGGTGACTTAATTGAGAGTGTTCTTAGCTTGGTTTGATGAAAATCTGTTAAGCCGTTTAAAAGTTATGAGCTCTGACGCGAGCCACTTGTACTAGCCGTCCTGAGCGGCTCACATCTTGTATTTTCTCGCTTGTCGATCAGTGCGTCTCTATCGTTATAGAAGAGTTAGAAAGGGAGACGGGTCAATTTGACGTGACCTGCCTAGTAGTTGCCAGAGTACTTAGCAACTTTTTTTTCCCGGGCATCGGGCAACATGCACGAGATACAATTTGACAGGTGCTAGGGAAATGAATACATTTATTCCATATTCTAGCGTAACACTTAACGCTTAAGGTTTAAAATAAAGTATCCCATCTTGATAAAATCGCTATAAAAAATTGAAAATCGCTTAGTAATAAGTCAGGACACACTTTTATTTTAAACCTTAAGCGTTAAGTGTTACGTTTGAATATGGAATAGATGTATTCATTTACCTAGCACCTGACATTTATCTCAAGCATGCATGTTAATTGTTTAAGTCTTAATTATTTCTAACTTCCTCATGTTGTTACAGAATCTGAGCCATCGACGTTCTCCTATAAGAGCACCAAGCGTCTCATCCAGTTGGTGCAAGCCAGGAGGTGTCTTTGGGACAGGACATCTCCTGACTACAAGGACAGGCTGGCCAGAGACCACGCCTGGTCCGAGATCTTCGCTGAACTGGACCCTGCCTATAAGACTGCTAATGGGACCCTTAGGCATGAAATTAGTAAGTCTGATACCTAAGACCAGCGGGCTTAGCATGCATGCACGAGATAAAATTTGACAGGTGCTAAGGAGACGAATACATCTATTCCATATTATTCTATAAGACTTAACGCTTAAGGTTTAAAATAAAAGTATTGCGATTATCACTTTTTATATAGCGATTTTATCATGACGTGACACTTTTATTTCAAACCCTAATCGTTAAGTCTAACGTTAGAATATGGAATAGATGTATTCATTTCCATATCACCTGTCAGATGTAATAGAAATAGAAATAGAAAATATTTATTTCGCATAAATTTTTACATACATATGTTATATGTACTTAATCTTGTGTATACGCAAAGCTTGCTAGTAGCAAGTTATGAATTCTCCTTATCGCTTATTTTATCGCTCGACGACGCAGTTGCAGTTCGCCTAGTTGATTGTGATCCTGCTTGGGTAAATTTCCTGGCGTTTCAACCCACCGTCATTAGTGTCACCAATATATTGACGAAATCAATGACACTACAGCAACTCCTGATGTAAACAGAAGCAGAACCGGGGATGTAGTTTCTATTAGCATCAGGAGTTGCTGTAGTGTCATTGATTCGTATATTAAAGACACTAATGACGGCGGTTGAAACGCCCGGTAATTTACCCGCTCACGAAGCTAGCGATCCCGGGTTCGAATCCCGGTATGAGCAAATAATTGTGACAAATGCAAGGATTTGTTCCTGAGTCATGGATGTTTTCTATGTATTTATGTATGTATTTCTCTTTATAAGTATATCATGGCCTAATGGTACCCATAGTACAAGTCTAGAGCTTAGTTTGGGACCAGGTCAATTTGAGTGATATTCTCTGATATTTATTTATTATGTAATGGATTTATAGCTCCTATTCTTTTACGAGAAGTTTTAATTTTTGGGGTAAAAGTATTTTATGTCCTCTCCCGGGACTCAAATTATCTACATATCAAATTTCAACAAAATCGGTTCAGTGATTTAACCGTGAATGCGTAACAAACAGACAGAGTTCCTTTAATATATTAATCTGACTCCCTCTGAAATTCAGCGTCTACTGTTTCTTTCTTTCTTTCTATTTATCATTGTCTAGTAAGTCCCCCATAGTACGAGCCTAGGGCTTAATTTGGGACTAAGTCCATTTTTCGAAGAATTAATAATGTTGACTAATTTTTTTTTGTCTAAATACGTGTCCAAACACGTATTTTTATTTTTTCACATTATTAAATAATACGGAGATATATTAAGTTGAATAGTCGCGTGACATCACGTCTTGGTTTATAATTAGTACAATTTATACACAGACGTGACGTCACAATTTTTTGTTTGATTGACAAAAGAAAAAATACGTGTTTATTTTTTTTAATAATCTAACTGATGGCATAAATAGATATTTCTCATCATCAGTCATCATCTCTATTACTGACTTGATTTCCAATATAATATTATGACGTTCTCAGTATAAAGGGACCTTATGGAGGCAGGCAGTTACATTTTTAGAACTGTTACCATAGTATTCGTATAGTTACAAGAATATGAAGAG
The DNA here is from genome assembly GCA_963241965.1 of Tortrix viridana. Lineage (NCBI taxonomy): Eukaryota > Metazoa > Arthropoda > Insecta > Lepidoptera > Tortricidae > Tortrix > Tortrix viridana. The sequence goes on from OY725197.1 coordinate 1,288,183, forward strand.
CGTAACTGCCTTCCTCCATAAGGTCCCTTTATATTGAGAACTTCATTATTAGTCTACGTTTTATTCCAGGTATAAGCATTACGAAGAAATGGTACAACATTCGGGACTCGTATGTGAAGTCCATGAAGCCAGGGTACATAGGTCGACGGAACCGGCCGTATATCCATTCGGACCTTCTTCGGTTTCTGGACGACAGGTATTACTAACATGATACTTTTGTATAACAACTCTCTTAAATGATCACCATAACAACAGAACACAACACACATATAACACACACAACAGAACAAACAAACAACATAATAACAGAACACACGAAACAAAACAATACAGAAACAGAACTCTTTTAAAAATAGACTACTTAGACAAACATTTAAAATCGTACAATGACACAAGTGGATAATGATATGCACGCATCAGCTCTACGCTGCTTATGCATTGCAAATACATAAATATATAATACGAGCTTTGGAAGTACTCGATGCCCGTGATAATTCTTAAAATTTTATGACAATTTGTTACGGTCTCAATATGAATATGGGCCTTATGAATAGAATAGAATAGAATAGAAAAAACTTTATTCACTTAAATAAGTATGCCGTGAACACAAAATAAAATAAAGAGACAAGATGATACAAGATTAATAATAACTAAAGAAAACAATTTTACATTAATTAATTGTCACGGCATAACCGTGAAAGGGCGCCGGCTCAGCATGTGCTGCAGCATTGCTGCTGCAGCGCTGATATTCTGCCGGAGACCAGGGGCGCGGCAGGGGACGCAGTTACACACAAATAAAATCTAAGCAAATTGGGTTACAACAGAAATTTTAAACTAAAACAACTACCTTAACTAAATAATGATCAGATCAGATATATGATCACTCTGAATTTCAAAAATACAGCAACTAGGTATTGGAGGAAGGCAGTGACGCTCTTCTTATTCTTGTAACTATACGAATACTATGTTAACAGTTCTAAAAACGGCGTAACCTCCTGCCTCCTTAAGGTTTTACAATATGTTTATAAATATATAATAATTTTTCATAAATTGGACCATTCTTATTCAGATTTGAGAAAAAAAAGTTTGTTACATTGGTGGGATCGATTACTCATTATCCGGACAAACAAAAAACTCTCGATATGTTCCTCTGTTTCTCTAGTACTAGTTACAAGAAAATGCACTGGAGGTTAATTGTGACGTTCTCAATATAAAGGGACCTTATGGAGGAAGGCAGTTACGCTCTTCTTATTCTTGTAACTATACGAATACTATGGTAACAGTTCTAAAAACGACGTAACCACCTGCCTCCATAAGGTCCCTTTATATTGAGAACGTCACAATTGAGTATGATTTAGGGCCACATTAATAAACTCATCTCGACTCTGATCCCCGTCTCAAGATACGTCAAAGTAAACGTCAATCCATAGACAACTGTCAATTTTGACGCATCTTGTGACGCGGATTACAGTTGAGATGAGTTTATTAATACGGCCCTTAGTGTAGGTATTCGGTATGTTTGATTTTTAGATGGCAATATAAAATAAAAATTCTTCCGCAGTTATTTGGAGAAACTAAGATATACCATAAAAACCGACCAAGAAGAGAAAGTTGAAGAAAACGAAACAGAACCGTGGGACCATGAAGTATTTGTTAGCATAGATGAAACTGAAGAAAACATACCTAACAAAAGACTCAAACTAGAATACCCAGAAGATAGTCTAAAAGACGATACTATCAAAGTTAAAGACGATGACGACATAGTTTCTGTCCTTTCTAATTTAATACAGAAGGAAGAGGATGAAGATAGAGCGTTTTTCAAATCGATAACGCCGTCAGTGAAAAAATTGACCGAAGATTCGAAGTTCGCGTTCAGAATCGAAGTTATGAAGTTGATAAAAGCTTTGAGGATGAAAGATAGGAACAAGTTAGATTTGAAAAGTGAGAGGATAACTAATAATGAGAGCGGGAGCGAATGATTTTTGATATTGTTAATTTTAATGAAACTTTGGAACGTGTTTTGTTTAATAAATTGTGTTTTTAACCCTTTTATATCATTTGTGACTTTGTATCAACCCACTTTATCCATTCTAATAGTTAAACTTATTAAAAACAATCACTAGATATGACTGCGTGTACGCAAGATTGTCGGCTATTCCCAGTAACAGCGTAAAAACGGTAAATTATACAAGCGTCAAATTTGGTATGATTATAGAACAAACCTTATATAATGACAACAAATACTAAAAACCAGCCAAATGTGTACGGAACCCACAGTGCGCGAGTCTGACTCGCTCTTGCCCGGTTTTTTTACCTTTAACGTTAACGTTTGTAGATGGAAAGTAATGCCACTTGGCTTAAACTAAGGTCTTAATTTTTAATTTTTCATCATAAGTCGAATAATTAGCGACATCGAGTATAAAACACCAGTTTCAGAATGTTTAAAAAAACATCTACTCCACCAGAAAAACTAAGCCCGTTTAAAAAAATTACCCCATTACCCCAAAATTCAAATTTATAGTGTGACGAATGATTAAACAGAATAAAGATATTTGGGTGAGTCAACCTTTAAGGTACTCCTTTTATTTTGCGGCACTAAAACATTCCTGGTGACTTATGATTAATAATAATTTATGTATATTAAAATCAGACCATCAAATTTACAAATCCCACATGTTAAACACCTCAAATTTTCCTTAATTTTTCTAAAAACCCTGGTAACTCCGGTGAAAATGCACATTTTTCATACAAAACCTGGGGACAACATCATCCCCTGCGTTACATTTTTTTTAAATGTTAGCCTATTTATCTGATTTTATAAACGTGTAAGCCACGACGTTAGCAAATAAACAGTATTTCCAAAAAAAATATAATTTGTGAAACATTTCGAAAAAAGTTTATTGACCTTACCTTAAAAGTTGATTGACCAATTTGAGGCATAAGAGCGTGTCAGATATTTTTGCACGTAATATAGAATAGTAAATTATTACTGCTGACCGTACAAGTAATTATTGAAAGGAACATCAATATCTTCTAGATAAGTCAACGACAGATGCGTTTGACACGTGTCATTACTATTCACCTGTCTTGACAGCTGTAAGCTAAATGTCAAGGTTTCTTGCTAGTATACATGACATTATGGTTACGGTATTTAAATATAGTGTTTTGAATCTACGCGTTGCGCCTCTTAATTTATATACTCGCTTAACCTCTACGAAGTCGCGCCCTGCTACTTAATTTTAAGTACTCGCTTAGCCTAGTTAATAGTGATCCTGCCTGCAAAGCTAAATGTTCCCAATTTGATACCCGATATGGACCATTATTTGGTGATGGGTATATGCTATTCTTGTACTGGTAAAATGGGGTGACTTTGATAATTTTTCAATCATTGATAATACTGTCAGTTATTAATGAGGTATTTCGCGAACTTTTATTTGGTTCATATGGGGTACTTCCCGTTGAATTTAGAATCATGAAATGTGGCAAGAAGCAATAAATAATAAATAAATATCAGGGGACAATCTCACACAAATTGACCTAGTCCCAAACTAAGATCTAGGCTTGTACTATGGGTACTAGCCAGTATAAACTGACACTCACTAAGTACGAGAGTGCATACTTAGTGCATGCCAGTTTATACTGGATTATGTTTCTATTGTATTCCCGTGATTTACGAACTATTTACATACCTACCTACAAGTTCGTGCGGAACCCTCGGTGCGCGAGTCCAACTCGCACTTGACCGGTTTTTTGATTGAAAAGTGTCTTAATCGATTAGCTAAGTTGGTAAAAATCAGTTCGGCCATTAGACATAATTTGTGACGTTCTCAATATAAAGGGACCTTATGGAGGAAGGCAGGTACGCTCTTCTTATTCTTGTAACTATACGAATACTATGGTTACAGTTCTAAAAACGGCGTAACCGCCTGACTCAATGAGGTCCCTTTATATTGAGAATGTCACATATAATTATAATTATTTCCGAAAACGTGTAACGTCTGATTTGAGTAGTGCCTTTATAGACTAAAACACTGTACATACCAACATAATAATAATAAAATAATAAATATCAGGGGACAATCTAACACTAATTGACCTAGTCCCAAACTAAGCTCTAGACTTGTACTATGGGTACTAGGCAACGATATACATACGTATATAGAGACAAATATAGAAAACATCCATGACTCGGGAACAAATACTCGCGCTCATCACACGAATATTTGCCCATACCGGGATTTGAACCCGGGACCGCTATCTTCGTAAGCTCACGAACGCGTCGTCAAAATTACCATTTTTTAAAACGTTGGTCAGGAAATAAACCAAGAAGGGTTCTGGATAAAAAAGTATTTAATCCATTTATTGAATTTAAAACACCAAAGGATATAAAAGCTACCAGCGGCAACCTCACCGGAAACTAAGTTAGTACGCCACTTTACCCACAGTAGACAGGTTGTCATCAGTAGTATGACTATTTTTTTTTCTTTACCGATCAGGTATATTATCAAAAAGTATTGGCACGATTTAAAAAAATTCACATAATCAAAAAATTACGGAGATATATTGAGTTGAAAAATGACCTTCTGCTGGAGTTTCTTGCGGCGCTTCTTCTCCGCAATGATGGTCTTGTCCGAAGCGCTGGTAGATTCACTCTATATTACTGACGTGTAAAAGAGCCCGTATGTGGCCAATTTACTGAATAAATATTTGACTTTGACTTTGAAATGTCGAATGTCACGTCTCAATACAATTTTTACATAGAAATGAAGAAGCCGCGCCCGAACTTAGACGCACTTTATCTTTGTAATTTTTTATTGTTTGACAAAAAAAATGTGACGTTCTCAATATAAATGGGACCTTATGGAGGAAGGCAGTTACGCTCTTCTTATTCTTGTAACTAGACGAATACTATGGTAACCTGGAAAAAACCTTTATTCACATACATCTAACAAAAAGGCCTGAAGACAAATTAACAAATTAACAAAAAACTGTCTGAACTTAGTCATCTGGATGACGAAAAGCAACATTCAGCAATAATCGTGGTCACAATACCGTCATCCATGCGTAAGTGAGAATAAAACATTATTGACAGTGTGCAATAAATATTTAAGCGTTTTGAGTAGGTAGTTTTAAAATAGGTCAATAGGTTGTGTTAGTTTAACCCTGAAAAAAGATAAAGACGATAAAATATATATTTTTCAGTAAGTAGGCCACATGGGCACTTTTACACGTCAAAATCTACCAGTTCCCAAGCGAAGACCACTGCTGCATGACGCGCCGCAAGAAACTCCACAGCCAGTAATTTTTTTTAAATAATACAACTTCTTACTATATACTTTAAAATATAAAAGTTCTGCAGGAAAACATGTCAGAATGATTACGAGAGAAATAAATCAGGCTTGTTATACTGTTCTTAATCTACCCCCTACTTCACCCCCCAATCAATACTAACGCAACTAATCAAGGGGTGGCGACAAATTGATATAATCATCTGTTAGCACGGGGCGCCCTCCACCGGCGCCGGCGCCGAACTGCAACCACCGCGCTCGCAGTTGAAAGATGGCCACTAATTATTTTCCTTTGATTTTTGCCACTGCAGGATCGGTATATCGTGAATTCACTTGTCCACTATTCACATTAAAATAAATTGGTACTAAAGATTACAGCTGCGAGGCCTGCGAGATTTGGACACTAACACAGAACCGCTACCGCTACATCTTCCGCTACCGCTCCCGCTTCGGCTTCCTCTGCCGCTTCCGCTTCCGCTTCCGCTAGCAGTTTGGTGGCTACCTAACATTAGTGATGTGCAATACCAACTATCCAAGTCTCGACGTTGTAGCTATCTATGGGAAAGCAATGATAGGATACTACTGTCATTGCCTAAACGTCAATCACAATGAAAATTTGAATAAATGTAATTTTTTTTTGCTTCTTTTTATTATTGACAGAAATTTATTGATATTGAAAAACACACGAAATAAATATAAGTTATGTATACCTAAATCGAGAACTAAGAATTAGTATAAACAAGGGATTTTAATTAAAATTAAGATGTATAATTTACTGCCCTACAATATAACTGAGTTGTCACTTAAAGACTTTAAAAAGAAAATAAAAGCATTCTGTCAACAAAACCCATTCTACTCCATCAACGAATACATGGATTTACTTATTGTTGGAAATAATGTTTATTGGAGTTATAAATGTTATAATATATATGCATGTTACTTATTAGAATTTTATTTGTGGTGTCATTGAGCAAATTTTTTTTTTAAATGTTGGTGATTCTGTATTTAAGATAGCGGTTTTTACGGGGTGTAAGTGATGGCGACAGTGCCCCTGAAACTGCTCAGCGACTCAACCAATGAAACAAAACAATTAAAAAGAAAAAAGTTCCCATAGATAGCTACAACGTCGAGACTTGGATAGTTTGTATTGCACATCACTAATGTTAGGGAGCCACCGAACTGCCCGTTTGATAACGGGGTCTTCACTACCAACTAGGATAACCGCGTCATGCCGAGTCGAGCCCTCACTAATATGTTGTATATATCTTTATCGTAACCAAGAATACTCACCCAACCCTTTGACTTTCGCCTCAAACTACCCCAAACCCTTATCCTGAAAACCTCAAAACCCAAACCGGATATAGCAGACTTCATGTAATCCAACCGGCCAACTAACGGCCAGAAGTACCCACATCCCCGCCATGACACTTCCGGTTGGACGCATGGAGTAATTAGTGACAGTTTTGGGTCCCTAAAACTAAGTATTGGGTTACAGTGAAGGTTTAAGAAAATAAATTAAGACGATTTAAATCACTTCATAGTATAAAACAAAGCTTCCCGCCGTCTGTCCCTTTGTATGTACGCTTAGATCTTTCAAACTACGCAACGGATTTTAATGCGGTTTTGACCGTCAGGTAGATAACTTTTCACGGAAGGTTTATGTTTATAAAAGTACGCAGAGCGAAGCGAGGGCGGGTAGTAAATTAACAAATAACAGGGGGACAAACTCACACATTTTATCTAAGTAATTGCAAACTAAGCATTAGGCTTGTATTATGGGCAATATTATTAATTTTATGACTTAAAAAAAAACACATTCGAAACTTAAACTTAATCTAAAGTCTTTTAATTAAAATGATCACCTTTCTGATATTTTTTTGAAAATTCCATTTACTTTTTACACAATAGGGAATATGACGTATGAATTTTTTTTTATCGTATTTCTTAACAAAATATGAAAATACCGTAAAAGGGATTAAAAGTGAAATTAAAGTTAAAATCAGCCAAAAAATACGGATGATAAAAGCATTTACAAAACAGTACTAGTTAATTAAACAGAGAGATCCGACATGAACTGTGACGTCAGCGGGCACTACGGCCATATAAACTCCATGTTAAATTCTGTTTTGCTAGAAAGAGATAGCAACAAATCTTGGTTATTTTTATAGTTATTCGAAAAATATTTTTTCTCTACTGTTTGTTACAGAATGACTTTATTATAGCAAAAAAAACATGCTTATCCCCTATTAAAGCCATCTATCTGACTCTATTTTGAGCATCGACAGCTGATAAATTGTAACGTTCTCAATATAAAGGGACCTTATGGAGGAAGGCAGTTACGCTCCTTTTGTTCTTGTAACTATACGAATACTATAGTAACAGTTCTAAAAACGGCGTAACCGCCTGCCTCCATAAGGTCCCTTTATATTGAGAACGTCACAATTAGTCACCTGTTTTACAAATAAACATGGTATGGATAGAATTCTGCTTTTAGTCTGGCGGTATGGAATTTACCTAGGTTCTTGTTTTTAGGGTTCCGTACCCAAAGGGTGTGAACCCTAGGGCGGAACTCTATAACTAAGTCTTCACTGTCCGTCCATCTACCGTCCATCAAAGTATTTCATGAACCGCAATAGGTAGACAGTTGAAATTTTCACAGAGTGTGTATTTCTATTGCCGCTATAACATAATAATAAAAAAATAATATAAAAAATATAATAATATTCTTTTTTTTATTGATAATGGGTTTGCTCTTGACTAACTCTTGCCCTTGGAGGACGAATATTCAGTCTACGATGTAGCGAGCTCACCCAGAAGATGCCTATTCACCCTAGCTTTAAATAGGTTCAGATTGTATGCACTCGGATATACAGACGCCGGAAGCGCATTCCACTCCTTTGCAGTACGCATTATGAAAGATGATGCAAAGCGCTTCGTTCGAAAAGGCGGAATTTGAACCAGGAAGTCCGATGGTAGTAAGGAGACGGCGGTATTAGCTCGTGTAGCTCCTGTGCACACTCCTCGAAGTACAGTCTGTAGAACAAACAAGAAACAAGAAACCTTTTTTTAGCGTATACCTACCTCTTTTTAGAACTCTGTCGCAATGAAGGTGTATTATACGCCACACTAATCCATTTTGCTGTAAGTATCTCTAGTACTAGCCGCATTAAACCTACAAAAAACCGTTACAGTTAAAGAACAATAAAATTCAAATCTGTAACGCATTCCGTTTCCCGCTTTCATTCCAAAAAACCTTTTAATTGTTTGAAATCCGAATGCTAACGGTTTTTTTAAACCCGTTTCGAATAGTTTAAATTGTCGCGCTTCGCAAAAATTGCGGACTTGCTGTGACGATTATTTAAAAACTTATCTGTTTTTTGTAGATGGCGCTATTGTATGTTTTAGGATGAGTGAAAAATAGCGAATAGCGAGTCGAATATAGAAAGTAGTGAATACTTGGAAATATAAAATCTATATATCTCTCTAGTTTAGACCTATTGACGATATTGTGGCATAATTATCTATCTCTCATTTCCTTATAATATAAAGGACGACTAGGATAGCGATCTTTAACTTAATATTGGAACTCGCGCCGTTGACTACACTGTAAAAAATTTATAGCGCGATTTAATGTACAACTAGCTCCATCTATCGGTAGAAATATTTAAACTACAGTTATATGTTTTAATTATGTTAGTTTTTAAATAATAGCGTATATATTTATGCTTTTGTAGTGTTTAGTTATTAAAGAGCATTTTTCAGTAATTTTAATTGTTTTTGGAATATTCCAACAATTTCGACTGAAACGATAATTATTTCCTATCGAATGTTAAATAACTCAATTTATCTCGCAAATACCGTTTGCCTCCAACTAATACCGCACATAAACAGCTATAATATGCAAATTGTACGGCTCATTACGCATATCACGTGAATATTTGGCGCGAGTCAGGAGCGCAAGCGGTTCTCGTTCAATTTACCCGGTGGCCTTGCCAAGTGATGATAGCGTTAGCGCTTGTAGAAACGCTAATGTTTCATCCCTTCGCGAGCGAGAGATGGACAGAGTCGTAGCGAAAACGTTTGTAGAAACGAATGCACTACATTACATCACGCTAACTTAAAGATTTTCGAAAATTTACAAAATGTATAAAAGATTAAGAAGAAAAACATTGATTCTTGACATATAAAGACAATACAAGAAAAAAAAAAACATGAGAAAAAGATAAAAGGTCTGGTCACGAATCAGTTCAACTTCATAAAAAAAAATTGAAATTGACATAGGCAGCTGACGCGACCGATTATTAGCTTACATCAATCCTGTACATTTTGTCAGATTTTGAAAAGCGCTAAAGTTACCTCTATTCATCTTATTTAGACTCTATTTAACTTACCTTAAGAACTTTAAAATAATTAAAAATAAGGTTTTGAAATCACCTGTTACAATATTTTAGCAATATTATTAAGTCGTAAAAATGTAGTATTGGTAATATTAAACATTCAATTTTAGTTAAATAGTGACCCGCCCTCGCTTTGTTCCGGGTACTATTATATACATTCCGTGAAAAATTATCTAACTGATGGTGAAAACCGCATTAAAATCCGTTGCGTAGTTTGAAAGATCCAAGCGTACATACAGAGGGACAGACGGCGGGAAGCGACTATTTTATTTTATATTATGTAGTGATAATGTAATATTAAGTAAAAGTAGAGTCTACCAACTGCTTTCTAATGTATCGTAATATTATAATATCAATAAGATTGTTTTGTTCGTATTTCGAATCGCCTTAATAATCATAGCTTACGATCAACTGGTTCAATTATTATATTATTTTAAAATAATTTCGTTATCGCTCGTTAATTGAACCACACAATGAGCTTCCGGGTCCTGAATCTGAACCAAATAATTTCTAACTGAAAACATGAATTAATATCGACTATAGGAGCTAGTTCAGTGTTTCGTGTTCAGGAAAACACGATTGGAGTGGAAATGAACAGCTGGTTAGATAATTTCTCTGAAATATTTATTTTCCGATAGCGTATTTTCCAATCGCGTTATTCCCCATTCTTATTATTATTCTTATTTTACCACACGCATTTATTCTATTTTTTATTTACCATTAAAAATTTTCCCTATTTTAATTTTTACTTAATCACATTTTTCCCCATTCTGGATTTGTCCCAGTACCCCAGATTTCCCATTACTACTTACATACTTGCAAATTTACCCTTGTGATTAAGTCGAAATAGGTAGGTTTAGGTTATGTTAGTTTTGCAGCAGGACCGACGGGCCAAAGCACCCAGAAATAGGAGCTCCACCGGAGCGGAGCGCCGTCGACTCTGTGGAAAATATATTTAGAATGGGCAAACAAGCTACTGGGAAAAATTCAGAATGGGAAAATATGCGATTGAGCTAAAATAAAATGTGGAAAAATGCGAATGGAAAAAAAAAGAATAAATACTTGTGGTAAAATTAAAGGTTGAGGAAAAAAGCGATTGAAAAATAAGTGGAAAAAATGATTTCGGAGAAAATATTATATGTGTCAAATTAACAGACATACCAGCAGATGACATATCATGATTTAATTGTGTGTAATGTCTATCCATTAGGTGAGATCGAGATCAAATGTGACGTTCTCAATATAAAGGGACCTTATGGAGGCAGGCGGTTAAGCCGTTTTTAGAACTGTTACCATAGTATTCGTATAGTTACAAGAATAAGAAGAGCGTAACTGCCTTCCTCCATAAGATCCCTTTATATTGAGAACGTCACACATGTTTGCCTATCATACATAAAAAAAATTAATTACGGACAATATTTGGCAATATTTGTTACATCTCTCTCTATTGATCTTACGTCTCTCGCAACGATATTGTTTGACAATTAAAGTGCCACCATTTTGTGTCTGTCTCCTGGCCCTAAAGTATATCTGCACCAAATTTCACACCGATCACTTGAGCTGCCCTGCTAAGCTAAAATGTGATAACTCAGACAAAACTGCTGTATCAATTGCAACCTCATTACTAACAGGAGAGGACTGAATCTGGTTTGGCTATTGAATTTGAGATATCGCCTTTTAGCTTAGGACGGCAGTGAGACACTGTGAAGATGGAAAACAAACAAACAAACACATTTTCGCATTTATTAGTATGTAAATAAGGATAATCCGATCATTGCCTATGTGATGTAATTTAATTTACTGTGTAAATACCACTTTACAACAGGACACAACTAATATGAAATATGACCAAGAGTCTATCTTGGTCAACGGCGTAAGCGCTTTGACGCCCGACATATTAATTTTACCAAATAACTATGACTAAAATCGCATTAATGACATTTTATAATCGGCGCAGCGAGCTGGCACGTGTCCTCGGGCTAGGGTGACACAAAAGGCCGTCAGGAAATTTGCGTCCTTGATTTATACCAACTAATTGGTTTTACTCTTTAGCGATTATAGTGTGTGTTTAGTAGTGTAAGTTTGTGTTTGTGTAAGACTTAAAATGGTGCCGCGACCAGGATTATTTCAAATATTTTGGAGCCATGATCAGGTAATATTTGAATTATAAATAATAAATGTCAGATGACTTCTTCACACCATTTCACGTAGTCCCAAACTCATCTATTTATTTATCTTATCTAATTTTACCCCCAACGCAAAAAGAGGGGTATTTTACATTTATAGTATTAGTATTTGTATATTTATGTATGTGACTTCATCGTAGCTCCTAAACGAATAGACCGATTTTGATTCAGTTTGTTAGTTTTTTTATGAAATCCGTATAACTATTTAAGAGTTATGACCTCTGAAAGCAGAAGTCCCGTTTTTGTCGGAGGTTTTTTTAAATGCAAATGTTCATGAGCCCTAGAACTCACTTAACATCAGATGGCATGTGTCCTTGTTTACCATCAAAAGAAACCACAGAATGAAAGTGACTTGGCTGTGCCCCTAGAACAGCTGACGTTAACGAGGAACGGTGACCATATGTGACGTTCTCAATATAAAGGGACCTTATGGAGGAAGGCAGTTACGCTCTTCTTATTCTTGTAACTATACGAATACTATGGTAACAGTTCTAAAAACGGCGTAACCGCCTGCCTCCATAAGGTCCCTTTATATTGAGAACGTCACAAATAGCTACTAAAAAAACCTGATAAAAAGTAGTTCCACTAGCTTTATCACGTTGAGTTTTAAACCTTTTTAGTTCATAAGGCCGGTGCACAAAACTATAAGTAAAAAACTATGAACCGAAAACTTTGAAAAACCGCTTTTTGTGTAAATACAAAGTTATCCTATGTTTAGCTTAACGTCAAAGTTTCGAGGAAGCCTCAAACTTGGGTAATAGTTGCAAAACAGTCGTGCAGACTTTGTAAACAAAAATTTTTACTTATACACGCCGCTGCCTTGAAAAATATTTTTCCTCAAATATGCACGGAAATAATGGCTTTTCCTTTGAAAAAAGTATACGGGAAGAGCCTCGTTTTCTTCCTAGGAGTATAATTAAGGAATGAAAACCGATTTCCTTCGTTGGGATATTTTAAAAAATCTGACATTTGCCTACAAAATCGAAAGGACCAAGAACAAATTCCATACCGCAAAGGCAACTGGTAACTAACATGGTGCGTGTTTTTTTTTACAAATTTATTTTAATATGCTTAATAAAAGTACTTGATAAAAGTCTATAATATTCCTATATGTGTAAAATTATCTAGCGGTTTACTTTAACGTTTTATCTTTTTAGTATCTGTGAGCACTGAGAAAAAGGATTGATAAAAAGTTGGTAAATGAAACCAAACTTCGTCGACGTGTAGCTTAAAAAAGGGACGACAAAACTAAGGCAATATCTGACCAAATCAGTCGAGTTAAATAACATTAACTGTTTTGTTCCTTACAGACAAAACTTTGTTAACGCCTTATCAAATTATGGTTATTTCTGAATAAACCGAACTAGTTTGGTTAAATATTTTTTTCAGTGAGACCGCACGTCGTCGTTCGGGACGATTTTTCATCGACTTTCTATACAAAAACCACAAAAAAATCGATCCATAGCTGGGGTTCGAACCCGCAGTCTTTGCGTAGTAGGCCAACGCTCTAACCATCAGTCAATTCAGACGCCGGCAGCCGACCTGAAATTATAATAATTAAGAAACCATAGGTATATCGCGGGAAATCTCTTTGCGTGAAAATACGGGGAAAGCGAATTTTCTCAGATATGAGACCTAGCTAGATAGAAGTTTTGCCCCCGTAAACCCCTATGTCGCAATTTTCATCGAAATCGTTAGAGCCGTTTTCGAGAACGTGAGTACAAATATATTATTATATACATTATATAATATACAGGGTGTCCCGCGATAAAGTGCACAAACGAATAAGGGTGAAACTACATGTGATCTTACCTCGGAAAAAAATTAAAATTAAAATTACTCTATAATAATAAAAAGTACTCTATGCAAAAATGCCGTGGTAGCCTAATGGTTTGACCTGTCGACTTTTAAGTAGAGGGTCGTGGGGTCGAACCCGGGCTCGCACCTCTAAGTTTTTCGGAATTTATGTGCGAAATATAATTTGTAAATTTACCATGAGCTTTTCGGTGAAGGAAAACATCGTGAGGAAACCTGCACACCTGCAAAGCAATTTGACGGTGTGTGCGAAGTTCCCAATCCGCACTGGGCCCGCGTGGGAACTATAGCCCAAACCCCTCTCATTGTGAGTGGAGGCCTGTGCCCAGCAGTGGGACGTATATAGGCTGGATTTTTTTTTTTAATATGCAAAATTAAAAAAAAAAAAAATTACAGTTATTTTTATTATAGGTTCACCCTTATTCGTTTGTGCACTTTATCACGGGACAATCTGTACACAAAATGTTTCTTGTTTAATATTATAAGGTTCGTCGATGAACGTGCCAGTTAATTATTCAAAGGGTACGGCTATTTTATTGTTATAACAAAAGTGAGATAGATGGATGACGCGGTTAGCCTAGTAGGTAGTGACCCTGCCTATGAAGCTAGCGGTCCCGGATTCGGATCCCGGTATTGGCAAATATTTGTGTGATGAGCGCGAGTATTTGTTCTTGAGTCATGGATTGTCTTATATATTTAAGTATGTATATCGTTGCTTAGTTTGGGACTAGGTCAATTTGTGTGAGATTGTCCCCTGATAAAAAAAAAATACGATTTTTTCAGTCACAATAATGAGTTTCCAGTGTTTCCTTATAATTGGATTGAAACAAAAGGCTCTTTTCTGTGTTTAATTAAGATTCTTGGACAGTTACTGTTACTCTAAAGGGGTGAAGATTTAGTAGAATTTCTATTGTAATAGAAGCTGTATTATCAACGAAGAAAAGTCGAATTTGCTAATTAAGCTTAATTGTAGATACACTTTTTTATCTGAACGCAGATTAATTAGGGGGAAGTTTGTGTGGTCTAAATCCTACTATCCTACTCTTGCTATTATTTTAAATGCGAAAGTTTGTGTGTTAATTTGTTACTCTTTCACGCTGCAACGGCTGGACGGATTTGGATTAAATTTGGAATGGAGATAGCTTTTACCCTGGAATAAGACATAGGCTACTTTTTATTACGGAAAATTTAAAAGTTCCCGAGGGAGCAGCGATGAACGACTTCGCGGGCAGAGGCTATTAGGTATAAAATAAAGTTCAACACAGACTAACAGTTAGCCGATCTCGGTCTGTCAGTTTATCGTACACACACATATGTGACGTTCTCAATATAAAGGGATCTTATGGAGGAAGGCAGTTACGCTCTTCTTGTTCTTGTAACTATACGAATACTATGGTAACAGTTCTAAAAACAGCGTAACCGCCTGCCTCCATAAGGTCCCTTATGTTGAGAACGTCACATTTACTTTACACGTACATCGGACATAATCGTAGAAAAGTGAAATTAAATTCAGTGTCAAAATTTTCGAGGTTAAATCAAGTCATACTGACCAACTTTCACTATGGGACAGACCTCGAAATAGCAAAACAAATGGCTTACTGATTTTAACCCTCAAAATTTTGACACGGAATTTAATATAACCCTGTAGATTTTGGCCGGCCGACTTAGGACTGCCGGCGGACTAAGTGTGTGTAACCCCTAAATGCCATTTTTGAACGACGAAATACAAAATATCCTCAAACTCAAAGATATCTTACGACAAACTTAACTTTGCCGTTGGATAACTGTTATCCCCATACATCAACATAGGTTGCGGTCAGTTCACCAACACCGCAAATAAGTTGGTAATCACAAAAACCCCATATACCCCGCCATTTTGAAAAAAAAAATGATATCGACGAAAAATTCATAGAATTATAATTATTGAACCTGCTCACAAAATATCACGAGAATCGGTTGAAAAATGAGACCGTAGAGAAGAACAGCCGATATACAAACTTAACTTTGCCGATGGACAACTATTATCCCCACACGTCGATGAAGGTCGCTGTCAGTTCACCAACACCACAAATAGGTTATTAATATCTCCGCCATATTGAAAATTTTTGAAGAACTTAATCGACAAAAAAATTCGAAAGCATTTTTGCCCAAGCTGAAACGGAGACGCTTCGCTCGCTTCGCTCGCTCGGTCAATTAAGTTACACTTACGTAACCTCCTTATTTTGGACAGTCGTATAAAAATACAAACATCTAATTCGCAGGTGTGTCGTGGCAGGTGAAACGTCACCTGTTGCATCTCGCTTTAATTGATGTGACCACTCTTAAGGCGATGCTTGTATTTCAATTTTTTTTATTGCGATGGCAGATGAATTGTTTACAAGGCATTTAAAATAAAAATATTATGATTGAACAAGTAGTAAACTGAATAATGCTTAGCGTAAAGTTTTTTTTTTTATAACATTATCTTCACTAAACATCAGGTAAGACAGGCATTCTTTTCTTCCGAGTCCCTAAACAAAAAAAATGTTATATAAAAAAATATTTTGAATTCGTTATTTTAGTCTCAATAAACAAATTATAACTGTTGAAAAAAAACGGCAAGATTCTGACAAGAATGACTTTGACAAGAACTTATTTCTATAACCAATAGAAATTTAATCAATCAATAAATCATTAACACAACTATAATACCAATAGCTTTTTATACAGAATTTAAAACTTAACAATTAATCAATAACAATATGTTTGTTACAAGACTACTTAATATTAAAAAAGCCGTCACTATAAAGGTGGACATTCACGGTCAGTTAAACTGATCAGTTAACTGACGTACATCCAGAAGCTGACCTTGAGTTCGTATAATTTCAACTTAAGGTTTCAAATTCACGGTCCGTTTTTGGATGTACGTCAGTTCAACTGATCAGTTTAACTGACCGTGAATGTCCACCTTAAATTTGCATTGTTACTTTCATACCTAAGCTTCTAAATTCTAAACTCCAGCCGTCTCCTAACTCCGGCAGCTTCGAGCTTAAGCTGCCCTTAACACAGCACCTGCTTCGCGCGTGCTGCTGCTATGCTGCTACAGGAGCTTCAGTTCACAAGCTTGTAGCGGAGCTTTTATTTACTACTAGCGACTCTAGAGGTTGTATATCGCTTTTAAATCTAATTTTCAGGGATAAAAAGTATCCTATATGTCAATACAGGATAAAGACGTGTGCCAAATTGTGTCCATATCCAATCATTCAATGAGGCGTGATTCAAACAATCATTTAAACACCCAAAGTTTTACATCCTTCCTACTATATATTATATCCTACTTATATTATAAAAGCGTTTGTTTGTGTGTGCGTGCGTGCGTGCATGCGTGCGTGCGTGCGTGCGTGCGTGCGTGCGTGCGTGTGCGCGTGTGCGCGTGCGCGTGCGCGTGCGCGTGCGTGTGCGTGTGCGTGTGTGATAGCTTATACCTTCGATTAACACAGTGGCAAATTTTCATCTATTTTCAACTTTTTTTCTTTTCTCTGACTCAACCTCGTATATGAAAATGTATGAAATTGGAATATCTACTTTAGGACGTGTACCTAAAGTGGATATTCGGATTTCGTAAAATTTCATATACGAGGTGAGTCAGAGACCCGTCGATATTAGGATGGGATAATGAAACTATTTATTCATTAATAAAGATTAACATATCACTACATAGTATAAAAGAAAGTCGCTTCCCGCCGTCTGTCCCTCTGTATGTACGCTTAGATCTTTCAAAATACGCAACGGATTTTAATGCGGTTTTCACTATTAGGGAGCCTAACATGCTTCACAAGAATAAAGTGACAGCACGAATAAAAAGTTGCTAGAATAATTAAACATATGCTTAGATTAGAGCCTGTGCACACTAGCGTTTTTAGTCCTTAGACCCCCGATCAAAAACGCTAGTGTGCACAGGCTCTTAATAGATTTGAACAATGTATTTCATTACTTTAACAATACCGGATAAAATCGCTTAGTAATATAAGTGAAGACGGGACATTTTTGTTTTAAACCTTAAGCGTTAAGTCTTAAGTTAGAATATGGAATACATGTATTCATTTCCCTAGCACCTGTCAAATTTTATCTCGTGCATGAATGCTAGGGGTGCAGTTAGATAATTTTTCACAGAAGGTTTATGCATATAATAATACCCGGAGCGAAGCGAGGGCGGGTCGTTATAAAACACTTAAAATTACACCGAACAACATTGCGACTTTGTTATAACTTGAACCACAACATAATGAGTGCAAAAACTTAATTAGTAGCGATCACCTGGCCGCCATCTTGGAAATGTCAGCTTATCCCGGACAATGTAGCGATAATATAATGGCGAACTGTACACTGACCGTGAAGTATGCGGGTATTTTTAGCACGGCGCGGGACACTTATTATTTTGTTAACCACCGACGAGTTAAAGAGGGGTGTTGTAAGTTTAAGGTACATGTGTATCTGTCTGTGGAATCATAGCTCCTAAACGGATGGACCGATTTTGATTGAGTTGTTTTATTAGAAAGATGACTTAATCGAGATCGTTTTTAGCTTGGTTTGATGAAAATCCGTTAAGCCGTTTAAAAGTTATGAGCTCTGATCACTTTTTTAATACTTGAAATCTTCTAGTGACGAAGTCGCTCCAGTGAAAATGTACAGTTCGCCATCAAATATATCTGTACATATCAGAGTGGTCAAAAATATCTGAACATGCACTCTAACGCCTTGACAATAGAGTCGTGTTCAGATATTTGTGAGCACCTTGTTTGCTGCAATATATATGATGGCGACTGTACGTGCTCGGAACTCGTTGAAGTTTTTGCTCATTGCTCAGAGGTTTTTTTTTTTTTTTTATTGGATAACAACAAGAGACAAGCGTACAAAAATACCAATTTTACAGGATTATTACTTAAATAACATGCACTTATTTCCTAAACAGCTCCCACTAAAACATGTTTAGATAACTGAATTTTCTACACTACACTAAATCTGTCTTCTGTATAACCTGCCGCAGCACATAAGTACATGTGGTCTACGGTACTAAAGCCTTTACGGAAGCCGGCCTGTTCGGGAGGCTGGAAGTCATCAAACCTGCGCGCTAGACGGTTCGTAATGACTCTCGAGAACAGCTTGTAAACATGACTCAGAAGTGAGATGGGCCTATAATTCTTCAACAGGGTATTGTCACCCTTCTTGAAGAAGAGCACCACCACACTTCTGTTCCATGCCTGCGGCGTTTTTCCTTCGTGAATGACGGAATTAAACAGGGTGTGAACGGCCCTAAGGACCGGTTTACCACCCGCCTTCATAAGTTCAGCCGTAATTCCATCATCACCTGGGGTTTTGCCGTTCTTGAGCTGTATGAGAGCCATACTTATCTCGCACAGGCTGACGTCCGGGATGTCTTCGGTATAATGCCGAGTGAGGATGAAATAATTATAATATATTATAATTTATCGAAAGCTAATTTCTGCTGAAACCTTATTGTGTTCAGGTTATCTTAAGCACGGGTTACGTAGGTTAGGTTAGACCTGCGACCACCAAATAATTATAACTCATGCACGTGGAAATGGCTGTCGATGAAATGAAAATTCGGCGAAGTGAAACATTCTATGAAATGAGTGTCGGTGATTCAAGGGTGAACAGAATAAAAGCTGCTTCCCTTGCAAGCTAAAATTTTAAACCGATAAACAGACCATTTCAAATACCCAAGAAATTCTTAAGGTCTTTGTCCTATGGATTGGTACAAGTATGTCTAATCAACAATGGGTAGTCCGTTCGATGCCTGCAGGAAACACATTGTTCTTTGTGACAACTTTGTCGATAAGGTTCAGTGAAGGAGTTAGTTTTATTTTTTTACTGTGGAAACATGTTTTTGTTAAGACAAACTAATTATACAAACTTTTATTGGGATTTTCTTGGTTCCGTCAATAACAATAGCTTAACAGAAATCAAGATTTATAGATATAAATGTAAAAAAAAAACAATACTGATTGCAAATTATTAAGGAGTTCCGTTGATTTTCCATCATCATCATCATCATCATTTCAGAAGTCCACTGCTGAACAGCCTCCCCCAAGGTTTGCCACGAGGACCGGTCCTGCGCCGCTTGCATCCGTCGGTTTCCCGCAATCCTGACCACGTCGTCGGTCCACCTTGTTGGTGTGCCCACATCCACTGATGCTGCCTGCGCTGGTTTTCCATGGATGGATGATGAAAATATAACTACCCTTGAGATACCTACAAACAAAAAAAACTTTTTAAAATCGGCCCACATTGGCGTAGATATTGCGTAACATACACTTAAAAAAAACAGTTGAACTGAGAACTCCCTCCTTTTTTGAAGTCGGTTGAAAACATTGAAATTGTACAATAATAGTGGATTTCGATTCAGCGAGAAATGCTGCCAGCATCTTTCAATCAATCAATCAATCAATCAATCGTTTATTGCAAGAAAGTGAGTACAAAAGGTGTTACATAAATTGTATTGATCTGTCACAATCTGCTAGTGTCTAGCATGCAATGCAATAAATACTAAGATAATTCTTAATATCTACTAAATACCTATTAATGACTAGGTCAACTTAATTTGTAGGGTAAACTTAATTTATATATAAAATTACAATTAGGTACTATGCATATTAAGTATTATCATTGTCATTTACATATTCATCTATCGAATAGTAGCTTTTCTGAACCAAGTATCTATTTAACAGTCTCTTGAACTCTATAATATGCTTACATGTTCTAATTGCCTTTGGTAGGCTGTTGTAGATCCTTGGAGCCATTCCTAAAATACTTTTGGACAAGAGAGCTGTATTCATTGAGATGGCACGCACTTTATTGCGGTGTCGTTCACTACTGAAATTTTGAAACAAATCTGGATTACATTTTACAAATACAGCCACTTCATAAATGTACAAGGAAGGAAAAGTTAAAATATTTAAACTGTTAAAATGAGGTTTACAAGATTCTGTGGGCCATAAATTGCACACGGCACGCAAACATTTCTTTTGAGCCTTAAAGACAAGGTCCCGATCAGTTGCGTTGCCCCAGAAAATAACTCCATACCTAAGAGTCGACGATACATATGCATGATATGCTATTAATACAGCTGATTTATTTACAATTTTATTTAACATGCGCAGTGCATACGAATATTTATTTAGTTTAACACAAACATTTTCAATGTGTGCTTTCCATGTCATATTATTGTCTAGAGTAAGGCCTAAGAATTTAGTAGTGTTGGTTTCCGATATTTTATGATTTTTATGGGTAATGTTTGCGGCAGGTAAAATACTATATTTCTGATTAAAGTTCATGATACATGTTTTGTTTAAGTTAATTTTTAAGCAGTTAATATTCAGCCATTTTATGATTGCTTCTAAAGTTTTATTGATATTCGAGTCATACGTGTTATCTTTTATATCATTGAATAAGATAGTGCTATCGTCTGCGAATAGGACCATCGTATTATTAGTACTCTTAGGCAGGTCATTTATATAAATGAGAAATAATAATGGCCCTAAAATACTTCCTTGAGGAACACCATGTAGAACTGTTTTGGTCTGTGAAGAGAAGATGGTTTCTTTTTTAGTATTGTAGCATAGTTGAGTGATTTGTGTAATTTGTTTCCTATCACTCAAATATGACTTAATTAGTTCAAGAATGTTACCCCTGACTCCATATTTATACAATTTGTTCATTAAAATGGTATGGTCTACAAAGTCAAACGCTTTCGTTAAATCCATATACATTGCAGAGACTGGCAACCTTTTATCCATATTTATAAGGACTTTCTGTATTAGTTCAAAGATTGCCATGTTAATACATTGATTTTTCCTGAAGCCTTTCTGTTCCTTAGCTAACAAATTATTACTTTCTAAATAATTGTACAGACTGTTATATATTACTTTTTCGATAACTTTGGCTATAACTGATATTAATGTGATTGGCCTAAAATTTTTCATTTCATCTTTTTTGTCTTTTTTAAATATTGGTTTGACAATAGACAACTTTAACTTATCAGGAAATGTTCCTTGTTCAATACACATGTTGGTTATATAACTAATTATAGGGGAAATTATATGGGATACTTTTTTAATGATCTTAGTTGAAATTCCATCGTATCCTACACTACTAGTATTTTTCAGAGATTGAATTATTGATTCTATATCTTTCGGTGTACTCGGGGGCATAAACATAGAGTTACTAGTATTGAGTACTAATGTGTTTTTGGTTTTGTTTTTTTCATGATCATTATTGTTAATATTTGATATACCTGCTGAATTTATTTCGTGGTTGTTGCTGTTTTTTACTATGTCTATGAAATAGTTATTAAACTCTTCTGCGATTAGTTTTGGGTCATCTACTATTTTTCCTTCAATGTTTAATTGCATAACATTTTCTTTCGGCAAGTTGTATTTTCGTCTGTTTATTATCTGCCAAGTTGATTTTGCTTTATTTACGGAGTTTTTAATATTGTAATCATTTTGTGCTTTTTGGGTTAACTTTATCACTTTTTTAAGTCTTTTTGAGTAAACTATGTAATCAATTTTATCCTGATGCTGTGATGATGACCTGTATGTCCATAGTAACTGTCTTTTACGTTTACAACAATTTCGTATTCCTTTTGTAATCCATTTAGTTTTCTTTATTGCAGAGATTTTAGTTTTTATTAATGGAAAACATAAATCATAAAATAGCATAAAATCATCTAAAAAGCTGTTGTATGAATCATTAGGGTTGTTTGCCATGAATACCCGATTGAATTTAAGCACTTCCATACATTTAGTAAATTTATTAATGTTATCATCACTATAATCTCTTCTTGTTACAAACCAATGAGTTAACACAGATGTTTTTTTGACTGGACATCTCATCAGTTGCGCCGTATGATCAGAGAGAGCTAAATCTATTACGTTACATTTACCACCTCTTATGTTGTGTATAAAATTATCTATACAAGTGCTACTCGCTAGGCGTGTTGGTTGAAGAAGTCCAATTTTAAGATTATAACTGTTTAGTAAGTGTTTAAAGTTTGTGGAAGCAGCTGAGTTTTTCAGTAAGTCAATGTTGAAGTCACCACACAGTATAATCTTTTTATTTTTTAAGCTAAGTTTGCTTAGAATATTATTTAATTTACTAAAAAACACCTCAACTGCATCACGACTCATATTTGGAACACGATATATACACATAAAGATTATTTTGTGTTCGGTTAGCTCAATAGCTGAGCATTCCAGAAGGTTGGGAATACTTAGCGCAGTGATTTTGTCTAATGTCTTAAATTTATGTTTATTATTGACTAGTATACACGAACCTCCATTACGACTTGTTCTAGAGAAATGTGTAGCCAGAACATAATTAGGAATATTTAGGTGCACATCGTCACCTATTTTCATGTTATGTTCCGTGATACCGACTATATCCACTTGTTTTCCCTCACCTAATACTTCATTTAAATGAACACTAAGTGTGTCGCATTTAGTTAGAAGACCGTTTATGTTTTGGTGAAGTATTGAAATATTGTTATACACGAAAAAAATCTTTGTCTTTGTTGTAAACTTTAGGAGATCCACAAGCTTGGTCAGTGCCGGAATGGTTGGCGTCTATTTGATCAAGTTGGTGGTCTGTTTGTGTTCCTATACTTACTGACGCTTGAAATTGGTTTTCATTGTTGTTTTTTTTCTCGTTTAATGTTTTGCTGTTATTGTTCTTTTTCTCTTTAATGTGATGATATTTTTCGGATTTTTTTGAATTAGAGGTGCATAAAATGTTTGATTGCAATATATGCCACATAATCTCTCTCCCTAGAAGTACATTGTATGAATAAACAGATGAAGGTAAATAATTTTTAGTATTTACAAATTTCGTATTCTGTTTATGTTGTGTACTCAGATAGATAAATGATTCCCGAATTTTTTCTTCATTTAAGAACTTGTTTCTGTAGATATCACAAAGTAATACATTTGTATTTGATAATTTATCCAAGTAAAAATACAGCGATGAATTTAACTTTGTAGGATTTGTGTCATTACTACCAGCAGCTATAACAACGAAGTCTGCTTTATTAAAGTCTTTACAGTAGGTTAAGCTAGAGTCTAAAAGTCTGTCCGTAGAAGCACCAGGTTTTGATATTGATGTTACCAAATAGGATTGGCCCACTTTATTTTGTATTTTGGTTCTTAAATGAGTACACTTACTGTCAGAGAATATTAGTATTCTCTTCTTTATACGTATTTTTTCATTTTCGCAGCTATCAGGCGTTTTGAGGATGTCGAAATTTATCGAGTTTTGTTCTGTTTTTCCAAGCAACAATTCATTGTTTTTTGTAACGTTCGACTCAGAGTTGTTCTGACTGTGATTTATACACAATGGAGTTGTTGATGTAGCGTTTATGTTCACAGGATTTTCGCAGGTTTGTAGCGAGCTTTGTCCGTTAAAAATTTTGTTTTCTAGAGGTGCTGTCAATGCGGAAGGCACTCTAGCTGTCAGCAGTTTTTTATAGATCTCAAGTTTTTTTTGTTTCTCTTGCATGTTCTTCTTGAGTTCCACCACTTCTGTGTTTAGTTTTTCGATTTCAGCCTGTGCACTTGCAAGCTGAGTCGACAGAGTATCAATTTCATACTTAAGATCAATATCTTGTGAGTTTTCCGCTAAGGAGAGTGTCGGTATGCTCTCTAGAGTATCACCTAACAAAGTGGATTTTGAGCAATCGATATCAGATTCTGAATCAGAGGGATAATTTAAAGAAAGACGTTTTCTTTGTATTTTGGGTCCTCGAATTGTAGCGTTCTTATTTAGGGTTTTTTTAAAGCTGCTAGCTAACCCTTTTGATGTACTTGGTAAGCTGGTGATATTTTTTTGTTGATTATAATCACCTTCATGACACGGCATGCATTTCCATGTTTTTTTGGTTGTTGCTGTCATCAATCGAAATCGTTTGAGTGTTACATTGGTGCACAAGATATCAAAAGTACTCAGACATTTCGCGCATTTCATATACTCTTTTGTTTTAATATCTTTGCAGCATTTTGCGCACGAGATTTCTTTTATTTTAGATGCCATGACGATTTTGTCTTTGATCAGTTTTCCTTAAATAAAAATACAAAAGAACCCCACTATATCTCTCTGCGGCAAAATCAACACTTATAGCGCCGCACACAGCATCGTTCTCGCGCCATTAATTCGACAAACTTTTTCGCAAAGCCGCTAACACAGATATCCTTAAAGCGCTTAATTATTATGCAAGCGCTGATAGGCATGCAATAGGCGTCCTGAGCATGCGCGGTAGCAAAGTTGGAGCATCGTTGCTTGCTTAATAGGTGCGGTGTTGAGAAAAAGGGCATAAGCGCCGTGCATTTCCTGGCACTTACCCGTTTTGACACGATACTTGTAAACTGGTGGCGGCGGTTGAGCGGCAAGCAACGAGATTTTTTGAAATTGTTGTTTACACTTTTTAAATTTGAGTGAATAATTAACAGATTTAGATATAATGAAATAAACAGAGTTACTATGCATGAATAACGTAGGTTTAGGGTTCACAGACTTATTTGTAAGTTCACAGGTTTAGTTTAATTTTCATGTTATCGGTTTATTTCAGGAATATCACTTCGACACTGTCACTACATTAGTTACACTTGTAATTTTAAAACTAGGTATTGTTTGACCTAGATAACACTTACACTATTGCAATATACTCTATAGATGACACTTATAATGTTTGCTTCAAAGAGAATGCAATTAATAACTTTTCTATCATTTTTTAAATACGGAGCTTATGTTTTAGCGTGGCAACAACAACACACTAAAAAACTCTTTAGTACTAAGCTGTTCAATACGTAAAATATTGAACATGATTTTTTTTTATTATTAATGGAAATCATTATGTTAATTTGACCGTGCATGTTATCTTTATTGTAAACGAAGTGCACACGAGCACATCTTAGAAATTTTGTGATCGTTTAAAATTAATTAATGCTATAAATAAACTCGTAAAAAAATTGGCTCATAATTTCGATTCCTCTGCATTTTTTTTTACTTTTAATCCTTCCTATAAACTAAAGTCTTTACCTACATTACAGTCTGGAAAAGACAGCCTGAGCCGGATATTGCTAGAACTCTTTTACAAGCAGGCCGTGCCAGCGATCCCGGGTTCAGGACATAAGATGATGTCACTAAACAGTTCTGCGCTGATCAAAGCCCGTCGTACAGGCGATGCGATGCCTTATAAATCCCATCCGTCTCTGTGATTACGTCAATGGAGAGCTACACAGGGAGAAGGTTGCATACTTTGATTTTTAAGGTTCCTTACCCGAAGGGCACCATATTTTGGCATATAAATATACATTTTGGCTAGTCAGCTGACGATATTTTGTAAACCAAATTTTAGAAAAGTAACATAGTCTGTATGTAAAAACTAGCCAAGTCAAATCTTGAGAATTACATCCCAAGTGAAATAAATGCAATGTGTAAATAATTGCCTGTTAAAATTTAAGAATTTATATTACCTATTAAGTAGCAAACATTGTGGTAGTATCAAGAAACAAGGAATTGTTATATAAGTTCATTTTAGAATGTTGCATGTTCTTGTAACTAATATTTCTGGAATTTTCTCACAGGACTTGGCACATATGTGACATTCTCAATATAAAGGGACCTTATGGAGGAAGGCAGTTACGCTCTTTCATATTCTTGTAACTATACGAATATTATGGTAACAGTTCTAAAAACGGCGTAACCGCCTGCCTCCATAAGGTCCCTTTATATTGAGAACGTCACATATAGATCTCAATTCTTTTGTCGGCGAAGTCAACAATGACGCATATTCTTATAATATTGAACATGGCTATCATTTCATATTTACGTTTTGATGAGATAATTATCGCACCCCCAGTACAACACTGCACTAAGCCAAAAAAAATCATTTTTCAGAATCGTAGAAAAACCGTTGTCTCATGTTATATCAAAGTTATTGCAATTTAAAAAGTCGATTCTGAAATTTTTCGACAAAATACAATGTTGTACTGGGGGTGTGATATATAAAAATGTTTCTCGTTAAGTAAGATTATACTTAGTTAAAACAAAACTTTCGAATTATCAGCAGAAAGTCCTTTTTTCAATAATGACGGAGTTCAAACGTTTCGTAGCAAGTCGAGCGCCGAGTTACAAAGGTTAGGAATGCAATATCGTTAGCTGTTACTGAATTGCGACACGTAGGTACCTATACAGCGATCGTATACCTTTCGGAAGAGTGGCTAGTTGTAGATGCGACTCTAACAGCTTACAAACACGAACGAAATTTGCATATCGCACTCCTACGAGCCCGTTTAGCCAAACATGCATACACGAGATAAAATTATTCCATATTCTAACGTAAGCCTAACACTTAAGGTTTAAATTAAGTGTCTCGTCCTGACTTTTATTACCTTTTATAACTGCGATTTTCAGATTTTTTCAAGCGATTTTATCAAGACACTTATTTTAAACCTTAAGCGCTAACTCTTACGAAATGGAATAGATGTATTCAATTCCCTAGCACCTGTAAAATTTTTGCTTGCATTCTGGACCTGCATCAAAACAGTAGCAACTCAAAATACAAACTATGGTGTCTCACTCCAATGTCAGCTCCAAACCGCGAGCGTAATCTATTGGGCAACACGTGATCTGCGGAGTGTTGAAGATTATAATATAGATTTTTTTAAAGTTAAAGTTTTTTGAAGTTTAAGAGAATTGCGAGGTGACGGCTTTCCATACAAACGGCGATAACGTTTTCCACCCCTTAAATGTTAACCGATTTCGACCAATTTTTGATACGGTGTCAATCGGAACAAAAACTATGTCCGTACGTTTCGTTTTTTTCAATATTATTAATGAATTTCGATTTATTTCTGTTTTATTGTTTTCATACAAAAGTCATTTCGGCCATAATCTCTTTATAACAAATCAATATTTAAAAAAACGAAACGTACGGACATAGTTTTTGTTCCGACTGTCCACATATCAAAAATTGTTCGAATTCGGTTAACGTTTAGGGGGTGGAAAACGTTATCGCCGTTTGTATGAAAAGGCTAGATTTTGCAGTTGGTTCACAGTCATCTTAATGTTCAGAGTTTATTTATTTATTTATTTATTAAAATAGGAAGCCTCCATGTGGTACATAAGTATTATGTTACAGATTTTCATTCTCATACTATTCTACCGTTACGTACAACATACTTAAAGGCTAACTCAGCGTGCGTATAATTTATTTGCTTCTAATACATTACAATAACTGCATGTAGAAGTCAATTACAAACAGAAGAGACACAGGAAAAGGACGCGTCGCGTATCCTCTATTCCTAAATAGTGTTTATTCTTTGCCCTTTCATTTCGATGTCGGTTGAACTCGTTGATGTCCACTCCCAGTAATTAATGTGCTATAACTAAATTTACTTTTCGTGCACTTTGAACTCGTTTTTAGGGTTCCGTACCCGAATGAACCCTATTACTAAACTGTCCGTCTGTCCTAACTTAAAAGAGCTGTAAACAGCTTGGCCAATTCGGCTAATTTTTTATATTTCTTGAAGGACAGGAAGTTCTTGTGAAGAGAAAAAATGGATATTTGTACTTTAAAAGGGAAAAGGGAGTGGGAACTTTAACCGAAACGAAGCGAGTCACTAGTGAATTATAAATTCGTCCATTTCTCTTCTAAAAACCGATATTTAAAACAAGTAAACAATAAATATGTGACGTTCTCAATATAAAGGGACCTTATGGAGGAAGGCAGTTACGCTCTTCTTATTCTTTTAACTATACGAATACTATGGTAACAGTTCTAAAAACGGCGTAACCGCCCGCCTCCATAAGGTCCCTTTATATTGAGAACGTCACATTATGTTTATCGGTTGTAAGCTGTTCGAAGCAAAACCTATCAATAAAAAAAAATCCGAAGCACTATGCCTTTGAAAGCAGAAGACCGAAAAGTCAAAAAGCGGTAATCGCGCTTGCGCTGTTCTATTCGTGGCGCGTTGCTTTTGACAAGTGTGGCGGAAGTGACGTCACGTGAGCCTGGAGATTCGACCGGAAGTCGCAGTAGGGAAATAAAAAAGTAAGTAAGCGGTGAAGAAAATAGTTTCAACGTAACAATTTAACATTTATTCAAGATTCAATAGTCTGCGTAGAAGTTTATCCTTGTACCCTTAAGAACTGTACCTTTTTTCTTGGATAAACAGTATATTGTGTCCGTCTCCGGTAGCTACCAACAACGTTGATTGGTTTAGGTGTTAAACCAGAATGACGGAACCAACTAACAAACAGTTATTAGTTAGTTCAAGTTAACATAATATATTAATTAAAACGTACTTCATCGTTTTACATTCAAAATGTAAGGGTCGTCTTTTGAAAGTTCCTAATAGGGAAGTAGACGATTTTTTTTATATTTTTATTTTATAGATAAACATGAAATATATCTACAAAAAATTTTTAAAAAAATCACTCGAATATTAATTTAAAATGCCTTACAATAAATGTCATTTTAAAATTTCTGTCATGGCGTCACTGTGACGTCACGATCCTCTAAACACTAGTATATACTAAAATACTTCAATCCTGTTTCTTGGCAAATGTCAAAATGTTGTCTGTTTAGAGGGACGTGACGTCACACGCTGTTTGCGGTCACGTGACAACGAGGATGAAATTTTCATTTTTATATAATTAATTTAAAAGAAATTATAAATATAATAAGCATGAAATTGTGATTTTCGGTAATTGTACATTAAACACTACCGGAAAAAATATAATATGTATTTATTTTCGTATAGTGTACCGATTCATAGCTACTTAGTTAGAAAACCGCAACAAACTTCCAAATTCTGTTACGGAATATTTATATTATTATAAAACTTTCCCCAAAAACTCAAACAATATCGCGGAAAACTGTGTACTGCGGCCGGAAACGCCGCCATAACGGCTTAAGCGTCGGTGAAAAAAATTACGCGCGTTTTTGGCGGGAAACGAGTGACTTCCGGTGAGGGTAGAGGTGCTAAGAGCCTGATTTATGTGCGCCCCGAAATGTACATGTGTCGTTCTGCTTATCATATTAGGGATTGAAATTTCCGTGATAATTTTGCGAGTGAATAAATTTAATTTATTGTACGGTTTGATAATTCTGTTTTGATTTTTTTCTTATGAACCGAATTTTCATCGGGTTTCTTTACTAATACAAAAAAAACCTAGGGTTCAAACCCGCAGTTTGCGTAGCAGGCCAACTCTAACCATCAGTCTATTCAGACGGCGGCAGCCGCCCCGAAATTACGAACCATATTGCGCGGGAAAACTTTTTGCGTGAGAACGATTTTTCCCAGATATAAGACCTAGCTAGATCGAACCCTAGTTTTAACGTATCTTTACAAATATTGTAAAAGCAATGCGGCCCTGCTAACCTAAACTGCGATATGTCAGACAAAACTGCTGTAGCAATTGCTACCTCATTACTAACGGGAGAGGACTTAACTAGAATCTGCTTTGGCTATTGAATTTGAGATATCGCCTTTTAGCTTAGGACGGCAGAATGCGGCGGTTGCGGTGATTCTTAAGCTGCGAATGGGTGTTTGTTTTGTCTCCAGCGATCGATGTGACAGAGATAGTTATAGCTCATATGAATTATTAACCCCTGACGCAAAAAAAGGGGGTGTTATAAGTTTGACGTGTGTATCTGTGGCATCGTAGCTCCTAAACGGATGGACTGATTTTGATTTAGTTTTTTTTTGTTAGAAAGGTGACTTAATCCAGAGTGTTTTTAGTTTTAGTTGATAAAAATCCGTTAAGCTGTTCAAAAGTTATGAGCTCTGAAAGCGATTGTCGGGAGTTTTTATCGAAAATTTGCACGGTTCACGAGATAATAGCAACACATCTGCGGGCAAAGTCGCGGGGAAAACCTAGTTGATACAATATTTTTATCGTTTCCTCTAATCACGCAGGAAGGTGTTAAAAAGTGCAGTAAATCGAACTAAATTTAACAAAAACTGCGCAGGAGCGCAAAGACGGCGTTCGATGAGAAACACGCTATCCATTACAACAGGTAATCGGGACACTATTCATAGACCGATCCAGGACACAGCTCTTGTATCCGCGCCTCATTTGTCGCTCGGATCTCCCTTTCTAACTTGACTGTAACGAGAAAGACGCACTGAGCAACAAACAAGAATTTTGTGAGGGGCAAATGTCAAATTTTAATTAAACGTAACCAAAGATGGTAATATAATACTTCTCCATAACCTAACCTAACCGAGTTAAAAATCCCCGACATGCAGCGCCTAAAAAAACATCTGAGCAATGAGCAAAAACTTCAACGGGTTCCGAGCTCGTACATTTTCACTGGAGGGACTTCGTCACTAGAAGATTTCAAGTATAAAAACTCGCGACAAAATCGTGATCAGAGCACATATATTTTAAACGGATTAACGGATTTTCATCAAACTAAGCTCAAAACACTCTCGATTAAGTCACATTTCTAATAAAAAAAACTAAATCAAAATCGGGAGATCCGTTTAGGAGCTACGATGCCACAGACAGATATACAGACACAGATACACACGTCAAACTTTTAATACACGGCACTAGACCATAATACTTGGAGAGAGCACGCTTTCCCTGTATACACACCACAGCCTCAATAACAAACCAAACTGTGTTTAGCCATATTCACATTTGTCTGATGTATTGTGTCGTGATGCTCTCTGACGTGATGGCGAACGTGCACATTTTTGTGTCGTGTTGTGACGTCATCTGTCGATATTATGAACCAAGATCGTCACACTTGTCTGAGCCCTTAGCCAAGATGCCCATCGCTAACTAGCGTTTCTATTCGTTTCATTTTTAAACCAATGGCGTCACTGGTAGATCACGTGACTCTTCGTATGACGTGATCTACCAGTGACGCGATTGGTTTAAAAACGAAACTGATAGAAACGCTAGTTAGCGATGGGCATCTTGGCTAAGGGCCCTGGTCCGTAGTGACGCCGCCGCTAACCCAGACCGGGATGAAAAATGCATGGGTTCTCAATAGTTTTGGTCAAAGCTGTATTTATTTTAAAATGTTTGTCATACTCATACTCATTTATTTATAATACGAGTATCAAAATATTACATGTCAAATTATTATTATTATTAATTATTATTTATATTATTGTTATTATTATTATTGTTGTTTTTAGACTTAAAAAGCCTGGACTATGAATAAGTGGCTACATCCTTTCCAAGCAAACCAGTTGAGCTTAAGAATGGTTTTTATCGACTGGCCATGTTGCTTATAAACACAATAAGTAATCACAGTTATGAGGAACAAACTAGCCCACGGATTAACTGCTTTCTATTACGTAACTTATTTTTAGGGTTCCGGACCTCAAAAGGAAAAACCGGGCAAACATGTCGGACCACGCTCAGTGTAGGGTTCCGTCGCCATTCTTACAAACACAAAAAAAAATCTCCAAAAAATATAATGTGTAAAAAAGTGCACCAGCAAAGAGCGTATCTTCATGGCACTGACGTACTTTTGTTGAGAAGCGCAATTTTTCGGCTATAACTCAAAAACGGTTATTTTTTTCAGTTTCTGTTACGTGTATAGAGTGGCCCCCCCTAGAAATATTTATTTCTATTATTTAACTACAAAACTAAGTAGCAGCGAGACCTTAGACCGAAACCTTAAGCGTTGTCTTACGTTAGAATATGAAATAGATGTATTCATTTCCCTAGCACATGTCAAATTTTATCTCGTGCATGCATATTAAGCCTGCTGCATAACACTCTCATAAAACAGGAATTTCAACAAAGACCAAAAAAGTTCTAGTCGTGAAAAAGATACTAAAGAAATGCTTACTCAAATAATTACCTTGCAACCATAACGAAATAAAGCAGCCATTTTTATTGGAAGAGGAAAACCATGTAGTATTTATGGTCTCCATAAATACAGGGGATTCCTCGGCTATTGCCGGACTGTGCGGTAAAAATGAGCATTGAGTTATTATTTCCGTGCAATAATGGCAACTTTGCCGTGGTAATGTTGCCAGGGAGTAAACATGGTTATAAATTGACATTTAGACAGGCAGAAACAGGTGAAGATTAGAATTAGAAAGAGACAAATATATTAATGGGACATTAGTATTAAAGAACGTTTGTGCAACTGGGCATTTATAGTACACTATTACCCGTGACTTTGTTCGCATAGAACAAGTTATTCTTTTGGGAACTATACAATTTATCTGATGAAATAATCATTCGATTTAGGGTTCCATACATCAAACAAGGTACCCTTTTAGGATCACTTTGTTGTCCGTCTGTCTGTCTGTCAAGACCCTTTTACTCAGGAACGCGTGAAGTTATCAAGTTGAAATTTAGATGACATACTCAAGTTTCCAATCCCTTGGAGCTGTAAAAAAAACTTCTAAGTAAAAGATACGGCCGTTTATGCCGCATATTCAAAAGAATCTCAAGGGAATCAATATCTATAGGGTACTTCCCGTTGACTTAGAATCATGAAATTTGGCAAGAAGCAATGTAAGATACGCAGCACAAGTAAAGGAAAAAACCGAAAACCGATAATTTGTAGTTAGATCACATAAAAAAGGAGCCCAGTATAAACTGATACTCATTAAGTACGAGAGTGCATACTTAGTGCGTATCAGTTTATACTGGACTGTTTTTCTATCGTATTCCCGTGATTTACGAACTATTTACATACCTGCAAGTTTGTGCGGAACCCTCGGTGCACGAGTTAGACTCGCATTGACCGGCTTTTTAAATTTAATGGAGAAGACAACGTATTAACAATCATCCAGGACACCTGATAGTACGTGGGTTCAAAATAGATTGTTTATTAAAAAACCTAGTGTTTAAGAAGCCCTACGACGTATTGTATACCTACTTCTTAATGCTTGTATGTCACGTTCTCAACATAAAGGGACCTTATGGAGGCAGGCGGTTACGCCGTTTTTAGAACTGTTACTATAGTATTCATATAGTTACAAGAATAAGAAGAGCGTAACTGCCTTCCTCCATAAGGTCCCTTTATATTGAGAACGTCACATATTTCGCAAACACACTCAGAGCACATACTCGTGTCAAAGCGCAACCTCAAACACAAGGCAACCTTATATATTATTTACTCGTATATAAACGTAAAAAGGAACGTGTAATTACTTAATTCACTAGTGGCAGCCCTGGCGCGTGTGAAGTGCGTATTTGCACACCGAAACCACCGAGATGGCTATTTTTGTACGTGATTGCGGGTAGGGTTGTCATAACAGTTAATTTTAGTTTCAGGGTTGGTACATGTAAGCGATGGCGATACGGTTGGCATTTTTTATGAGTTTTGTTTTGTTACGTTACTTACATTTATGTTCAACATTAAAAAGGTTTTTTTGTGATTGTTCTTATTAAAAAAATATACAAATATAATATGTATAAAGACAACATTACTCATTAAACTTATTCTTATGACAGAATCCTTTCCTGAGGGCTGAAAACTTATTTCAACCCTTTTATGTTAGAATAAGGTCGTTTAAGTAAATATTACTACATTTTCCGATACATTCATTCTTCTTGGTTCATGGGCACACTACATATTTTTATTTGACCTTACGAAAACTTAATGGAAAATATTATCTTTGATGAAAAATTATAACTTCCCAAGTAACACAGTAAGCAATATAACTACTCATTCGTGGTCTTATATAAAGTTCTAGGCTGATATAAACTCTTACAAAAGTTCATCCGTGAACTTATTGCTGCATAATAGCATTTAGTGTCAATTAAACAGCTCAGTCCAAATAAGAGTTGGAAAGGTGATACCAATTTAATTTTGCAGTTAGCCTAGTTGGTAGTGATCCTGCCTTATATTTTGACCGCCGTAGTCTTATATATAAAACACCACACCATAGCTAATGTCTCTCTCTCTTAATTTAAGAGCTCTGCTCTTGTCGGTGGAGCAATTTCCATTCCTCTCTTCTCTCTGACAGCTCCTTGACCTCTATACGACACAACCTGCACCGTCTGCTTAATTTGGTCCAGTAGCTTCTTCTTGGTATTCCTCTCCCTCTCCTGCCTTCAATCTTTCCCTCTATAATGTTTTTGATAAGCTTGTCGTGCCGCAATAAATGGCCAATCATCCCTCCTCTTCTGTTCTCTATAATCTCCAATATCCTTCTTTTCTCCTTTACCCTCGCCAATACTTCTTGATTCGATACCATTTCCGTCCAACAAATTCCTTCCATCCTTCCAAATGCTTCCAGCCTCTCTCTGTCCCTCTGTATTAGTGTCCATGTCAGTAGACTAAGAGTAGAGTAGCTAATGTCAACCTTCCTTAAATACACTTAGGTCTATTTGACGCTGTCAACCATGACAGCTATAGCCGTCAACGGCGTTCAAAAGGTTAAAGCTCGCTAGCTTTAACCTTTTGAAACCCGGGACCGCTGTCCCGGGGCTCTATTCCCGGTATGGGCAAATATTCGTGTGGATTCAAATATTCGTTCCTGAGTCATAGATGTCTATATATTTATGTATTTCTATATATAAGTATGTATATCGTTGCGAGCCATAGTACAAGCCTAGCTTAGTTTGGTACTAAGTAAATCTGTGTGAGATTGTCCCCTAATATTTACTCGGGTGCAATAAAAAAAAAAAAATCATACTAACCTTGCTCTGGCAATTAAAAACATCTGCCATCACCAATCTGCCAAATCGATCGAGCCGTTCTCAAGTGATGCGCGTACATACATACGGCAATTGATTTTTATTTATTTATAACATCCCCTGTGTTCTGGAGCCTCCGGGCCTCTGCCGCACCGATGGCAAAAGGCCGGACGGCTTAACTTTGGTGCCGTGGCAGAAGGGGAAGTGTCTGCTGTGGGACGCCACGTGCGTCAGTACCTTTGCCGCCTCGCACCTCAGCCGAACGTTGCGAACAGCTGGTGCCGCCGCAGACTTTGCCGCGGTCAAGGAGCGGGAAAAATATTCGGCCCTGGAGGGAAATTATTATTTTGTACCCCTTGCGTTTGAGACTACTGGGTGCTGGGGGTCGGAGGCTATTGCCTTCATTAAGGAAGTGGGACGTCGAATTAGGGAGAGGGGGTCTGACGCCCGCGCGGGTTCGTACCTGGTGCAAAGGTTGTCCATCGCCATTCAACGTGGTAACGCGGCCAGGGTGATGGGTACCTTTGCGCCAGGGACAACTCGAGGGGGACTTCTTGACTAGGCTTAAGCTAGGCTTAAGTTAAGAGTATATTGTTATTTTTATTGTTAATTTATTGACAATTATGTAATAAAATAATCCTTACATAAATCTTCTGTAAAAAATTATCTAACTGATGGTGAAAACCGCATTAAAATCCGTTGCGTAGTTTGAAAGTTCTAAGTTTACATACAGAGGGACAGACGGCGGGAAGCGACTTTGCTTTATACTATATGTATAGTAATATAGATTAAGTACTTGTGACTTAGTCGCAGCATAGCTTAGCTGATCGCCTTTTTGGTGCTTAGGGCCTGTACACAAAACTGCGATGCGACGTCGCATCGCAAAAACCTGCGACGCAAATGTAATGAAATGTATATTAAACTGCGCAGAAAGCTCCTAGATGCGACGTCGCATCGCAGTTTTGTGTACAGGCCCTTAATGCATGTTGCTACTAATAAGTTTTAATAATGTACAGTAAGCGTCAAACATATAGGAGCAGCCAAAATGGCCAAATATATCTACACATCCTTATTCCTATAGTAATAAAGATGTGTTGCGATATATTTGGCCACATTTGCTTCTCCCATCTATTTGATGCTGATTGTAATACTGTGTAAGCACGAAATAAATGTTCTTCTTCAATTATATTTATATTAAAATGTATTTATTAATGTCCGAAGAAACATTTCTGTCTTAATCCAGAGTTTACGTGGCTCTCACTATCCACTTAAGAAGTAATTTACCGCCATACGTAACAATTAAAACCCTTTATTGTTTCCAAAATGTCATTGTTAATGTAAGTTTAATCGATCCTGTATCCTTATCAATCAGTTCCGGAGACACGCACACATGCGCGCGCGCTGCACCTGCGGCTGACGACCTGTTACACTTTTTGTAGTGTGCAACCGGTTTGCCGCGGACGACGTTATGCAGTAAGTAAGAAAATGTAATTTGTTAGTAAAATAACGGTTTGTTTTTTTTTATAAGAATAAGATATAGAAAGACTACTTAGATTTGAAAAAAATGCGCTGTTTTAGAAGAACAATTCTTTTTTTATCGACGAGACGCTTCACCTGCACAATTCCAATACATCTTTTGCCACGCAAACTCACGAATTTTCTTTATGTATATTTAGTAATTAAATATTTATAATTCTTTATTAAGCAAGGATTACGTTATCATTCGAGTTAAATAAATAATTGCATTAAAAATAAAACAAAATTATAATAATGTCAACAATAACAAAGTAAACACAACTGAAGCTAATATTCAGCTAGTCTCCGCTGCCCCGTAAGTAGTTACAAACTAACATAGTTATGTAAGAAAAACTGTTACTAAGAAATATATGGACCCATGTTGTCTAAAATAAATGATTTATTATATATATATATATATATATATATATATATATATATATATATATATATATATATATATATATATATATATATCAGACAAAATTAAATAATTATAGGTCAATCATCGAGGTAATCATTGACGGATTAGTACAGAATACGCAATATCCTTAAAATCGTATTTTACATACATGGTAAATCATTTATCTCATTAACTTTAGTAGGATAAAGTGCATTTATTTTCCCTTAAACAATCACGCTAGCTTAAATTACTAAAAGTAATGACTAGTAAGGGTGCTCTAGTTTATAAAAAGTGTTGTCTATAGCGCCAAATTCCCCAAATTTAATTTCCCAAAATGCTACCTATTTGTATTATTTTTTTTATTTCCAAGATATAGAAACAGGTATTTAGATCGGTTAATAACTTTTTAGCAAATGAAAATTTTGTAAGATACATTCGACCAAACAAATTTCGCTCAAACGACAAAGACCCGTGTCGTACATAAACAAATATTTTTTTCATAATTCCACAGACGATATAATTTAGTATTGTTTCCCTGACTACTATTAAAAAGAAAACCTTAACATAAAAAGGTAAAAAAAATCAGTTGTAAAAAATATATTTTTATTTTATCTTTCTTGGCGACATCTTGCACAAGCTCCATTGCAACAACCCACCGGACGCGGCCGGTCCGGTTTTTTACGTTTTGTGACATCAGTATATCTTGCGTCTAGTTTATAGCTCATTATCTGGCTTTGTTGCTACTACCGAAATATATTCCCACGGCTGGGCAAACGATCAATAGAGGATATCATCGACGCGGTTTGCCTGGTTGTTAGTGCCTTACAGCTAACGGTCTCGAGTTTGAACCCAGATGAGGACCAATATTGAGTACGAATGAGAATAATTATTATAAAATAGCGACCCGCCCTCGTTTCGCTCCGGGTACTATTAAAAACATAATTCCGTGAAAAATTTTCTATAACTGACGGTGAAAACCGCATTTAAATCAATTGCGTAGTTTGTAACAATTCCATAGAGCGTAAACTTGTTTTACTTGTCTTTTAACGAAGTAAGTATAACCAACAAGACACTAATACTTTTTATCAGTCAACGCATGAACGAAAAACTTAACATTCAGCATAAGTGCGGAAAAGTATTTTACTTAATTAACTGCTGACCAATGTTTTCTCGCAATTATCATGAAAACATAAAAAATGGTACATTAAAGATAATTGTAATATTTTTTTATTTACTCACAAAATGCATTTGAAAACTGAAACTAGAAACTTATTGTAAAAACAAATACATTGACAGAAATAAAATTAAAATATATTAAGGGCCTGTTTCATAATCTACAAGTAAAATTTGCCAGTTAAAGTCAGCCCTCTCCTTGTCTATTTTCAAGTATAAGAAAGGGAAAGGGCTAAATTTATCTGTCATATATGCTTTATCTGACGATTGTGAATCAGGCGGTAAATAAACTAGCATTTCAATACAGCAAATTATGTAATAAACTACAAATCAGTACTAATTGGTTCCATTTTCGCATCAATGCAGATATTGCTCATCGAAAAAGCTATAACACTAAGTGATGCGCTATTGTAATAAAAACCGTAAGTTCTTTGCATTTAGGTTTGAAATTGCAACTATATTTTATATTGAGTTGTGACGTTGTTAGTTATTATAATTGTTGAGTACAAATATATGTATGAATTTATTATTGATAACAATCTATTTGGAGATAATACATATATTATGATCGGCAGGGTCTCTATTTCTCTAAGGAGGTGAAGGAGGTCGTATATGTATGAGTTAAGACCAGAGTTACCCTCAGAGTGGTTGAAGCCCCGCAGCTAGGGGAGTTTTAAACACGACGACGACGACTACGATACGATTGACGACGCGGTAGCCTAGTTAGTAGCGACCCTGCCTACGAAGCTAGCGGTCCCGGGTTCGAATCTCGGTAAGGGCAAATATTTGTGTAATGAGCGCGAGTATTTGTTCCTGAGCCGATGTTTTCTATATATTTAAGTATGTATTCTCTATATAAGTATGTATATCGTTATCTGGTAGCCATAGTACAAGCCTAGAGCTTAGTTTGGGACTAGGTCAATTTGTGTGACATTGTCCCTTGATATGTATGTATGTATGTAATTCAACAAGGTGAATTTTGTGGTGAGCGTACCAACCAATGATCTGTCGAACATTTAAAGGAGTAATTCAGGGGTGCCATATCTGGCGACTCCGTGGCCATCGGCTAGCTGACACCGCAAAATATTAAATAGTTGTGTTTTTTCAGTTTTTAATCCCCCCACGCAAAACAGGGGGGTTTTGAGGGGATTTGAGGGGTTTTGGGATATTATATTATAATATCCTCCTAAGGCCCACATCAAATTTCGCTAGTTCAAAACAAACTTATGTCAGTCAACAAAAGTTAAGTAATTTTGACAATTGTCCTATATATAGGACGTTGGGCCTCAGGAGGATAAAGATGTGTCAATCCAGGGTAAGAACTATCGGTGTGCCAAATTTTATCTAAACCCGTTCGGTCAGTTACATAACAATCATCCATACATTTATAGGATTAGTGGAAGGATTAAGGCAGTATATAAAAGCAGATATAGTCTAAAGTTAATGTTACCTTTCAAAATGATAATCCTATATAATAATTAAACTGTAATCTATATTAATTAATTCGGCAGATTTATTAATTCCCCTTACCTATTCATAAAGAGCGTTGACCCGAAAATAATCAAGCCCCTTCGAGTTCAGAGAATTCCCAAATTGATCGAAGACCTAAATTTAGATCTGAAAATGAAACGTTAAAAGTGAAACATTTTAGGTCTTATTTTAGGCTTTTAAAAAGTTTTGAACTTTTTGTTAAATATCATCATTATAACCAGCTTTTATATTTTGCCTTTATATAGGTCAAATTTTGCAAGCTGAATTAGAACAACTTCCTGGTGTCCGATTGAGTTGAAATTTGGTATACCTACGTTACTTCGGTGACAATGCAATAATATGGTACTATGAAGCTGGTCCCGGGTTCGAATCCCGGTACGGGCAATTTGTGTGTGAGCGCGAGTATTTTTTCATGAGTTATGTTGTTTTGTATGTACTTATATGTATAATAGGGATAATGACATTTTTTTTTCTTTGTCGATCAGGTAATCTTATCAAAAATTATTGGACACGTATTTTTTCTTTTTTTCGCCCACAACATAATCAAAAAATTACGAAGATATATTGAGTATGTTAAATGCTGTCTCACTCTTACTTGTATTCTAGAAAGGAACAACATTTGGCTTCTCGTTCTTGCACAGAAGTTAGAGTAAGACAGCAATCATGCAATTTTATTGCAATTCTATTTGGCCTATAACATCCGGATAAAATACAAAACCGTGGCTAACGAATTGAACGCAAAGGTAATAATTACCTGATCACCGTCCGATCCGGTTATCCGGTTGTAAATCACGTTATTATCCGGCATAATGCTGTTATACCCCGGTAACTGACAGTCCCGCGGGCGTGTTTACACAAACCGAGTAAAGAGGCAGTAGGCTAGATTTGTCACTTAAAAAAAACTATTTTTGGACTATACTTTAGACGCTTGGGAATGAGAGCTAGGCCGACAAAAGTATGCTATTCAGAGAATAGCCGATCACTCCTATAGTTATTTAATACATATTCATTTGTGACGTTCTCAATATAAAGGGACCTTATGGAGGCAGGCGGTTACGCCATTTTTAGAACTGCTACCATAGTATTCGTATAGTTACAAGAATAAGAAGAGCGTAACTGCCTTCCTCCATAAGGTCCCTTTATATTGAGAACGTCACATTAGTATAGATTATCTACTGTTAACCTTTTCCTTTACTATTTGCTAAACGATTATCTATCGAGTTCGAGTTATTCAATAGTTTCATCGGTTATCAGTTAAAGTAATTGCTTGTGCGAGTTTAATTAAAATTTGAATTATGTATCGAATTGAAATTAACACATGACCGACAGCTGCTATGTTATTCTGTTGACACATCGTCGTTCAGTTCTACTCAGTCGATGAATAGCCGGCGAACTTGCGTCGTCAAGGTGGGTAAATGACATTCAACTGCCTGCACATTCATTTAGTCGCTGGTTTCACAGAAGACCAGCTGTGAAACCAGCGACTAAATGAATGTGCAGGCAGTTGAATGTCATTTACCCACCTTGACGGACGACGTAAATTCGCCGGCTATTCATCGACTGAGTAGAACTGAACGACAATGCGTTAACAGAATAACATAGCAGGTTTCCTCATGATTTTTTTCCTTCTTTGTAGCATAATTTACCACAGAAGGCTCTCGATCGATTTACTTAAGGTTGAAAAATTATAGGTACGGTGGCATGGGTTTGACTTCGGTATCTTGAGATCACGAGTCGACGCCTCAAATTATTTTTCTCAAACATGCTCAGAACGGATGGCATTTATGTTGAAAAACGAAGACGCGAAGGGCCTCATTTTCTTCCTAGGAGTAAAATAAATGTACGAAAACCCATTCCTGTCCGCTGCGATATTGTTTTAAAGTGCTGTCTAATGCATACAGAATAGAAAGGACCAAGAAATAAATCTCATACAGCCAAGGCAACTGCTCGTTTTCGTAGCACAGTGCGTGTGTTTTATTCTTTTTAATTTTCTTTAAAATTGTCTATGGTTAGAAAAAAAAATTAAAAACAAAAACTTATTGAAATATATAAACGTAGAACTTATTGTTGATGTGCAAAAACTACAAACATCAAGTCCTCGGCACTTCACTTCACGGGAAAATTTATCTACCACAAGCCCTGAAATATCAACATCTCAAATTCAACAGACCAACATAAATGTTCCTGGAAAACCTATAACATTTTCGTTTACAAATTGTCCTAATCACTTTTAATATTAATTAAATTA
Organism: Tortrix viridana; assembly: GCA_963241965.1. Classification (NCBI taxonomy): domain Eukaryota; kingdom Metazoa; phylum Arthropoda; class Insecta; order Lepidoptera; family Tortricidae; genus Tortrix; species Tortrix viridana. The sequence continues at coordinate 1,330,380 of OY725197.1, forward strand.
CTTACTTTTTACAAATATATTTGTATCATTTCCTCACATGTTTGAGAAAAGCATTATATATGCCTCGGCGGAAACGGGGGAATACCTGACTCGTATTTTAGCAGGCCTCGCTATTGCTCGGCCTGCTAACCGCCTCGTCAGGCAATCCCTTACTTTCCCTCTTGACCTCTACAGCCTAAACTACAAATTTAATTTAATCAGTTTTATCTTAAAACTGACCTATTCCAAACTGCAATGAGCATTATTAAAAAACAATGCAGCATCTGCGACCAGCGTTAATTTGGGAACGGAAAATTAATTAGATGCCAAATGAATTATGTCCAATTTGCGTAATTGTAAGGACGAGGTTACAATGGAAATAATAATAAAAAATCTTTTTGTTTCATATTAAGTATTTTTGGACGAATATTGGTCTTTTATAGGCTCTGAACAATCCTACTTCCTACTAATGTTATAAATGCGAATGTGTGTGTGTGAGTGTGTGTGTGTTAGTTTTTTCCTCTTTCACGCTGCAACGGCTGCAAGATTTGGATGAAATTTGGAATGGAGATAGCTTATATACCCTGGATAACATTATAGGATACTTTTTATCCCGGAAAATTTGGTAGTTCCCAAGGGAAAACCGATAAACGACTTCTACGCGGACGGAGTCGCGGGCAAAGTCAGTAAGTCATAAGCTCAGGAACATATTTCGCTACAGAACTTTATTTAAGTAAGAAACAGGTCTTAAGGTTAACTAATTCGCAAAATGTTATTTTGTATACTTATCGGATATTATAATTAACGATAGTGTTCGATTGCTGGGCTGGGTGTGTATGAGACTTTTTTTAATGTTTGAATGCAGTTTCTCGTAATTAAAAATCGAATACATAGTTCCTAATCCTAAGAACAAATTTCCCTATCTATAATAATATGAAGTTGTAATTATTTTTGTATGTAAGGGAACTCTGGAACTACACATCCGATTTAAAAAATCCCTCTGCAGACGAAGTCGCGGGCAGACAGCTAGTCTATTTTAATTTCAGGTTTGTGACGTTCTCAATACAAAGGAACCCTATGGAGGCAGGCGGTTACGCCGTTTGTAAAACTGTTACCATAGTATTCGTATAGTTACAAGAACAAGAAGAGCGTAACTGCCTTCCTCCATAAGGTCCCTTTATATTGAGAACGTCACATTTCTCCTCATTTGGATTGCTTACCCAAGTAGCATACAAGCTGTACAAGAACTTATAAAGCCATTAAAATGCTGAAACTAGAGTTATAGCTTTATAAGCTCTTATACATCTTTTAAAATAAATAAACAAATATCAGGGGACAATCTCACACAAATTGACCTAGTCCCAAACTAAGCTCTAGGCTTGTACTATGGGTACTAGACAACGATAAACATACTTATATAGAGAACTACATACTTAAATACATAGAAAACATCCATGACTCAGGTACAAATACTCGCGCTCATCACACAAATATTTGCCCATACCGGGATTCAAACCCGGGACCGCTAGCTTCGTAGGCAGGGTCACTACCAACTAGGCTAACCGTGCTACTTAAGCACCCTGTATATACACACACAAATGAAAATGTTAGACTGAAGTGATTTCGTAAACCACTCATTACCATAAATCTTATATTTAATCAACTCGCGCGTATATCCTCACATATTAACCTAAACACGCCATTATTTAAAACTGTATGTTTACGTGTAAACGCCTTTACCTGTGTGATTTATTTGCTACGCTCATATTGTGCCGACGTGTGTACGCGCCCTTATTAGGGTTCCGTACCTCAAATGAAAAAAAGGACCCCTTATAAGATCACTTTGTTGTCCGTCGGTGCGGAGTTATCAAGTTGAAATTCATATCTAATAATTAGGTCTACAATTCCTTGGATCAGTGAAAAAATCAGACTTTTAAGTTAACGCAATTAAAAGATACGGCCGTTTCCACATCTTCAAGGGAATCTCAAGAGAATCAAAACCTATAGCGTACTTCCCGTTGACTTAGAATCATGAAATTTGGCAAGAAGCAATGTCTTCTAGCACAAGTAAAGGGAAAAAATCTAAAAACCGTTAAATTTGTAGTTAAATCACATAAAAAATAAAGGCCAGTATAAACTGATACTCACTCAGAATGCATAAGGTACTTAGTGCGTGTCAGTTTATACTGATATGTTTCTGCTGTATTCCTTAGATTTACGAACTATTTACATACCTACAAGTTTGTGAAGAATCCTCGGTGCTCGAGTCCGACTCGAACTTGACCGGCTTTTTTTTTATTTAGTCGCGTAATTATATTGGACTACATTAATTTTTTTTTGTGTTGTGATGACGATAATGACAGATTTTTTTATCCTTCTAAACACCATGTTGGTATCGGTACCACCATCTTATCTGTTAACCTACCGCCAAGCATTAGTGTTAGCACTCTTTTGTTCCAGTGTGGAGAACAGGTGGTGAAAGGACACATACAGGGTGTTTTTTTATTCGTCTACAAAATGTTGGGGCTTAAATCAGTAAGTCATACTGACCAACTTTCACTATGGGACCAACCCCGAAATCGCGAAAAAAAATTTGACCCTCCCATACAAAACATCGTCAGCTGACTAGCCAAAATGTATGGGATGGTCAATTTTTTTTTCGCGATTTCGGGGTTGGTCCTATAGTGAAAGTTGATCAGTATGACTTACTGATTTAACCCCCAAAATTTTGTAAACGAATAAAAAAACACCTTGTATAAGGCGACGCGATAACAATTTTTTCGTACCTAGTGAGGTTTTAGTTAATTAAGTATATTACCATTTGTTACGGAACCCTAAAAACTAATTTATACCGTTTAGGTGCCGGCAAATCCCTAAAATGGCACATATTAATGTCCTTAATGGTTCCGCAGCGTTTGAGGGAACTCGTAAATTTGTTAATTACTCTTTCGTGGGCTATTTTTCCCCAATAATTTCTCATAAAACGGCTTTAGCAAAGGAAATAAAGAGTTCGTAACCAAATTGACTGTTAATTGACAGGATGTCGAGAACTGGGACGTGAGGATTGAATTGACATCATCCTCATAGCGAGTTGGGGTACGCTTAACCATTGCTTGATCCAGATTCGCAGCGACTGCAATCTGACCTCCGTAACCCCTTTGACAGGGGAACCAAACATTGATTCATGGTTGACACATTTTGTCACCTGAATGTGCAGGTTTCCTCACGATTACCCTCACCGTAAGAGCATCGGTTAAGGTGCAGGAAAACTCATTGGTATGGCCACCGCTTGGAATCGAACTTGGTACCTCGCAACACGAGTCGCCACCACTAGGCCACCCACGCTAGAGGACTGGATTGAAAATCAATTGTACTCATTATTAAGAAAGAATAGCAACCGGGTCATACGCAGATTTAGGTTCAACATTCAAAAATCAAAATCAAAATATTTATTCAGTAAATTTTGCCACATACGGGCTCTTTTACACGTCGGTAATATAGAGTGAATCTACCGCTTCGGACAAGACCATCATTGCGGAGAAGAAGCGCCGCAAGAAACTCTAGCAGAAGGTCATTTTTTCAAACATAAAATACAATAATACTTAAAAGTAAGTTACATTTACACTTAAAAGTACACAATACTTAAAAGTAAGGTAATAAAGTAACAAATATTAATTATTAGAACTAGCACAAATAAAAACATTACAAATGTAAGGTCAAATACATTAAACTAAATATAATGATTAGGAAAACAAAAGCCATAACTGTAATCATTAACTGAACAACATGTCCTTGCAGACGTGAACAGACCGGACCCCACAAACAGCGCCCGTTCACGAGTAGGTATGACGCGTATCTCAGCCATCGCCTCCCTCAACCATGTGTTCGGGAAGGTGGCGACCCAATATTCCCTTCTGTTCCTAAAAGTCAACGACGTGGGAGTTTTTCACTCATACAATTTCGATACAGGCTACTACACCAGACTCCCATTACGCGGATATATCCTAACTAACCCGAAAAATTTGGTTTCAAAGTGCTTAACTTTTATTTCTGTGACCACTTCTTTAGACAATAAAGGTGTTCGACACAGTACAGTAGTTCCGTCAAATCAGATATAAGTAGACTTAGCTCGTAATAAAAATGGTTATAAATCATATATAGGACGGTGAGGTACAGTGAGTCGGTGGGGAAGAGTAGATCATTGCCTGTTTCTATGAGAAAAAGGATGTTTAAATGTCTGTCTCCTTCGCCCTCTGATAACATGTTAGGCATGCTGACAACTGATCTAGGTGCCAAAGATATAAGTTTATTATTTCCCTAAAATATAGACAGTTAACCACTGTTCCACACCGATCCACTGTGCACCACCCTCCCCTAGTATACTAGACTTATACCCTTTTTAAAATGAACGTTACAAAACGTATGACCTTTTTCATGTGACCACAGTAAACGTATGTAAGTAATTCAAACAATAAGCAAACGGTCAGGGGTTAGCAGCTTGCGTCGCAGGTGCTGACAATACAACGGACTTACACTTGCGGACAATAGTAGTAAAAACTGGATGGAGTGAGTTAGTTATAAGAAAAAAGAAGATCTAATAGATAATAGTTAACAGTGTTCACAAATAATAAGCTATTGCAACGTTATAATACGTTTTGACAGAGGATCCTATACAATATAAGCTTTCACCCATTTTAATTTTATTACAAATAAAAAAGTATCTTTTCTTTAACTAGAAAATGGTATGGTTTCTAAATATCATAAAATGAAGCTATATTTAATTTAAACAGTTAATTTAAAGATATAAATAAAACAAATCGTCCCCAATATGTAAGAAAAATTATAATACATAAAATTTATGTAAAAAAAAACCTCTGAATAAACACGAAAATCATATCACAATAAACAGGAAAATTTATTTAAAACCAATAAATTTCATCACAAACATAAAAACAATACATGCAATATTAGTATATTAGTAATATTGCATGTATACAACTAATCAATACCCAACTAAAATGAGTTCAATTTTTTTTTTAAACTGCTTATGAACATTTTAAAGGAACCGTTTTATTCCTCATCCATTAGAAACTTAACTGCTAAGTAGGAGATAAAACAAAGCACTTAAAACGCATTTAAAATAAATAGACTAGTTCTTCCTAACAACAAGCCAAACAATTTCAAGCTGTATGTTTCAACCCATAAGGTTTAAAGAGAAAGCGTCTGTTCGTTAAACGAACTATGGCACTAAAATTGTCCTGCACTGTAAATCGCCACCTGTTCTATCGTATTCGACTTGGAACGTCTCATTTCTTTTCACTACTCTACCACAAAACCAGTCGTATCGCATGCTTCAACATACATCGACGCTTTTGTTTGAAATTTCAAAGTTCAGTTGATTACGAAGCAGTAATCTATGTGACGAAATTGAAATGATTGTCGTGCATTTATTTTCTTTTTATATGGTGCGGTTTTGGGTTGACGAATTCGTTGTTTAAAAGAAAAAAAACTTTTAATGATTGCCTTATGGCGTTTTTAAGTTGGATATAATACTTAATTAAGCTTTTTTTTATTGTTTTGCGTTGCCTTTAAATACCTTGCCTTTTAAAGTAACTTGGAATATCGGCTGTGATAAAGAAGGCACCTATATTAAGACTGTAAAAGTCACAAAAATGATTATTGAAATTATTACAAAATTCCGGCGTCTATATTTTCGAGTGCATACAATCTGAACCTATTTAAAGCTAGGGTGAATAGGCTTCTGGGTGAGCTCGCTACATCGTAGACTGAATTTTCGTCCTCCAAGGGCAAGAGTTTGTCAAGAGCAAACCCATTATCAATAAAAAAATAATTAATTTATATGAAACAATCCATTTTTATACATAAACGGGTGGAACTTAAAAAATGGATTTATGAACAAATCTGTCGTGTGCTTTTAAAAAAAAGGGTAATAACAAATAACATTCAACTTACGTACGTAAGTTTAGATTTTATTTTCATCAAAAAATCTTATTAATATTTTATCACGTAACGAGTAACACATACAATTCATATTTACGTAAAAAATTTCGTTTTTGGGTAAAAATTTGGATCATAATGCCAATTGAACTGCCACCGGTCCTTTAATTTCTTCCAAACTCAATATGTCATGCAAAAAACTGGTAAACTGTATTGAACTATTGCGCCTTATACATAGTGTTTATTTTTCTTAAATAAGCAAACGTCCGAATCTCTCCCGTTCTAATCTTCACCCAGTGAGATGGCGTGGGACTTCCCACAGCGCGCACCCACTGTGACCGGGGTTGCCGGTTCAGATAACGCGGCTCTTGTGACGGTATACAGGGTGTTAGGACTTGAGGCAGTCTGCTGAAAAAAAAAAAACAAGAAAATTTACTCACAAAAAAAACTACAGTACCTAGGTATTTATCATGTTAGGTATATAGGTAGACTTGGTAGACCTAGAGTAAAGAGCAAATTGCAAAACATTCTCAAAAATTTGGGAACCTCTAGAAATTACTTAGAACATTCTCAACAATATTTGTGAGCAATGAGAATGTTTCCTGTGAATACAGAATTTCGTATCTTCTTGAAAATTGCTCTTCTTCGTTATACTTAACAAATTTTACTCATTTTATTAATATTCGTATAAAATAAACTAAAAAATCAGTCCACAACCAGAGTAATGAATAATTAATTATTATACGAGCATAAGTTTCAACATTTTTGAAGTCGTGATCATAAATTTCCTGCTATTTAACTGAGCGAATTAAATCATTCGTATTTCTGTTTAATGTGGCATTGGATACCTATTATGTAATTTTCAGGTTCTATTGACATAATACGTTTATTTTGTACTAATTAATATTAATTATTTATGTTGCAAGACTTGCAAGTTTTGAGGGAAAAATATATTTTTTTTATTGTAACTTATTGAAAACCTGTTATTTAAACAATTTCAAATGTATCTCCGACACAACTTAACTGAAAGTTCAAGGTGACTATTAAAAAAACCTGAACACCCTGTACCACGCTACACTTTTGAAGACACACACGCTAAGACCCTAACTACCTCTGAATTTGAACCTATGAATAAATCCCATTCATTCAGTCGTGGGAGCTTCATAATTACTCAACTACGAGGCAGTTAACAACGTACACCGGACCGAAAAGGTTTGCCACCACTGCTTATACAACTGCAATCGAATTTCAACTGTTTTGTTTTATCGCTAAGGTTTGAAATTAGTCGGTGTCTTTGTAAATAAAGGGTGATGTTTTTTGTGTGCAGTACAAGATTAGGTTGATTTTAAGACTGACAGTATTAAAAATTTGATGTCTTCAAATTAAAGCGATTATGGCGCTGCGTTTGTCGTAGGCTAGGGCTTTTTTTTTAGATTCATGCAGCAACGTGAAAAATAAATCTTGTAAAATCCCTTGGTTTTATATTTTTCTCGATAAACAATGGATAATAGTGAGGATCGAAATATATACGACTAGAACTTATCCAAATATTTTGATACTTTGCAAAATATAAAATTGATGAAACTAATTGTTTCTAAATATTCAGATACCGATTTTTTTTAATATGATTTATTTTTAGTTACATTACCAACAACGTTTTAGTTAATCGTGTATCCACGTTCATGTGAACATTACAAAACGTCAAAAATAATCTTTATCTTACGACACAACTAGTAATCACATCGGTTTTTTAAAAAGCATATGTGACGTTCTCAATATAAAGGGACCTTATGGAGGCTGGCGGTTACGCCGTTTTTAGAACTGTTACCATAGTATTCGTATAGTTACAAGAATGAGAAGAGCGTAACTGCATTCCTCCATAAGGTCCCTTTATATTGAGAACGTCATCTCTAACAACGTCAGGTTACGCTCTGTCTTCATACTATTTTTCAACAGCATAATTCCTGCGCCACAACACATCAAAATCTCTAAATATTTGCGCCACGCGGCAGCCGTTTTACCGACTATACTCGTAGAAGTGTGGACACTAGCTCAGTTTTGGCCACGAATGCGCGAGCAACGTCAACCCAAGCACAAAAGCTGTATAAGAGTTTATACAGCCATTATAACTCTAGTTTTAGCATTTTAGCACATTAAAAAGCCGTGGTAGCCTAATGGTTTGACCTGCCGACTCTTAAGCAGAGGGTCGTGGGGTCGAACCCGGGCTCTCACCTCTAAGTTTTTCAGAATTATGTGCGAAATATAATTTGTACCATGTGCTTTTCGGTAAAGGAAAACATCGTGAGCAAACCTGCACACACCTGCAAAGCAATTTGACGGTGTGTGCGAAGTTCCCAATCCGCACTGGGCCCGCGTGGGAACTATAGCCCAAACCCTCTCATTGTGAGTGGAGGCCTGTGTCCAGCAGTGTAACGTATATAGGCTGGATTATTATTGATTATTATTTATTTAGCATTTTAAACGCTGTATAAGCTGTTATACAGCTTGAGTGCTACTTGGGAAGAAGCGTCGCGAAATGTACTCGCACCCATTAGCAATGTGCACACCAGTGCGCTTTCATGTTCAACTTGCCTTTTCAAGTTTTCAATGCGTCTTGCGTCAAGCCCATGCAATACGAGGTAGACACTGAATCTTCAATAAAATCCAATGTTTTGACTTTATCTTCCGCCATTTTATTTGCAAAATGTTGCACGTCGACCCAACGGTGACGGATCAGCGTGCGCTACGGGTATGCGCTGATATCAAACCAGTTTGAGCGCATGCGTTATTGCATGCGCTATGGTTGCAGAGGTTTGCGTCAGAGGCATGCGCAAGTTGAACATGAAAGTGCGCAGGTGTAGACATAGCTATACAGTCAGATTGTGTGCACCGGAAGAGGTGCGCGTGCGGCGGTCGCGACAGATTGTTCCCGTAACAAGTCCGTCTCGTCCTCGTAAGTACTATTTAAGTATTATATACGGCTCACTTTATTATTTGATGTCTATCGTATTCATTAGGAGTAATCGTTATCTAACGAACATCCTTAGCTATGTTAATCTGTTAACGCATCAGCGTTTATTTCTACTCAGTCGACGAATAGCCGGCGAATTTACGACGTCCGTCAAGGTGGGTAAATGACATTCAACTGCCTGCACATTCATTTAGTCGCTGGTTTCACAGACGACCAGCTGGTAGGTCACGTGATTCTTCGTATGGCGTGATCTACCAGTGACGCGATTGGTTTAGATACGAAACGGATAGAAACTCTTGTTAGCGCAGTGCATCTTGGCTAAGGGCTCTGGTCTTCCAAGATGACTACACATTGGAGTATGTCTCACTGCCACCGGACCCAGCTGATTTAGAAACTATCATACAAGAAATACCGAATACTCACCCGTTGCCTTCGCATTCTGAACCGTTGGACCCAACCCAAGCTCTAAACAATCTCCAACATTCTGAAGTTATGACAGATCAATAAGGGCCTCATTGTAGGCCCTACCCGGTGAATATATAGAAGGTAACCAGTTTTCTATCCTTTCGAAGCCGCTGCTTGCTAATCCTGGTACTCACTCGTCGCCACAGCTCTACCAAGAGATGGAAAACTTAGAACCTTCTCTGTCGCCGTCACCGCACCTTGCTACACAATGCTCCAAGTTATTGCTGCTGGCGCTCTCTTTTAACCCAGGCACTAGCTCATCGCCGCTCGCACCCTGCCGTACCCGCTTCAGTTATTGCTGCTCCCAGCCACTTATCCTCTGCCAGCGCCGCACCCTGCCGCACCATGCTCTCAGCCATGACGCCATTTTCAAAAATGTCGCGTTATGACGTTGTTAAGTTTTTATGCATAAAATAAAGTCAGAATGTGTCGTGACTTGCCGTTCCAAAAATGTTGCCGTGATGTGACGTTGTAAGTAACTAAGAACAAATTTATATCAGAATATGACGTCATTTGCCGTTCAAGAAATGTGGTCGTTAGGTTGTTAAGTAATACATAAATAACTATTCCTACTGTAAGACAGAACGTATTTAAACGTTGACGTTTATTGGCAACCATACTTATTATTTGCTTACACTAACTCTCTACGAGTGATATTTTGATGCTAGTGCGGAAAGTATGTCATTTTAAACGAGTCCCGTGGTGTCTTGGCCCGAGCCGTATGCGAGGGACAAGTCTCGGGATGAGTGTTAATGACAGTTCCGCATGTGTATCAAACGACGTTTTTTTAAAAAAAAAACAGTAAGGGCACGAGAGCCAACGGTCATTCATAATACTCAATCAGCCAGCGGTCACGCATAATACTCATTTAGCCAACCATACGCAATATTCAAAAAGCACTAGTGCGAAAAGTCATTTTTTCCGCACGATATAAAGCTACGAAAAGTACAACTTTTTGAGCAACTGTATTAAAAAAAAACGTTATGTCCTGTATTTCTCTCTATATTTTATAATTTCCTTTACATTTTTATACAAAATCTTCTGTTCTATTTGACACATATAACTGTTATATTGCCATAATACTTACGAACAATAGTTGTACCAGGATTGTTAATGTGATAATAATATACCCGTCTGGGAATCGAACCCCATTCCTATGACCCGCGCAACCACCACTTAAGTACACAATTAGTGTGTAGTAGCACAGTGGTCATTGCGGAATGCAGATAATAATGTCTGGTTCGATTCCGGGTTGAACACTCTTGACTGTAGATCATTCGCCATTCGCATAAACTATAGTATTTATAAATCTACTTCCTTTGTCATAAGTTATATGTTTAAAAAATGACTAACTGTCGAGTTTCTTGCGGCGCTTCTTCTCAGCAGTGGTCTCCTCTTGGGAAGCGCTGGTAGATTTTGACGTGCAAAAGTGCCCGTGCGGCCTACTTACTGAATAAATATCTTTTATACCACGGTTGATTTAACTTTTTATTTATTAAAGTAATTAAGCTGTCACATTTTTAATTAGGTCCTTTATTGGACATCCTATATCACACAGGTAATCTCCATTTATTTTTATTGCTTCATAATCGACAAGTAAATTCTTGTCAGTTAAAGATATACCTCTCCTTATCTATTTTCAAGTGTAAGAAAGGGAAAGGGCAAATTTATTTGACAATTATGCTTTAATTGACGATTGTGAAACAGGTAGTTAGTCTGATAAAAGGGTTTTTAAAACAGGTCTAACTAAGCTTAAGGCTGCCTTTTCATAGAAGTGGAGAGGAGCTGTGTAGGAATCGACCAATCACATTGGTTGTAATCCACATCTCGTCTCCGCTCCGCTGCAATGGAAACAGTCAAGCGGAGACGAGCGGTGCGGAGTGGAGCCGTGTAGGAATCGACCAATCACATCCAACTCTCTGCCAAACATGGTCCTTCGAGCCGAACAGCACTAAATAAAGTCAATCTACTAATAAAGAAGCTCCCTAATGTCAGTCTGTGGCCACCTTGCGCGGACGCAGCAAGCGTGTCCGACTCGCGACGCGGGTCAGTGCGCATGCGCAAGCCATCCAAAATATAAAGCAGTATAATAGTATGGAGTCTATATGCATATACGGCCTTTTTGTTTTGATCGGCATGTCGTGAAAACCAGCTAACACGCAAATAGTTGCACAATATCTTAAAATTAATATAATACTTAAATGTGAAAGTGTTTTTTTTGTTTCATTTTCACTGTTAATCGCTCAGGGCAGGGCTCACTATGTTTTTATATAACGTTTGAAATCCTAATTTTACTTGCCATAACGTTCGTGGTAATAATAATCGTTCGTCCTAATGATTACTTGACCTAATGTTTATCGACCTATTTCCTCTTGATATAAAGTTTTGGTTTCTAATAATCATTTGTCCTAATGATAACTTGCTATAATGTTCGCAATTCCATAAAGCCGAGTTTCTGCCAAAATATCTATTACAATGCCAGCAGATCGGTCCTGGCAAATTGTTGCAGTTCAACCTAACACCTCGTCGTCGTCCAATCTAACTTTTAGGATTTCAATAATAATGACTACCAAAATTATGACTAACATGTGTTAGGACAATGGAAACATGGGTCTCCTTTGCAATCCATAATATCGTATGTCCTAAAGTCAAATGCCATACCACTTTTACTCTAAACACTTTTGACATATCAATCATTTGTCATAATGATTATTTGCCATAATGATTTTACATCCTAATGATCATAAACCATAATATTACATTACCTAATGCTCTAAATACCTAATATGTTTTGTACTAATCTATTAACACATAAAACTTAGGAGTCATAATATACAAAACCTAAACCTAATATCCCAAAGTCGAATGCCAAATTTATAGTAGGCGTTAAATTTATTAGTGTAAAGTAGGAATCATTACCCATTCTACCTTAAGGCAGGTCAGACTTGGGTTAGGTTAGGTACGACGACGAGCGAAGCGAGGAGGAGTGTTAGGTAGAACTGCGTCCCTAACGAGCGAGCGGAGCGAGCGAGCCGTAGAGGCCTATATTGAGTATTTAGGATGGACAATGATGATTATGGAAACCAGTATTAGGATATGTAACTGTTAAGGCACTTGATCATTAGTACTTAAGAAATTAGTGCAAATAAGCATTAGGATATTCAATATTAGGATAATCAATATTATGGCATTTACATTAGGATAAACGTTATTATGGCAAAAGATCATTATGACCACAGTTACTGTGGAATTTACAAATAGTAAAAAGGATATTATGGATTCCAATATAGACCCTGGAAACATTATGGGAATAAAACATAATGGGTACGAAGCATTATAGCTAACATCCATTAGGACAAAAGTGTTATGGCAAATGACTTTTGGACAAACGACGTTATGGGAAAAGAAGGAACACCCTCAGGGGTCTAGTCAAGATGCATTACGCTAACTAGCGTTTCGATTCGTTTCGTTTTTAAACCAATCGCGTTATTGGTAGATCACGTGATACGAAGAGTCACGGGATCTACCAGTGACGCGATTGGTTTAAAAACGAAACGCTAATTAGCGTAATGCATCTTGGCTTTTGCCCCAGATGTTATTCCGTAGAGAAATGTCCGATTATCCTTACTAATAATTATAAATGCGAAAGTGTGTTTGGCTTTCACGGCTCAACCACTGAACCGATTATGATGACATTTGGTATGGAAATAGCTTGAGTCCCGGGGAATAAGTCCCGGAAAAGTGGACAGTTTTCGAGGGAGCAGCGATAAGCGACTAGAAGAAAAAAGTCGCGCGCGGCCAATTGAATAACGAAGCAACTAAATTAAAAACAAACGAACATGTGCAATTTCCCAAGAGCTAACAAAACAGAACTGTGATTAAAACTGCTAAAAAAACAACGAACAAAAAAACTGAATCCACCTTTGCTCCTTAATAGTACAGAAGAAGCGCCAAATATCCCTTTTCACAAAAACACATCCATAATACAATAGCCAAGCCAAAATAAACACTGCCAATTCATTAATAAGAGCGCTTTTACTATGAAAAATCTTAGACACATACGTTTTAAGGTGGTGGTAAATCACTTGTACGTTGCGTTGTGTCTTTGTGTTTAACGCCAACACAACGATAATTCAGAACGAACTGACGCTCGCGTCTTCGTTTGTGAGATTGTACGTATTATCGTGTTTCTATAGGTTTACACACATTTGCAAAGGCAAGGTATGCGTGATTGTTTCTGTCCAGTTGCGCTGGCGCACCGAGCGAGACTGACTCACGATACGGGTCACCGCACATATGACTGTCGTGGGATCCTTTTTTTATTGCCTTTTGTTTAGGGTTCGATTCCCCGTTGAGTTTTAGGTTAAGAAAGTATGAAGGTGATTCAATGATATTTGAAATCGTAGATGAGATAAGTTTCTTTATTTTATGTCTATACGTAATATAAAAAATTAAAACTGATTCCTTCGATGAGGATGTATTTTATATTGCAATTAAACTTCGTCTTCTAGAAGCAACCAGCTCCTTTTAAAAACGACCTTTGCGCAGTGTTGCAATTTTAAATTAAGGGCACCAAACCCGCGTTAGTTTTAACACAAAACCCTTGAGTGAATTAACATTTGGCAATACTGACGCGAAAGATCACATTATAAATAATATTTAATAATTATGCGGCACATCCCTGGAGCGCAGGGTGCGGGCCAGCCCCAACAGCATCCTGATGACATTTGCGCAGAGGTTCGATTGTCAGTATGTGAACCATTGTTGCATGGTACATGTACTGACAAACAGATCCCAGTAATTTATGATCTTGGCAACATTACTAACTAGGTTTAAGTGTTAATGTATTTTACTAACATCATACTCTGACCTAGATGGTTGAAATAAATGACTAAATAAAATAAATAAATAAGTTATAAATCTATAACTCATAGTAATATTAGTGACATTATAGATTACTGGTAACACCGATATCAATCCGCGGTTGACCAATTAGCATGTTAGTAACAAATTTTCAACTACCCCAAAATAATAATAACTAACAGTAAGAAAGATTTGACATATTTTTTTTCGTGGTCTCTCCAAACGGTCCATCGGAAGAACAGTGTTAAATTGGCTTCACGGCCAGCTCATGCTGAGTTGGAACTGTTTCGCTTCAACAAAGGCTGTATGTTATTTCTATATGGTTGTTTTTCTCTTTATTTGTATTTGTTGTGAATAATGGTCTTTTCTTTCTTTCTAAATAGCCATACCATGATTTTCATCAAACCTAGCAAAGAACTCTCGATTAAGTTACAGTTCTAACAAAACTCAATCAAAATTGGTTCATCCGTTTGGGAGCGACAATGCCATAGACAGATACACAGATACAAAAATACACTCGTTAAACTTGTAACACCCCTCTTTTTGCGTCGGGGGTCAAGAAAGTTCATGCACAGTGGCTCAGTGAGCCATAATCCAGTCTATATACATCCCACTGCTGGGCACAGGCCTCCACTTACAACCAAAGGGAGGTATGGAACCCTAAAAAGACTTTCTTTGATAAAAACACTTACTTTTAATATTGTTTTCTAAGCTTAAAATCTTACATAGCTATTACTTCCCACAAAGATTTCATGGCACTTTCCGTGTGATAGTGAAAACAAAACGCCAGTTAATATGCGAGACTTAACATGCAAATGTATGGACAAGTAAATGAACCTTTTATGGCCGATTTAAATATATTAGTTATGGGAAACGATAGTTATTCCAAAGGGTATTAAGTAAGTTTTCCATGAGGAGTATTTTTTTTTTAATATCAGGGACAATCTCACACAAATTGACCTAGTCCCAAACTAAGCTCTAGGCTTGTACTATGGGTACTAGACAACGATAAACAATACTTATATAGATACATACTTAAATACAAAGAAAATCCATGACTCAGGTAAAAATACTCGCGCTCATCACACAAATATTTGCCCATACCGGGCTTAGAAACTGGGACCGCTAGCTTCGTAGGCAGGGTAACTACCAACTAGGCTAAACGCGTCGTCGTTTGGCAACTCACGTTATAGTAAAATCTTCTTGCACATAACTTGGTATATATATACAAGGTGGGCCAAAAGAAATCACCCTATTGGAAGATGCTCTCATTTTTGCAAAGTCGCCAATGTCAAATCTGTTTTGACATTTGTGGACTTGACAGATGCAAAATACAAGTGAACAAGCCATGGAGCGATACACTCCCCAAGAACGCGGAATAATCGTGTCTATTTTTTTGCGTAACAATTCAAAAAAAGTGAGTCAAACAACATCGGATGACTTCTTTTGGCCCACCTTGTACCTTAAACTTGACTTCAGAGTAGCCTTCTTCCCCTTTTGCCGCATTGGGCAAGAACTAATGAGATCTAATTTGTATTTAAATTAGCTTCCTTTTAGCGCCAAGACGGTTGTACCACCATTATTCCACTCTTATACAGCCATTATTCAACTTCATGCTAATCGTTGCTGTGTGACCTTTGAATAAAAAGCGTTATGCTATTCAAATTGCAGGTTTATGTAACTTGTTTGTTAGTTGCATAGGTGCTGTCCAAAGGTTATATCAGGAAGTTAACTTTGTATGTTATGTGTATGCATTGGTATATAATCTTTGAGCCTATTGACACTTAAAAGGTCAACTGCGTTAGTAAATGCAAGAGTAAGTAATAATAATAAGGCAATATGTGACGTTCTCAATATAAAGGGACCTTATGGAGGGAGGCAGTTAAGCTCTTCTTATTCTTGTAACTATACGAATACTATGGTAACAGTTCTAAAAACGGCGTAACCGCCTGCCTCCATAAGGGCCCTTTATATTGTGAACGTCACATATCGTCAAACGTAAAACATCTTACGTCCCCTATCTCAACCATTTTTCAACCAACACGATCAATGTAAGTAATTACACAGAACATGTTCCCAGGCCGCGGATGTGACGTCACTTGATGTTTTGTCGCGGTCAAATTAGGGTCATTATCGATATCGATATTCTGTAGTGATGTATTTATTAAATTAATAAATAAATAAATAAATAAATAAATATCAGGGGACAATCTCACACAAATTGACCTAGTCCCAAACTAAGCTCTAGGCTTGTACTATGGGTACTAGACAACGATAAACATACTAATATAGAGAAATACATACTTAAATACATAGAAAACATCCATGACTCAGGAACAAATACTCGCGCTCATCACACAAATATTTGTCCATACCGGGATTCGAACCCGGGACCGCTAGCTTCGTAGGCAGGTTCACTACCAACTAGGCTAACCGCGTCGTCATATTATACTACGAGGTTATCCTACTTAATATTAAAGATATAAACTTTTGTATGGATGTTTTGATGCGTGTGTTTTATTCACGCTTAGACGGCTAAATGGATTCTTGATACATACTACCTACTTTAGAGTTAATAAATAAATAAATTCTTAAATTTTAACAGAAAATTGTTTACAGAATGCATTTATTTCACTTGGGATGTACCTAATTAAAGCTCAAGATTTGACTTGGCTAGTTTTTACGTACAGACTAGGTACGTTATATTTGTCTATGTTACTTTTCTAAAATTTGTATTGTTGGTAAAAACTAGCCAAGTCAAATCTTGAGCTTGAATTACATCCCAAGTGAAATGAATGCATTGTGTAAATAATTAAATGTTACAATTTAAGAATTTATATTACCTATTAAGTAGCAAACATTGTGGTAGTATCAAGAAACAAGAAATTGTTATATTAATTCATTTTAGAATTAACTAATATTTCTAGAATTTTCTCACAGGACTTGGCACCCTTAACGATCTCAATTCTTTTGTCGTCGAAGTCAACAACGACGCATATTCTTAATATTGAACTTGACTTGACTCTCATTTCTTTAAAAAGCAGATTTCATTAAAAACTATCGATATTTTGTAATCCAACCCTAAAACGCGCAAAACGAAAACCAAAATGGCGTCACTTAATTTGTCGTCAGCGCAGACGCCGCTTAAGCGAGACGGAACTTTAAAAGCCTTTGCTAAAGCGAGAGAGACGATATTCTTGTTTACGCACCGGATTCGAAAAAAACGGGGCCTAGTTTTAAAGAAGTCTGATAAAATCGTTTCAAGTAAGAGTATGAATGAAAACTGGATTTTTATAATAATTGTAGGTTAAAGGTATGTTTTTTTGTTGTGATCACATCAAAACTTAACTCATTGAGGAAAGGGCTTTTATTTCCATAAAAAAATGTACCAACAGTAGCTATTATCTGAAGTTTAATGACGAAGAACCAGTAAAAATGTAAATAATAACTTAAAAAAAAGAAGGACGAAGTTTATAGTAAAACTTGGGGGTTTGTATATTAATAACTTAAAATACAGTTAATATATTTTCACAGAAAAAAAAACTACTGGAACTGAAATTTTGCCGCTTTTTTGCAAATACGCCGTTTTCTGCACAAAAACTGGACAATACCAAAAAATACGGTTTTTTCTAATCCTGATTATTACCTACTTAAAACATCGTTACAGTGTTAAAAAAGGTTTGTCCTTGAATCACTTTATAAAATGTTTTATTTCGCCGAATTTTAATTTTATCGACAGCATCACCACTAAATCGATAAAATGAGTGTCTGCAAAACAAAGGGGACACCTTAAAAAACTAAAGATGGCAGCAAACTTTTATTTGCTACGGTTTTACATATAATTTAGTAAACTTACAGGCTGCCGCAACACCTGTCTCGCAGTAAGTAGTTAATACCGCAAATGGTGTAATGTCAGACACATCTTTCGTTGACCATCTTGCAGACAACTATTCTACCTGTCAAACCGGAGCCGTTAGCCAAGATGCCCATCGCTAACTAGCGTTTCTATTCGTTTAGTTTTTAAACCAATCGCGTCATTGTAGATCACGTCATACGGATAGTCACGTGATCTACCAGTGATGCGATTGGTTTAAAAACGAAACGAATAGAAACGCTAGTTAGCGTAATGCATCTTGGGCTCTGATGATATAGATTAGTTAGTACCTAACCTCACCAGCTCGAAAAAGCCTTCTTTGCCGCACAGAATCTGCGTGCAAACGTCTACTTTAAACCGCTAGCGTGGAAAGTAATGTTGGTGCTGTGCGCGGAGGGGGCTGCGCGAACACGACAACTGATGTCACGCTCGTGTATTGTTTTTCCAACACCAAGTGATTTCCTCGCTACTGTGAGATGAAAAATTGTGTTTCGCACGGCAGCAAAGTTTGGGTCTCCAGGCCTTGAATCCTCGTTACGCTCAGATTTTATTTTAGAACCACGAGCGTAGCGAATTTGAGAATCGTTCGCTAACTCGGGATCCAATACTGACTCTCGTGCAAAGCAAAGCAAAGACCTATTGTTTACAATTTACTTTTTTCTTTATATTAGGTGTTTTCTTACACTTTTGAAGTGGTTTTAACACCGGAAGCAAACGGGTGTTATAAATTTACTGTTCGTATCTGTGTATCTGTCTGTTTGGTAAAAATCCGTTTCAAGATCTTCCGTTTCGAGGGAGGGGGGTAGGGGGGGGATTACCTTTGTCTTTTTTTGGAATACATGATATTCTAACAACCCATAATCATAATAATATTATTATAAAAACCACTAGCTTTTGCCCGCGACTCCGTCTGCGTAGAAGTTGTTTATCGGTTTTCCCTTAGGAACTACCTAATTTTCCGGGATAAAAAGTATTGAAAGCTCGTGGTAGCCTAATGGTTTGACCTGCCGACTTAAGCAGAGGGTCGTGGGTTCGAACCCGGGCTCGCACCTCTAAGTTTTTCTGAATTTGGTGCGAAATATAAATTGTAAATTTACCATGAGCTTTTCGGTGAAGGAAAACATCGTGAGGAAACCTGCACACACCTGCAATTTGACGGTGTGTGCGAAGTTCCAAATCCGCATTGGGCCCGCGTGGGAACTATAGCCCAAACCCTCTCATTGTGAGTGGAGGCCTGTGCCCAGCAGTGAGACGTATACTCGTATAGGCTGGATTATTATTATTATTTTTATTAAAAAGAATTTATAATCTATCTCCATTCTAAATGTTATCCAAATCAGTTCAGCCGTTGCAGCGTGAAATAGTAACAAACTAACACACAAACTTTCACATTTATAATATTAGTTTATAGTACTCGTATAATAGATAGATGATTATGTTTTAATGACAACTTGTTAGACTTTTTTTAAGTTATTAGTACTTTAAATTTAACTTCGCATAATTTAACAGTCACAAAAAAAAAACTGGATTTTAGTTTATTGGTATTACAAATATATATTAAAAAAAAAACAAAAGAGATTGTATAATACGTTAGAGCGAACTGTTGTGACATTTGGAGTCGACTGCATCGGCCTTCGGAGTCGATACTGTCTCATAAAATATAGCGTGGGACTCGATAGTACGTAACACTGTTTACTATAGTGGTATTCTTAAATGGTACAAAAGAGGGAGATAAAAGGTGAAGCCATTATAAAAACCGGGGAATATACTTACAACCTACAATTGTCAGATTTTTCAACAAGATTGTCTGACAAAGTATCATGTTTGATATAAATTTTGGTTAACAATACAATACAATAACTCTTTATTGAACACCACATACAGCAAGAACAAGAAATACAACAATAAAGAGAAGTGTTACATAGTGAGTCAACAGGCGGTGTTATCGCTAAATAGCGATCTCTTCCAGACAACCTTACAAAGAAGGGAAGATTAAAAAAAATTGGCAGGCGGTGCAAACTAAAAGTATTAATAAATGAAATCAATAACATAATATACATTAACTAATATATATAAACATAAATATACCTACTTACACAATAAATATTGTACATAAATAAATACAAAGGTACTAATGTACAAAGAGCAATACTCAGGGAAAATTATAACAATGTCAGCCACAACAATAAATGGAACAGAAATAGAAGAAACAAAAATAAAAAGGGAAGGAAGATAATTAAGGAAGTGATAAAAGATGTTCTTTAAGACGGATTTTAAAATCAGAAAGCGATCTCGCTATTGGTATTTATATATTATCTGCAAAATGGAACCATAACCCACCATAAAACCATATCACAGTGTCGTTATGAATCAAATTAGAAGTGTCAAACACATAGTTTTATAATGTCATTACGACACCGTTACATAATGGTGGGTTAGAGTTCCATTTTGCAGAGTGTACTTAACCTAATTTTTACATATACAAACACGAGTATATAAAATAATATGTAATAAAAACCTTTTCATCATCCATATGTTATTTATTCAAACATAAGTGCTAATTAATTATACATTAATTCCGACTCGCCCTTGACAGGTTGTATAATGGCCGAGTAAAGGTGGCAAGCAGGTGCAGTAGCGCTATAACAGCTGCCACAGCAAAGGTGGACCAGTAACCTTGTAACTTAGATGTAGTTTTTGGTTATCTTTTTTCAACTTGGTTTTTGGATAAGGAGTTTGGATTACAGATGTACAGTCACGAACGTTAATTTGGGACCCACCTTAGGTCCAAAGTCAATCTGACATTCTACAGCAATAAGGTGGAGTTTCCTGTAAGTTACAAATGACTTGGCATCTCTAATGACATTGACAACTTCAAGCAATATTTTTTTGAAATGGGTCACAAATTAACGTCCGTGGTTGTACACCATAATTTGCAGAAAAAGTAATTTAAGTTATATGTGACATTCTCAATATAAAATGATATTATGGAGGAAGGCAGTTAAGCTCTTCTTACTCTTGTAACTATACGAATACTATGGTAACAGTTCTAAAAACGGCTTAACCGCCTGCCTCCATAAGGTCCCTTTATATTGAGAACGTCACATAACGCTTTTTTACATCTTAGTATTTTGCCCACGACTCCGTCCGCGTATTAGTCTTTTAACGCAGCTTCCTTGGGAACTGTCCATTTCCGGGATAAAAAGTAGCCTATGTCCTTTCCCGGAACTCAGGCTATCTCCACACCAAATCATCGAAATCGGCTAAACAGCTGTGAAAGGACAGACAGACAGAGTAACTTTCGCATTTATAATATTAGTATGGATATAAAAATTACTAAAACAATTTTTTTTGAGATGAAAAGTAGCCTATGTTTTAATCAAAGGTACAAGCTATCTCTATTCCAAATTTCATTCAAATCCGTCCAGCCGTTGCAGCGTGAAGTAACAAACTAACACACACAAACTTTCGCAATTATATATTACCTAATGGGATTAATAAATATACCTACTAGTCTATGTATGCCAGTTATGAATGAAAAAAACATGAATGACCGTCCAATCATTTGTGACGTTCTCAATATAAAGGGACCTTATGGAGGCAGGCGGTTACGCCGTTTTTAGAACTGTTACCATAGTATTCGTATAGTTACAAGAATAAGAAGAGCGTAACAGCCTTCCTCCATAAGGTCCCTTTATACTGAGAACGTCACATTTGTTTAAATTATATAACCAGTTCAATGATCTCAAGGAACATGGTCAAGTTTCGAATACGAAATTAGAAGCCGTTCTTATTGATTGTCTGTACGCCCACGTGGACTTCATTTGGTGACATTTTAAGTAGTTTCTTTGAACACGTTTACAATTAGCAAAAATCCGCAAAAAGAGGAACTTTTTGCAAGTTCGGTAAAAATTATAAAAATAATACGAACCATATTGCGCGGGAAATATTTTTGCGTGAAAATACGGGGAAAACGAATTTTTCCACATATTAGACCTAGCTAGATCGAATATAGGTATACATAACTAAATACATATGTTTCTCGTTTAATAAATAAGTAAGATAGCCTACGTCATAGGCTTTTTAAGATTACATACGAATAATTACATAAAGTCCCTTTATGTTTTTGAATGTGTGACATAATAAACTGATGACATTTTAGTCTTATTTTGAATCTAGCTGGCTCAATCTGGTTTTGGGGTTCACGAGACTTGAGTCAATGATGGTTTTCGGACAATGTAGCCAATAATGGTTCTGTTCTACTGATGGATCGTACGAATATGAAAGTAATCATACCAAGAGCGACGATTAAGTTCCTGAATAGAAAATGAGAACTTTAATATAACAAAACCATTAATTTTGTGGGTAATTTAAAAGTGTCTCTAATACTAAATGTAAACACCAATTCAGCCACAACACTAAGACTTAAAAAACTAAATTGTTATAGAATTTACTGGACTTGCTTGACAAACGCACTCACGAGGAACATTCCAGCGTTAATCGCTTTTTCCCGCTTTTCCAATCAAATAAGGAATTCCTCAAAACATCACACAAAGCGACAACACACGGGCACTAAAAGAGTAAAAGATTACTGGCACAAAACACCTGTGCACCCAGAAAAAAAAACACAAACTTTACAAATTAAGAGACTAACGAATTCGAACTTTAAAATTCAAAAATCGAAGCGCCCTGTCGGCGTGTGACGGGCAAAGCTAACTTTGTATTTCGGTATCAAAAAAAAACGGGTATCAAAAAAGTGAAACCTGTTCGAGATGCGTGTGAACAAAAAATCGGGGCAAGTCGCTACTTTATACTTTTTTTGGGCCATAACGTTGTAATTTATCAGTAGTTGGGTAGTATAAACATTGTCTGGTTTATTGGGATACGTTTTCGAGTTTTTAAAAAGGGTTACTGATTTTTACGAGTGTTTCAAGCTGTAATCTGACATGTGGTCAACAGGCGTGTTTCACACGTGCAAATGTTGTGTTTGGTTCTTCATTTTTATTTCTCATTTTACTTTAACCCTGAAGAATAGTTCTTAGTAACACAGAATTTCAACTTTTAAATATTGCTATTTCGTGTTTTTAGCAAAGATTAAAATGATGATAAAACTAATAAGTCCTTACGATTTATAATACATTTATTGTATTTGGATGATACACATTAATTAAAAACTATTTAATCAACGAAAGAAAATATTTTTATTCATCTAATGTAGCAAACACTTAGGTACAGCAGGAAAGACTGGTCACACAAAACAGCACCTGTTCACGAGTGTGACGCGTATCTCAGCTAACGCGTCTCGGTCTCGACCATTGCCCATGTCCTTGTTACTCCACTAAGCTGAAACAACGTGTTGAGATTTTAATTCGTATTAAATGTACCTTGTACGACAAAACGTGGAAACGGATTAAAATAATTGTCTCGAATTATGTAACGATACTTAGTTCAACTAAGTAATTCAGCGCGCTACAGAAGATGCATAAACTAAAAATATTATAATCCATAAAGAACAACGAGTAAAATAAAGCTTCATTTCAAACTAAAAATTAACATTACCTTTTTATATTATGGGTTTGCTCTTGACCCTACTTTCTCTTACTTAATCCTACTTTCCAGTTAATATTGAACCGCTTTAATTCGAATGAACAAAAGCTTTATAAAATAAATAAGCACATTGAGTCGTATAACAATTTCAACGTTATAAACATGAAATAAGGAGACACAAAACGAAACTGAAAATCTCATTCCATTAAGACCAACCGTGACCGAATGCCGCCGCAAACTTCTTTTCCCATCTTTATTAAATAAAGAACCTCAAACATCCAGCTATTTCTTTTATTAAATATAAAACAATTGCGCGGGAAGAAATATTGCGCGGATCTAGCTTGATTGTTGCATGATAAGATAAGATAAGATAAAGATAAAAGATATTTATTCAGTAAGTAGGCCGCACGGGCACTTTTACACGTCAAAATCTACCAGCGCTTCCCAAGAGGAGACCACTGCTGAGAAGAAGCGCCGCAAGAAACTCAACAGTTAGTCTTTTTTTAAATGAAAATATAACAATGTCACTACTTATTCTAACATTATATAAAACTGTAAAAATAATATTAAATATCTGCGTAGTTTTGCAGGAAAACATGTCAGAATGACTACGAGAAAATTTATATATATATCATGCGTGTGTGTAAAGCGCACCATAGACTAAGAGCTGTCAGATCGTATTAGAACGACTACCCGTTTCTTTTACGGTAGGACTGACGATTTATTCGAACTACACGTGTGGGGCCCGCGGTGATCTTTATCGACAGATCTCGGCAGTCCTACGTCTCATGGCAAAATGCGTCATAAATATCGTGCGATCTCGAACTGTCGTCTAAATACTGACAATGTGTGGTGAGCGTTATATGTGACGATCTGAAAACGTATGGTTACTGTGATACTGATTTAGGTTAGGGTGTGCAAAGGGTAAATAGACTGTTGTGCTTTATAATAAGGTTTTATTTACCGCGTGGGGTTAAAATATTTATCAGAAGATATTTCTTTCGTCTTTGCGTAAACTTTAAAGGGTGACAGGAACTGAGTGTTTCTGGTTAAGAGCTATTATCCGGCTGTATCATCTGTCTGGCTTTTGAGCGTATTGTATTTCTGATGCGGTCTGTTAACTTGACTCCCAAATTACTACGTTTAGCTTTTTCAACCTTAAGGGATTATTCTGAATGTTTGTTGCAGAACACAGAGGATGACACACATGAATAATTACATAAACATTTGTGACGTTCTCAATTATAAAGGGACCTTATGGAGGAAGGCAGTTACCTTCTTCTTATTCTTGAAACTAAACGAATACTATGGTAACAGTTCTAAAAACGGCGTAACCGCCTGCCTCCATAAGGTCCCTTTTTATTGAGAACGTCACATTTACGAATTTAAACCTATAATAATTTACTATTACCTGCATATATTATTGTGTAATTAACTGACCTTTATTATAATTTACTAACTTTTCCCCGCGACTCCCCGAGAAGTCATTTATCGCTCTTAGGGAACTATATAATCCAGGATGAAGACTATGTGCTTTTCATCTGACAGGGCCCTTACCCAAGATGCATTACGCTGACTAGCGTTTCTATTTTGTTTCATTTTTAAACCAATCGCGTCACTGGTAGATCACGTCATATGAAGTGTCACGTGATCTACCAGTGACGCGATTGGTTTAAAAACGAAACGAATAGAAGCGCTAGTTAGCGTAATGCATGTTGGCTAAGGGCTCAGTTCAGCTGTTAACAAACATCCATACAATTATTTTTTTTAGTGGTTTTTTTATATTAGTGGATATCATCCACAGTTTGATGACAGAAACCAGTATTGTCATCATATAAATTGACAGTTTGATAATCGTTTGTCCTTGTCCCAGAAAATATGACAAATTGGACATTGTCAATGAACGAAAGGTAAGGAGCACGAGGAAAGTCTTTATGAAAGAAGAAGGAAAAAATATGTATTGTTAAGGAAAACAATCAGCATTACTTGTCTTATTCTGATTGTCAATTTTGATTATTATTACATTTTCTGTAAAATTATAGTTTAAAATAAACTAGCTTTGAACTAGATTAACTCTATTTGAAGTGTGCCAAATTTACTCGAATTCGTTCAGTATGGGAAACGTAAGAATTTTAACTCTATTTCCATATCATAGTTAATTTTTAACATGCTTCTACTTTTTGGTATCACTAATAGGTCTCGATGAAACATCTTGTAATACATATTAACGATTTTTAAATAAATAAAAGCTTGCTAATGTTTTTGAATTCTAATAAAATGTAGTAAAGAAAAATAACGCAAAGTATCAACGGAAAATTCTTGCGTTAAAATAAATTAAAATACTGTCTCATTCCATCCTACATTCTCGTTGCTAAGCAAAATCCTCCAAAATTATTCACCCAACTCGTATTGACGTACGTATTCCTATAACGTATTATTACATATTTACACACGTTATCATATTTATGAGAAAACTGTGTCACCAAACCTTAATAATATAAAAATAGAATATCGTTGCTAGACAACAGGAGGATATTAATTACAGTAACGTAATATCACGGCGTTTTTCTTGTTCCTCAAACATCTTGTTATGTTATGTGATATAAAATAACAAAAAAGGTATCAGACTTTTCCATCATAAGATGCTCGATACTCGATACCAAAAATAAATTACATTTGAAATCCTTATTTGTAATTAGAACGTGATGTTTAAAATTTTACAGCGTGAACTCATTCCGCATTCCATTTTTGAATGTTTAATTTTGAAATACGCTTTGATAACAACAAGCTTTTGATTTTAGAACGTCATTTATAAATGCTCACTTTTATTAACGGCCAGTGCCTTTACGTAGCATGTGTGTATCTATTGTTTTAAAAATGGCAGTTCTCTCATCAAATTAGTAAAACCTTTTTGAATTCGTATTCAGAATTCTTAGGCTTTTACAGGGCAGCAGCACCCGATAGCTCACGCAGCCTCTATCCGGGCTTCACTGCGCAGCCTCCCCCCCTTACCTACACTAGCTCAGAACGCTCTTAGCGCCCCAACGCTCCGGTCGTGGCGGTCGCGATGCTGCCCACCTGTGGCTAAGACAAGGACAAAAACAGTGCGTAACAATCTGTCCTACTTCAATTCGTGCGTTCCTATTTTGTTTTTTTTGAAGTGTGGATTTCAGTGAATTTTTGTGTTGTGCTTATGAATGAATAACCGGTTTTTAACGGATGATACTGAACGGTAAGAATCGCCGATTTCCGCTGGACGGGTTTTGGCGTGGGAGTTTTTTTTTTTTGTGACTTAATGATTATTTTTTATTGTGGGAACGGATAAGGACTTTTAAATTTGCGTCATAGAATTCTTAATTGGTGATTTGAATGTTTTGGATCGATTGTTTATTTTTGAAATTTTCGAAATTTACAAAATTATCTATGAAAAACAAACTGAAAAATTGCCGAAGTTTAATTACTTTAGACCTATTTAATAATTACCACATATCTACCTATGATTAATAAACTTAATCACACATTCACACCCGAACAACTAAGTACCCCCATTTAAAAAAAAACATTAGTTGATCTCGGATAGCATAGTTAGATACTTTTAATGATACCAACATACCCTATATTATATATGTTAGCATTCATAACTTATCATGATTATCATACAAAATATAAATGTGATAAGTGTATAAACAGCGTAACATTTATCTACCCCTAAAGCTAACTAAAGAGATGCTAGTGATACAGAAGACTAAGGGCCTATTTCACAATCGACTAGTAAATTTATCTGCCAGTTAAAGTTAGTCTTCGTGTCTATTTCAAGTGTTAGAAGTGGAAATACTAAATAGATTTAAGTCAGATGTTTTGCTAGTCGATTGTGACAGGGATGTTGAAATACTATCTGAGTTTTTTTTTTTTGACGTAACATCTTGTTAAATAGTCTTCTAGCCTGGAACAGTGTTTAAAGTCTTTTTTAAATCCTCGACGCGAAAAGAGCCAAATGTCTGTTGTGTATCTTGTCTAATGTGATGAAAATAAGTTTTGCGTTATCAGTTCTGAAAAAGTTCGCTATTATTGTGGAATTTTATCTATTTGCCTGACTGTGGCGAGAATCGGACATAGGTGAACCGACTTTTAAGGTACTCCCCATTTTTCGAAATTTTTCACAAATTATTATTAAAAAAAAAAAACTAATTATTTGCTAACGTCTTGGCTATTTGCTAACACGTTTATAAAATCAGACAAATAGGCTACAAAATTTAAAAAAAATGTTTTAAAATAGTAGGTACATATTTAAATAATAATAGTCGGTAACGCAGGGGATGATGTTGTCCTCAGGTTTTGTATGAAAAATTTGCATTCTCCCCCGCGTTACCAGGGTTTTTCGAAAGTTAAAAAATATTTGAGGTGTCTAACATATGGGATCTGTAAATGAAGGCCTGGTTTTAATAATAATAAATTGTTATTAATCATAAGTCACCAGGACAGTTTTAGTCTCGCAAAAGAAAAGGAGTACCTTAAAAGATGATTCACGTACACACAAGTCAACTGTAAAGATCTATTGACACATGACATACACACGACATTGTGCAGACAAGTTCAAAGCCAAGCGACACTGCAGCATTAACTCGAACCCATTCAGGCCATATATCCGACCCTCATAATATCCTAAAGCAGTAGGAATAATTTAATTCTAAATTGACAGTTTTTGAACATTCAATAAACAACATGATATTGTATCATATCCTATAGAAAACTGCCAAGTTAGGGGTCATACTCGTAATGCATTAGACGCAATAAATTGATTGTCAACCATCTAGTGTCAAACTTGGCACCTTTTTAACCGACTTCAAAAAAAAAGGAGGTTCTCAGTTTGTATGTATGTATGTATGTATGTATGTTTGTCCACGATTATCTCGCGTTTAGCTGAACCGATTTAGATGCGTTTTTCAGCAAAGTATTTGTTACATTCTGGAGAAGGTTTTGGTATACAAGAATAATGGATACCACGTGACGTCATCCGCATGGATCCGTTATTAAGCGATATATTAGTTCAACTTGACCGATTTTGTGTTGACGCGATTTTTTTAGTGATAGGTAGTTATACTCGTATCACTAAAAAGCGAAAAAAAAAATGTAATAAAAAAGACGAAAAAAAATTTTTAATAAAAAATAGAACCGTCTTCAAAAAAAACCCACAAAACAAGACTAAATAATGACCGGCTTCCTAGGAATTGCCTATTTGATGGGTGCCTAATAGGTACATGGAATATATTATATTATATTATATATATTATATTATATTATATCTGTGATAGTGGCACGTGAGAACTTGTTTTTTGTTGGATATTTTCTAAACATTTTTACACTATTAGTAGTAGAACGTAATAAGTATTCCTTTAATCAATATTTTTTAGATAAAATGCTCAAGTTGCAAAATCACATCGTTTAAGCGACTCGCTTAAAAAATGACAACATAGCTTTTAAACCTTAAAGTAAGATGTCACTATTATATAATTATGTTCTAGCGAGAAATATAAAAAGCTCAGTAAATTACGACATTTTATATGAGCGAGGGAGCAAAACGATTTGAAACATGTCGCTTTTACACGACAATCTAAAATTATAGTAGGATGAGTCAAAGCTCAAAATACTTAATTAACGTTTCTTAATCGTTCTTTAGAAATAATAAAGCTCGGCCTGTTTCGCAATCGACAAATAAAATTATCTGTCAAATAAAGATAGCCCTCTCCTTGTCTATTTTCAAGTGTGAGAAAGGGTAATAGCTTAATTTTTTTGACAGATAAACTTTTAAATTTTTTTTTAGTTGTTTCCTTATTTTTCACAATCGTCAATGCTTTAGCACACCTGTCAAATAAAAGCCCTTTCCCTTTCTTACACTTGTAAATAGACAAGCACACGGCTATGTTTAACTGACAGATGAATTTACTTGTCGATTGTGAAACAGGCCCTCAATCTCTTCTCTCACATATTTCCAATTTTTTCTTCAGTACTTTGAGCGAAGTTCCATAAGTTCGGAAACATTCTGCCGCTTGTACACACATTACTGGCCTGTACATTTTATATACAAAATTAATACATTTAACAATGATCTGGCAAATTTTAACGTGAAATTATCGATAAACGGAAACCCAATACGATTAAATATTAAATTATATTCAACAGATGTGGTCAGGCGACGCCCCTAAACGTAATTATATCGGTTATGCGATGTTCTCAATACAAAGGGACCTTATGGAGGAAGGCAGTTACGCTCTTCTTGTTCTTGTAACTAAACGATTTTTTTTTTCTCCGTGTGTAATCTAACAACTTAAGTAATGTTATGTACCTCAACTGCAATCATATAAATAACTAACGACGTAGGTATTACTGTACCCATAATTATATCTATAAGTAAACAGTGGATACCCTTTAAATATATTTTGTACTACGAATAGTGTTATTGGTCTTCACGAGACAGGCATGGCCTAGTGTGGGACCACTAGTTAAGAAGTTCGATGTACCCTGTTTCTTTTAATAAACAAATTTATTTATTTATTTATTTACTATGGTAACAGTTCTAAAAACGGCGTAACTGCCTGCCTCCATAAGGCCCTTTTATATTGAGAACGTCACATATTGTTACTTTTTACACATCTACTTTTTGTCAGTTTTCATATCTAACTTCACTTAGGGCCTGTTTCATAATCGACAAGTAAATTCATCTGTCAAATAAAGATAGCCCTCTCCTTGTCTATTTTCAAGTGCAAGAAAGGGTAAGGGCTAAATTTATTTGACAGATATGCTTTAATTGACGATTGTGAAGCAGACGGTTATTCTGTCATTATAATTAAAATATCAAAAACTCGCTTAAATTCCTAAAACGCCGTAATACATTATGTCCTTCTTAGTATGAATAACGTTTAAGAAGTCTAGTAAAAATTTAACACGATAAAACTTTTTAGTGTTTTATAATATAATACTGCAACTAAACATTCCAAGCCACTGACACTCTAGGCTCTAGAAATAACATACAACTGTTATTAATCGGCACTGAACGTACACTTGGCTAGGGCCAAGGTAATAGCAACTAAATCGACTCCGGCGCAACCGGTCCGAAGCCTTACGAGCACATCCGCTGCAAACCTGCGATACAAGATATCGGAGCTTTAAAGTTGTATCGAGCTTTTTTAAGAGGATTGTGAGGTGACGGCTTTCCATACAAACGGCGATTACGTTTTCCACCCCTTAAATGTTAACCGATTTCGACCAATTTTTGATACGGTGTCAGTCGGAACAAAAACTGTCCGTACGTTTCGTTTTTTTTCAATATTATTAATAAATTTCGATTTATTCCCGTTTTATTGTTTTCATACAAAAGTAATTTCGGCCATAACTTATAACTAATCAATATTTAAAAAAACGAAACTTACGGACATAGTTTTTGTTCCGACTGACCACATATCAAAAATTGGTCGAATTCGGTTAACGTTTAGGGGGTGGAAAACGTTATCGCCGTTTGTATGAAAAGGCTAGATTTTAAGAAGAAAAAGAAGAAGATAATACTTAGTTACTACTACTAATACTTAGTTTAGAATTTGCAGTTGGTTCACAGTCCTCTTAAGCTTACGAAGCTCTGGGAGAACTTCGTGTTGATAAAATTAAGATTAAAGTCTAAATGGAAACTTTTAGAGCCAATCTTGTTAGAATTCTGTACTCATCACCATTTGTTTTTTGTAACGCTATCATGTAAACGCTGTCTTGTCTAGGGGACACGGTTTATGTAGGAAAACGTATCGAATCTCTTTTATATGGTTACCATATAAAAGAGTTTCGATATGTTTTCCTTCCGATAATATGTAATGGATTTTTTTTTCTCGTAATAATTTTGACGTTTTCCTGCAGAACTACGCGGATGTTTTATATTATTTTGACAGTTTTATATAATGCTAGAATAAGTAGTATCATTGTTATAAGTAAGTTCTTTTAAAAAAAATGACTAACTGTTGAGTTTCTTGCGGCGCTTCTCAGCAGTGGTCTCCTCTTGGGAAGCGCTGGTAGTTTTTGACGTGTAATAGTGCCCGTGCGGCCTACTTACTAAATAAATATATATCTTATTTTTTACTTTTTAGGCTTCCACTGTCAAACTAAAAGCCCTTATAATTTTGCCATGTCCGTCCATCTGTCTGTCTGTCTGTAACACTCACTTTTCCTCAAAAACTATAAGTGTCACAGTATTGAAATTTTACCGCGCACAATGATAATTTTTTTTATTTAATAGGAAATATATCCTGAGTAGTTTGATTAATAAAGTTCTTGAATTACAGACAACTAAATTATTTATAGCTACCGACAATTTGTTGACATAACTTTGAATTTGAGTAAAGCAAAAAAATAATAATTTAAAAGTCTATGTATGTGACCATAAATCGGATGTTCCATTGTATCTTCTGAACTATTGGACCAATTTTAATAAATGAGGTCAAATGTGACGTTCTCAATATAAAGGGACCTTATGGAGGCAGGCGGTTACGCCGTTTTTAGAACTGTTACCATTGTATTCGTATAGTTACAAGAATAAGAAGAGCAAACTGCCTTCCTCCATAAGCCTAAGGTCCCTTTATATTGAGAACGTCACAAATAACTGTAAGACATCATATAAAATTTGACAGGTGCTAGGGAAATGAATACATCTATTCCATATTCTACCGTAAGACGTAACACTTAAAAAAAATAAGTGTCTCGTCCTGACTTATTACCTTTTATTACTAATAAATAGCTATAGCGATTTTCACTTTTTATAGCGATTTTATCAGGGACACTTATGTTACCTTAAGCGTTAATTACGTTAGAATATGTGACGTTCTCAATATAAAGGGACCTTATGGAGGAAAGCAGTTACGCTCTTCTTATTCTTTTAACTATTCGAATACTATGATAACCGTTCTAAAAACGGCGTAACCGCCTGCCTCCATAAGGTCCCTTTATGTTGAGAACGTCACATATGGAATAGATGTATTCATTTCCCTAGCACCTGTCCAATTTTATCTCGTGTAAATGCTAAGCACGCTAGGTTTAAGTTTGCATTAAATTATCCAAATAAGAAATCAGTTTCTATCCGTTCAATGAATAATGCGAATGTGTTAATTCACAGACTATTCGTGTGGAATGAAAATGCCTATTGTTCTAAATGATTAATCTATTGTTGAAACAGTTTGTAGTCAACAAAATGATTTGCTTATAACATTTGACACGTCAACAAAACAAGGCACATAGACTAGTTTATACCAGTTTCGTTTGTCGTAAATAACTCAAACAACCGGTCAAGTGCGAGTCGGACTCGCGCACTGAGGGTTCAGTACGGCCGGTTTTTATTATTTGTTGTTTTTTTATAGGGTTTGTTAAGGTTTGTTGTATGTTTTACCATTTTTACGATAGAACAAATACAAAAAAAAAACGTTTTTAACACAGTTGCTCAAAAAGTGGTACTTTTCGTAGCTGTATATCGTGCGGAAAGTTGGTTTTCGCGAACTAGTGCTTTTTACTTTTCCAATTTTTTTAAATTTATACTTGTTCCAATTCATGACTACTTATTGATGAGTGTTAATATTAGTTTCCTTTAAACATCGTAATCAACATAAAAACCTACTGTTAATGTAAGAATACGAAAAATATACATATTTCATATTTTATTACTTACCTCTTCATCATTATAACACGTTTATTTTTTAATATTGAATATTGAAAAACCGTTCTTAATAAGTTGTCTGAATGGAACGGAATAGCTGCCGAAACGCCTGTCAACATTTTTGACATTATGAAAAGGCGTTTTTTCTTTTTTTTAATGATTATGGCCTGGATGCTAACTCCTTTAAGCCATGCGTTTTTTCTTACTGCAAGCATTTTTTAAGTTTCCTAAGGCAACATTCGATATTGTTTTTATTAATATACGATACACAAATAATCGTAAATAACAATACTTAGGTAATAATAGTACAATGTTTTATATTTACAATTGTTTATGTCTTATAGAACATGCATTTGAAAAAAATACTTTCATTGAAGTGGGTTCAATAATAATAACAAAAACTATTCTAGTCGAATAAAAGCTAAAAAAACACCTCTTCATAATGTCAAAAATATTCACTGCGAAAGATCGAACTTACAACGAATTTGTTTATCAATCTTAAGTTTTCAAAAAGTTGCTTATAAAATCAGTGACTCAAGAGTTTGAAATTGATTTATTTTTTCGCAACCGTGTTAAAAAACGTCGTTCGATACACATGCGGAAATATCAATCTTCACTCGTCCCGAGTCTTGATATCTTGGTACTCGTGAAGTAATGACATACTTTCCGCACTAGCATCGAAATGTACTATTTTTGTGTGTAATCCACATTATTTTACTTTTTGACTTTTTTAATATTTGTTAGGTATATCACATATTCTGCAAAAAAAGTCAACGGGCTATCTTTTACAGACGGACCCTTTGGGTCCCTAAAAACTAGGTATCAAGTTATCTAAGATAATTATTATTTTATATATCAGTCATCTTACTTATCTACAAGACTGACTATCCATGTGACAAATTTCGTATTAATAAGTTCAGTCGTTCATGACTCATTGAGAACTAATATTATAAGCACACAAAAATCATAGTAAAATTTCACATTTAACTATAATATTAGCAGATAGTTTTGTGTAATCGTAATTAGGAATACGTTAAAAACCATTGTAGAAACTAAGAGAAATAAAGAAAACTAGGCACTATTATATACATAAACCTTCCGTGAAAAATTATCTAACTGATGGTGAAAACTGCATTAAAATCCGTTGCGTAGTTTGAAAGATCTAAGCGTACACACAGGGACAGACGGCAGGAAGCGACTGTGTTTTATACTATGTAGTAATGTTTTTGTTTAATTTAAATTATAAGAGTAAAAATGACGTATAAAATTTATTTTAATTATAATCCGATAATGTGTTGTTCTGAATTTCAACAGCTTAATTAAGCGGTTTATGTAGTTATCATGTTAAACGCCAATAAAACCGTTTTAAAGGACGCATACGGCAATAACCGCATTGACCGATCTCCCCCACAGAGGCAATGTGGCTCGCATGCTCTACATATGCGAGATAAAACCATACACATATAACATACAAGTTCATACATACATACAACATACAAGTACAATAGTATGTGGCGAAAAGGGATACAAGTGTATTGTGAGCGTCTTCGCTCGGGTCGACACGATAAACAAAACAAAAAAACTATCCACAACTGGGGTTCGAACTCGCAGTCTTTGCGTAGTGGGCCAATGCTCTAACCATCAGTCTATTCAGACGGCGGCGGTGAAAATACGGTAAAAACGGAATTTTCCCAGATATGAGACCTAGCTTGATCGATTTTTCGCCCCCGTAATTACGTGACCTATATTATTTTTGTGTGTATTGTCCTTTGTTTATATTTGTCACGAATAAATGTTTCACTTTCTTTATTTCTTTCTAAACCCCGCAAATTTCATCGAAATAGAGCCGTTTTCTCGTTTAATTTAAATACGATATGATATAAACGGGTCACGTACTTTTTAACCTAATTACTTAATCGTGCACAACTAACGAACGTAGCCATAATCATTAGTAAAAGATCCATTTCTGTGTCCAACGTATTTAGGAACTTGAGACCAACGGAGACTTCCTAAATAGGACGGCCACGTGTCGAAACCCAACGGGGTGTCGAGAGGTTGGATATATATAGACGTGACAGTTTAAAATCTGTAATTTGAGATATAATTAGTTAATAAAGACAATCACAAAAATTATACAAAAAATTTAGACACGGTCTAAAATTTAGACACGGTCTAAAATGACAGTTTTCTATTGACGTTTACTAAACAAGTGTTTAACAGTTGTTTAAGTTTTTGTTACAACACCATTAGTGTATGTTTGATCATATTTATGATGGTTTTTAAGCCTTTTTAGGTATTAACAGTGAGGTTATGATATTTATTGCAGTATACTAAACTTATTTGAAAAGTGCAATAGAAAATTACAAATAATCAAATATGTACTTACGTATTTTTACAAGGAAATTAAATTATAAAAGTGACTTATAAAATTTAAAAGCTTTTTAAACCAAAATAACAGTCCAACATCAAATAAATATTTACTGAAACCATTTGAATTCAATTTAATAAAAAAAAAATGAAAACAACACACTTGATTGACGGATTGACGTTCTTGAAAAAATAACAAATCTTTGCACAGTACAATGAGTATTATAGGTGAAAAATTTAATTAAAGGACCTGTTGTATGTAGTAATTAGTAATAATAATAATAATAATAATAATAAATATCAGGGGACAATCTCACACAAATTGACCTAGTCCCAAACTAAGCTCTAGGCTTGTACTATGGGTACTAGACAACGATAAACATACTTATATAGAGAAATACATACTTAAATACATAGAAAACATCCATGACTCAGAAACAAATACTCGCGCTCATCACACAAATATTTGTCCATACCGGGATTCGAACCCGGGACCGCTAGCTTCGTAGGCAGGGTCACTACCAACTAGGCTAACCGCGTCGTCGTCGTCGTTAGTGTACAAAACTTATATGGAACTTACGTCATTTTTCAAATTTGGAGCGTCAAGGCGTCTATACAGACACTTTACTACATACAACAGGTCCCTTACTTAAGTTTTTTACTTTTATCGTCACTTAAGTTCTCTTTTGGTTTTAAGTCATAAGCGCCATATTTATCAACACGATTTACGCCACTGTTCTTGGAACAAGAAATATAAAAACATTGAGAGCAGCAATCAGTACGTAGTATAGAAAAATATGTGAACAAAATAAACAATTTGTATAAATATAATTACAGGCGAAATCTCCTTTGAAGTCTCCTATATGAGCATGGGCCTCCGTAATATAACGATTCTACGCTTCTCATATCATCAATCGTGAAGTTTAAAAACCAACCTTGTGTTATGTCTGTACAGTTTGAAATTGAAGAAATTGTGGCAGAGATATACGGGTTTTTGGAAGTGGGCGATGTGACATTCAGATATGTCGTTATTGCTTTAGAATATGAAATGAGTCAACGTTGGATTGTGATTGGCAAAGCAACGAAATTTTCGATAAAATACTTTGGTATTGTAATTTTTTAATTATTTTGTGAACGAAATAATCTTATTTATTCACATCATATTAATATTAAAAGTGCAAAAGTTCGTGTGAGACTTATTTGTTACGTCTTCACGTTGAAACGGCTAGACGGATTTAAAATAACTTTGGAAAAGCAGCATTGAATTAGCCCATAGGCTATCATTTACTCAAAAAAACCCATGAGATGGTCAATGCGGACGAAGTCGCGGGCGGAAGCTAGTATAAAAAATACGTTGCCATTTTAAAATACAAAACTAGGGTTATTTCCCAACGAAGTCGCATTTCATAGTTTAATTTATTGTGTCGATGTCAAACTTACAAAAAAACTGTCTGTCCCCTTGTGGATTCTGCCTATTTACAGCCTACATTATATGAATGGAAAGTAAAATTAGCCACTTTTTGGCCATAACTACATTTATGACAAAATCGCCTCTAAATTACTACCAACATATTCGTTATAAACTTTATGTTAGCAACAAGTAAAATACGTGCAAAAGTAATTTGTGACGTTCTCAATATAAAGGGACCTTATGTAGGCAGGCGGTTACGCCGTTTTTAGAACGGTTACCATAGTATTCGTATAGTTACAATAACAAGAAGAGCGTAACTGCTTTCCTCCATAAGGTCCCTTTATATTGAGAACGTTACATTTAGCCTTAATAAAAGTACATACACACGTACTTATTAAACACTTGAGCTGTGCAATAACCACATGCGTGAGAACGTCGCACATGTGTTCGGCGAATGTCGTTTACGATACTTTTTTTGTTTTTATACCGGCAAACAGTTGGAGGATAAATAAATATTTTTTATTTACGATCGTTTTTTTTTTTAGTTAAAAGGCATCCGAAACTGCAAAAAACACTCGAAAAATATACATTTTATTTGTTGAAAAAAAAAACGCTTTTTATGTCTTCTTTTTTCTGTGGAAATGCAGTGACAGACGAACAAGGTTGAGTCAGGTTGAGGTTTGATTTGTTTTGTGCTTGAATAGTGACAGACTATACAACATTATATAATTGATATAAAGGCCGATTATACAATAAGTCGTTATTCGCCATCAAGTGACATTTTATCCTATTAATTATTCCAAGTGAAGAAACACACCCTATTTTAAGGGTAGATATTGTTTTGATGCCAAAAGCACGTTTTCATACATCACGATGATAATGTTACTTTTCACATTGTGCCTCTTTTTACATACCAGTTTTTTAAACAAAGTTCAAATAACATTTAAACACTATCGTAAAGCCACTAAAAGCCATAATTCTGCTCATTTACATAGAGCAAAAGCTCTTTATGCAGATTGGGTGTAAGCTGGACATTGTAAACATTATACTTACCTTTATTGTTCATTGGAAATTATGTAAATATATTCAGCCGATTAACGATACATTTTGACATTTAAAATATATTTTTGTTCGGTAGTAGTTATGGCAATTTATTAAAGACTTTCCAATTGATTGAATAATTGTTTCCTTTTTATAAATTAATTGTTTAATTGTAAATCATATATTTAATTGCATAATGTTACTTCGTAAATTGCTTTCGTCAATTATGTTATATACAAAAACAAAAAAAAACATACGAAAAAAAACGGTTCACAGCTGGGGTTCGAACCCGCAGTCTTGGCGTAGTAGACCAACGCTCTAACCAGCAGTCTATTCAGATCGTGGCAGCCGCCCTGAAATTACAAACCATATTGCGCGGAAAATTTTAACCTTCTCTTTTATTTGCTCAAAGTAATTTCTCTTTGGTCTTCCCCTGCCTCTTCTTCCTACTTATTTCTATTCCTACTAATTTAATATTCAAAATTTACGTCTTAAAGATTATTGACATTACCTGACTGCTGAAGGTGTGTAATGTTTTTAACCTGTTAGTTATATATTATTAGTATAAGATATAACTAACAGGATTGAATATTAAATTAGTAGCAATAGAAATAAGTAGGAAGAAGAGGCAGGGGAAGACCGAGGAGAAATTACTTTGAGCAAATAAAAGAGAAGGTTAAAGTCGTGTCGTACCAGAAAGTCAAGCAGTTGACAGAATACCGGAACGGTTGGCGATTACCCCACCGTCAAGGGACTTGGCTCTTAAATAAAGAGAGAGAGAGTATTTCTTGCATACATAACTATTGAATAGATAAACCTCCTAATAAATTAAGACCCCTTCAGGGCTCATAACAGAACTCTTAAATCACCTTTAAAAAAAAACTATTTCAAAATCAGTTCATCCGTTTAGGAGTTACGATGCCACATACAGATACATACACACGTTAAACTTATAACACTGTTTTGCGTCGAGAATTAAAAAACGTGTCTGACATTGGTCCCTTATAATAAAATCCATTCATAAAGTACGACGTCAACTTTAAATTTCCTATTATTACAATAATAATTTGTATTTAAATATTTTAAAATGTATCTATGCTTTTTACCTCAAAATAAAAAAAACGCAAAACTAGCCCGCTATAACTTATAAACTACCTCAAAATGTAATACTTAAGTACTTTGCAACTTAGTAAAGTATGCAGAATTAGTCGTAAGAATTTCCCCACTCTGTTATTTCACCACAGAATCCTAAACAGAACCCACTGCACCATTAAAAATAAATAAGTTACTGTTATATTTATGGACTGGCCCTTTAAACGTATCAAATAATGTGTTTCATTACCTTTTTTATGTGCTTCATAAATAAAATAATACACAAAAGATACTTTTATACGCCGTATAACATTTTATTAACAAATTAAAATGATCATTAGGTTACAGTTTTTGGTTGAATTGTGACTTATAATGTTTTACCGTTAAGCTTAACCTGTTAATTTTTTAACTGCTGCGTGTCAGTGCGTAGCTTCAATTTTCAATATATCATGCATAATTAATTACATGATATTTGACAAAAATTTCGTAAAATAACGTCTTAAAAACACTTAAGACTTTATTCGTCGTATTTTACTCGAAACCTGCAACGCCATCTGTACACCGTTAAATTAACTAAAAGCCAAAAATCGATGCGCTACGAAGTTCATACGAATATTGAATAAAGTCTGATAATATTACTCATGAAGAATAAAAAGGAATCGTGCAAATAAATATTTATAACTCAAACAAAAGTCAACAACGCAAATGAAAATCAAAACAAATGAAAACATACGACAAAAAATGTTTTTCGATACGAAAACAAAGCCTCTCGAAACGCACGAACTGACAGACACAATAATTGCCTCACACAAACATTTTGCCGCCTACATAGGGATAGACCGTGGTCCAAGTTAGGAGCGGTTTCTTAGTGACATTGCCAATAACACTTGTGTTACACCCACAAGCTATGACAAAATCTATCGCACGTTAAATCCAACAGTGAAATTAAAGTACAACGTTATGGCGATTAAAAATAATTATATTTCGAATAATTGTTGTTTCGCAGTGTCTTTATTGGATTTAACGTGCGTAACCGGCCCCCTTTTTTCAATCACAATATGAATTAAAGTTAAAACCTGTGAATGTCTTTAGGTTTAGTAAAGCTAGAAAATGACCAGTATAAACGTGAAAGTACGTTTAAAATAGCGAAGAACATTAAAATAGCGTCAATGTTATCGGTTTATGACAAACACTGTTAGATATAAAGAGATTATATGTCATTAACTGTCTCATTTATTAAAAAAATCTTCCATTTCTTGTGACGTATTGAATTTTTCATATAAGTATTGCGCTTGTCGTTTGATAATAACTAATTTGATTTTTTTTTTCTTTATTAGTTTTTTTAATATTTATTCAATATGCGTTAAATCTTAATTGCGGTACAAATAATACGAATGATAACGAAAGACAATTTAAAAATTGGTCTTAAAACTTTCAATGTCAATGTCTCGTCATATGCAAATCAAGTAGCGTGGCACTTAGAT
Source organism: Tortrix viridana (assembly GCA_963241965.1). Taxonomy (NCBI): domain Eukaryota; kingdom Metazoa; phylum Arthropoda; class Insecta; order Lepidoptera; family Tortricidae; genus Tortrix; species Tortrix viridana. The sequence goes on from OY725197.1 coordinate 1,371,114, forward strand.
TTACCCGCTATCGCTTGTAAATCGTGGCACGCAACTAGCCCACTCTGCGTAGGCTAAGACTGTTGCAACAACCAGTCGGTAAGCTTTTCGAAAAACGACGCATAATGAGGTTATAGTCGGCCACATTAATTAGAGTTTGTGTAGGTTTAAAAATGTTTTGATTGTAGCGGAATTATGGTCTATTGAGGATGTTTTTATTGTTTGAACTTTAATTTCAAACATAAAATAAATACAGAAGTCGCACGGATGACAACTAAATATAAACGCAAATTTTAAAATGACGTATTTGCGTATGTGTCCTTTTACGCTTATCGCAGAGAAGATTAAATCGACTGGTGGATATTTGTGACGTTCTCAATATAAAGGGACCTTATCGAGGAAGGCAGTTACGCTCTTCTTATTCTTGTTACTATACGAATACTATTGTAACAGTTCTAAAAACGGCATAACCGCCTGCCTCCATAAGGTCCCTTTATATTGAGAACGTCACATTTATTTACATTTTTAACATAATAGTCTATATCCTAGGCTTAGGGTTAGGAATTTTACATACATTGAATTGCTTAGCAGATGTGTGACACGTAACATTATTATTATTATTTTTACTTTGCGAAGGAAAAGGGAAAGATGGACAAACCAGCAATATAAAAAAGCCTTTCTATGCAATATGTCTTATCAAAATACAGTAGCACAAAAACATGCCAAATTTATATGTAGGTAGACCAATGATCGAACTGAAGTACATTGGAAAGCAGCCAACATATATTCATGAATTAAAGATAAATATATGGAGTTTTTTTATGAATCATGCAACAGATATGACAGATAAACTTTGTTTTGACTTATAGGTTGTAAAACTAAGGTATGCCAACGATCAACCATTGATGATCATAATATCGATACATAGAAAAAAAGACACATCTATCATAAATCCGTTATTTTATCTGGGACCTAGTTTATCTTGAAAGAGTTCATTTTGAATTTGAACAGTTGAGTTCAAAAATATGTACACAGTTTTGCACCTTATTTCAATGGGATAATGCGCAATCTATAAACTCGACTGTATTAATTACTCTTTGACTAAGATGGGCTCAACAGTGGAAATCGTCATAGGTACGCCATAGTTTATAAATCTTCATTGACTGTTAGTTATATAATCTGACATAAACATAATTAAATAAACCTCAATACCTTAACTTAACGGAAGACTTATACAAGAACTGAACCCACAATTTTGGCTTCGTAGTCAATGTAACCACCAAGCCAAGCAACCCGATACGATAATGACAGAAAAGTGTATGCAAACGCAAGGTTTGAATGACTAGTGAATTCTCATAATTACTTTTCTCGTCATATTGGATTATGCGTCGTTTTTCGTCCAAAAAACCTAAATCCATTTTATTTATTTATCAGAACGAAATTTTACGACTCCAAGGGGACCGTACATGTCGTGTTTTACAACTATAACCCAGAATATAATACTTTTTATCTACGAAATTAATATATCGTTCCTTTTTTATGGGCAACAAAATAAAAATTGTAAACGATTTTTTCGGCGAGCGCTTTTCCGGGTTCTGTTGTTTTAACGTTGATTGTTCGTTATGTTTGTGTTTCCTATACAAAGTAAAATTATATATTGAAAGCTTGATATCCTTACAAATATTTTAAATATGAAAGTGACCTTGTTTGTTAGTCACTCTTTCACGGCTAACCTTTAAACCGATTTTGAAAAAAATTGGTATGGTGATAGTTTAAGTCCCGGGAAAGGACATAGAATACTTTTATCACGGAAAAGTGGAAAGTTCCCAAGGGAGCAGCGATAAATTACTTCTACGCGAATGAGTTCGAGGGACACGTAACATTAATACTTAAAAGTAAATAAAAGTAATTTTTAACTTGTAAGTAGCGTGGCTTGAAAACATACTCGCATAACAAACTTAAAAATACAATTACAATTCATATATTCCCAAATTTGCTGGAGTATGTAGGGGTAAATATTATTACTAGATATGAAACAGATAATTTTATTTAATTTAATTTTGTTTTATAATCTGCCGCAAATCCCAATCAAATTACGTAAAGATCCAAAAACAATCTGCTATCACAGTTTTTGTTGATACTTAGATTTGTTTGCTTAGGGCTTGATGGATTTATAATGTTTTTAGGCGAAATTGTTTTAAGAACCCCGAATAATAAGGTTAAACTTGCTTGGCTTTTTAATTTCGTTTCGTTACCTACCTTTACCTTCTTGGGGGTTTGAATTTATAAATCTAATTTCACTTTGTCGCAAGGCTCTCGAGAACAATTTTGGGGCTTTGTGAACAAAAAACGAGTAACATAATGAATGTTTGTATAATAATATATACGTAACCAGGTAATAATTCTTTAAGTATGTTTTTGATTCTGTAGTACCTAGTACACTCATCTTGTTATTTATTTTTCCATATTTTTAGCAATAGTTATACATAATTTTTAAGGTGATATAAGTTTTTTTTTATTACGACGTCTAATTATGTATTGAAGGTAAAAAGGCATAAACGGTTTTCATTTTCATTTAAAAACTTAAATCTCAAATAATTTTAATAATAATATCTCAAAGTTCACACAAAAAGCACTAAAACAAACAAAGCCGTTTTATTACTAAAGCGAAAAGAGTGAAATAAAAAATATTTATTAAGTCCAAATATTAACAAAATCGTTCTTTTGATTTGTGAGTCGAGGAAAACTGCCATAACTCAAATTGAGACGTTTATGGGCATAATTTATGAGCGTTATTTGATTTAAAAATATAGTGTCGTATTTTCGCGTCCATTTTGAGGATAATCCCACTTTAGGGTGATTATTTAATGAGAAACGTTGGATAGATTGATATTTGGGCATCATAAAAATGTTTCTCTTTCATATGATTATATTCATATGATATTGAAATCAAACCTTTCCTAATGCTTTGAAATGCGTAGTCAATCTTTTGAGGTAATACAATAAAGGTTGTATACATTTTTGTGAAACGTAAATATGTGTATTTCTTTTTGTTTAACCAATTTCTTTTTGCCATATTGAATAACTTACGTCATTAAAATCACACGGCACTAAAACAAGCTCTCATGTTAAGTGGTTTTGCCATAAACCATTACGAATTTCGTAGAAAAAAAATGTGTGTAGGTGGACATGTGGACATGTCACACGCACAAAGGGACATGTGTGTCAGTTTAGTTTGTTTATATTTTGAGCTTTATTTAATATCCGTCTAAGTTGAATTTGCATTGGATTTATGAGTTGTCTGTTTTTTCATTTTTACCGTTATATAGAATTGTGACGGAGTTTAAAATCGACATCTGTTATTTAGTGACACAAAGTATCAAGTTTCTTGTTTAGATTTGTTTTCAGTTTTGCTGCTATAATTTGATAGAAAAGTTAAAAAAACCTAATGGCTACGGTAATAAATCACAAAAATATTGCCGTTCTAATTTGTTATAGTACTTTCATTAGATTTGAAATTATTTGTATAATTAATTGTTTTTACTACAAGTTTACACAAAAAATGCATTTATTTTTAAGAATACAATTAAATAGGTACAAGTGTAAAAAAATATTCTCTTAAATAACGCCTGTGAGTTTTTCAATGAATATTTACTGCCTGGCATTAAAATTAAGACAAATTACATGAAATTTATAGACACTTAAATGTTACCCCGTGAATGTTTGTTAAAAAGTTGCGTGTGAATTATTTAAGACGATAACAAGCCTTTTTTAAATTAATATATAGTAAAGAGCATGTTTTTACTTCGAATATCTTAAAAAATAAACAACCGTAGATCGTCGTGAGTACGTCGAAACGTATTAACATCTACCCGCCAAACTTAACAAAAAGTGCGAGTCAGACTCGCGCACTTACATTTGGCTGGTTTTGAGTATATGTTGATATTTTATAGGGTTTGTTCTGTAACCTTTTTAAACCTTTTATTGGATAATCCATTATACTCCGTAAATTAATTTATAGAACTAAAATGTTAAATAATATTATCATTATTATTATTGACATATTTTGTTGTAATTTGACGTCGGATAAGTTACCATTTATTAGTTAAGTTATCATTATTCATTTTGTTTTAATAACTTGAATTTTTGATTTATGATTTAGTTTATAATTTAATTTTATTTATATTGACGATGCTACGATGACGACATGCAATGCGTTATATATTGTATTGCGTTATACATTGAAAAATAAATAAACTATACTAAACTACTATACTTTTTGTGCAATAAAGAGTTTACATACATACATACATAAACTATTATTATGTTAGTATGCCATTACTTCATTCAACATGAATAACCCTCTGCGGCTTGATCCTACACCTGCCAATAACACAAAACACCAACGCACGTGGCATATAAAACAAAAAGAGAACTAACTCAAAATGTGCCCTTATCCCTCTAAACTTTAATAGGGCCTTATACGATTGAAATTGGAATTGGCCGCGTTCTGAGTTGTTACTTTTTTACGTGCGATGTGTTGCGAAATGGCAAGACAACTGTCTTGCTCTCTCGGCAGGCAGGTGCTTTGGAACCTTTGACTCCCGGTTTAAATATATTCACATGCATGTTGGATTTCCGTTGAACGTTTTTTTTTATTAAATTAAATAATTTTTACTGGGTACGACCTTTTAAGAATAACTGTAGGTAATACGTATCCGATGGGTTAAATGGAAGCAATTCAGTCAGATATTTTATTAAAATATTGTATTAACACAGTTTTGGAATTTAATAAACATACTGGTTCTTGTAGGAAAACATCAGAACTTTATGTTATTGTCTCGCACAATTTTTATCAAATTGACGTATATTCCGCAGCACTACATTTTGTGCGACTTATACAAACACCAATGCAGCCTAAATACTACAATTATTTTTCGGGTCTCTATTGTTTGTCATAAATTCATGGGCCATAATAAGCAATGTAAGCTTTTTTTTCTGAAACCGTATAATTTTCAGCTTCTTTTTAGGGTTCCGTACCTCAAAGAAAAAACGGAACCCTTATAGGATCACTTTGTCCGTCTGTCTGTCTGTCTGTGTGTCTGCTAAGACCCTTTTTCTCAGGAACGTGTGGAGGTATCAAGTCGAAATTAATTTCAAATACATAAGTCGGCAGTCCCTTGGATCAGTGAAAAAATCAAACATCTAAGTCAACGCAATCAAAAGATACGGCCGGTTATGTCACATATTGAAGGGAATCTCAAGGGAACCAAAACCTATATGGTACTTCCCGTTGACTTATAATCATGAAATTTTGCAAGAAGCAATGTCTTATAGCACTAGTAAAGGAAAAAATCCGAAAACCGTTAATTTGTAGTTACATCACATGAAAAATTAGCCCAGTATAAGCTGACACTCACTAAGTACGAAAGTGCATACTTATTGCGTGTCAGTTTATACTGGAGTTTGTTTATATTGTATTCCCGTGATTTAAGAACTATTTACATGCCTACAAGTTTGTGCGGAACCCTCGGTGCGCGAGTCCGACTCGCACTTGACCGGCTTTTTTTTAACAAGCCTAACCTAACATAATGGCTTCCATGCAATGATCTTTTAAATAATCTTGAAATGTCTAATGTTTATAAAAAAAATCGTCAAGAAAATGAAAATAATGGCAAAAGATACGATTGTGGCAATTGAAATTATGGCAAAGGGATCCCTAATATTTCATCATCACTGTTTAAGCCGAAAACATTTTTTATTTAATTTAAATAACAAAGAACCAAAATTCAGTATTATCATGGTGAATGTGTTTGAATTTAACCAATATACTTTAGAAAATATAATTAATTATGTTTTTTTTTTTGTTACAGATATACGGAGCCATAACCTATAAACTAGTTATATAGTGTTGTAGTGAAGTGTAGTTAGTGACGATGTGTTAAACGTTTGACAGTGGTGGACAGTTATTGACAGTGGTTGACAGTAAGACTATGTGCAGTGTGGTTATTGGGAGCCAAAATGTGTGCCACTATGAGGAATCTGGTAGCTGTTTTATATGGTAAGTGACATACGATTATACATAGTAATTTTTTTATTTCATAGAGAAGGTAACTGACCACAGAGGAGACCTAAATGGTGATTGGCTTTTTATTTATTACTTAAGACCAATTAACCAATTCCTGACAAAAGTAGCAGTTGTTCAGACCCAAATGTGTGTGTACGCAGAAAGTCGATGATCACCGATTTTTCTAATCATATTTTAAATATAAATAAAAATACGATATAATTAGATAGAAGCTGTAATTGTGGCGAAAATATTATTATTTATCCGTGAACTTTCAGCGTTTTTAATACTTTTACCAAATAATGTGAAAACTAATAAATTAAACGTTTTCGATGGTTCTTTGTCTATGATATTGTCTATGTCAAAAAAAATTTCTAATGATAAAATGACAACGAATGGTGTGGTCCACTCGTTTTTTAAATTTTGTTTCACTCGTATTTCAAAATCACGGTTTCAACGTTTTCGATCACTTTCAAGTGAAACTTTTGAGCGCTTGAAAGTCAAAAATCGCCTCTCAGGACACAAACTATTAGTTTCGCTTACGACTTCATACATTTTCTCTTTCCCTGTCATCGGACTGTCAGTCTTCGTTGCTCATAAGATAGTTTCTTTATGCATAATTAAAAGGGGCTAAAAATAAACGTAGGTATGTAATTTTCGTATATCTATAATATTTTGTTTAATAAAAAAATGTGGACGCAAAAATACAAAAGAACTATAATTAATTACCGTCAGAAACAAGGTTTAAAGCCAACAATGGTTGGCGTAACAGCTTTACCACAAGTTCGTTTACCAATAAAAGTAATCAGCTGAGTGGCCGCCATATTTCTTTTGTTAGTACCAACTGAATACCTGAAGTAACGCACATAAAACTCAGGGGAGCTAAATAGGGTTAGAGCTAATTTTCCATGCTCATACTCATAGTTGAAAAAAAAATTGAACTATTGAAAAACATTGCGAAGAAAAAGGCCTTAAAGTATTATATGCCTTTGTTCGTTATTGGACTGATCAAAAATTAAAAAGAAACCGTTAAGTTTTTTATTTTATTAATTACACTTTGGTTTAATTACCTAAGTAATCTAGTTTTCACCATTTTTGTTCCTATTACTGTTAGTTAAAAATCGTTACGTCTCTTAAAATTTAAGTGCAACGTTAAAATCATTTTCCTAGCTTCCGCTATTTTTTAATATATGCTAAACGATAAAGGCATTTCCTTTACAACAGCAATATAATTAAATAAAATAAAAGCCCTAGAATCTCGCTCAAGTATTTGCAAGTCTTCACCTTTGTGCTGATCCTGCGACTTAGCGCTCCCCTCCTTTATTTATTACTGAAGAGTAGGTACCAAAGTTTAATTAAAATTAAACAAACACCTCTCGAGTGTCAGTAAAAAGTTTTATATTGTTTTATTTGTACAGTTAATTACAATGACTTTGTGACTCGTGTTAAGCAGCTGCTTTCTAGTTGGGGGAGCTCTCTAGGGAAAGTCGTGTTAATGTTTTAATAAGTTTAATATTTAATTGTGTGGACTGCACAATTTAACTGCAAACAGTAAATAAATAGTTCAAAATAAATATTTAAAAACCAGAGGAAATAAATATTTAAAGCATGTCTAGTGTATTAAAAATTACTGACCTAATATAAGTATGTATTTAATGAAATGACACAACAACTGGCCTATAATAAGTATTTCGTTTGATTACAAATAGATATGTTTGAATATCGCGACTTTATTTTTCCTTTTTCTGTGTCAGTTATATTTTTACAAAAAAACATTTATGATATAAAAATATTTGTACAATATACGAATGTAAGAGGAATAATAATTCTCAACATAAAAGCACAAATGAGTTTCAGTCTTTATACCGGGAAAATAATTAAAAAAAAGTTGTAGTAGATAGTAATTTATATTTCCGAGTTTTTTTATTTATATACTATTAAAAGTATATTTATCAAAAAAAATTCAGTGAATTGTGATAACGATAAATATAGCCATATTTATTATAAATCCAATTACTTATAACTCCTTGCAAAAGCTTGTTTCGTCAAAGAAGTTTAAGTTGAAAATCAATTCACAAGGGTTTCATCAACAAACAATTTACGTAATAAATATCGGAGTGGGTTCAAACAAGAAAATAACTTAATATTTTAGGCATAAAAGGCTTATCACGAGTAACGTCGGATGTACTTACTAATAATTTTTGGTAATGCTGCTTAATCAAAATACAGTAGGTTATTAATAATGAAAAGTACGTTGAGATTTTTTAAATAGCGAACGGGTATTGTTTGAAATCAATGTCATATTGTTAATTACTTATGCAATAAAAACAACTGCAGCTTTTTATTCTGAGCAGAAATAAAATTTAAAACACTTCTATGATTTATTTTGAATTTGATAACTGTTAAATTTGTACATTAGGTTCTGTTTTCCATTTAGTTAAGTACTCTTTAGGGGTTATTTTGCATCAATATGAGACCTTGTATTACCTAACCCATGAAAAAAGTCACTATAAATAAATAATACGACTGTTTTATGACAAAGAAAAACAGTCCATTAAAAAACAATAAACAAAATAAATTCCTTCTTCTACAAATAGCTTAAAAGCTTCTTACCTTCTCACTTTTCATAAATGATAAAATCTATTTTATTATCTTTTCAACATATCCCATTGACGCAATATTACCTCATTAGCCCATTTGCCATTTTATCCTTTAAAGTTCTGGGGCCGCCTAACCCGGTCTACTGTAATCCTGTCTATTATTCTAAAAGGTCCTCAACCATCCAATTTTAATTACATCCCTTAATTTGCAGTCCTTAAGTAATCAGTCGGACGTTTATCCCTACGCCGTTTATGCGCGATCAAAAAAGTAATTTTAATTGAATTTTGAGAGCCGTCACGTTAGTTTTACATAAGTTTAGTTCTGTTATTTATTATGTAATTCTAATAATTCCTTAAAAAATATATATCCTTTTATTAAAAAAAAGGCTAGACACAAATAAGCATTTCTGATATGAGTTTATAACATTAAGACATTACAAACATCCTAACATTATTATTATACAATACGCCCTTATACCTCAGACAAATTAAATGTTTGAATTTCACATACGCGAATGGTTTCATATTTCAATTTCATCACGTAACATAATGTCCCTTTCACATCAATAGCTATACATCATTGATACATCACAACATCCAACTCAGCCACTCGATCATAGACTACGTTACAGATTCCAGAGGCAACTATTTATCATGCCTTCGCCCTAATTCCTGTATTAATGTTGCTCTCTCTACTGGAAATATAATGAGTGATCTGTGCTGCTACTACTGAAATTTCTTTTAGTGTGTCTTAAACATATTAAAAGTTTGGGTGGCTGGGTCTTTATTTTGAATCTTTGCTGACAAGTTATGAGGCATAATAATAGTTAAAATAGTACGCAAAACGTAAAAACTTCACACGAATTTAAACTACATAATTATGTCTAGAGATTTATTACGCGCTTTAGGGCCTGCGCAAACCGGCGGAGCGCAGCGCAGATCACTTTAAATTTATCAATGTATATTCTTCCCTATTTTAAATTACAATAAGGTATAAATTTAGAGCCGCAGCCGCAGAGTAGAAATCTCCGCATGCTCCGAGGTCGGTCTCAGAGCATTCAAATTTTTACCTTATTGTAATTAAAATAGGGAAGAATATACATTGATAAATTTAAAGTGATCTGCGCTGCGCTCCGCCTGTTTGCGCAGGCCCTTATGGTATACTTTTGCAAATATTAATTTGCGGTGCACATGTTTTAAATTATATTCGTCAACACGTAGCATCTATTATTAATGCGGTAACGTGTTTAATATTTTTAGCACGGAAAGGTAAACGAGTAATACATTAGTAGCACGTACATAAAATTTCGACTACCATAAAGACGATTTCTCGCCTAAATCTCACTTATTTATCACCTTACTTAAGATCATGGTACAGCCATCTCTAATTGATTGCGTCGCGTTATTTTTGCCTTGTCTTAATTGTGCCATTTTCCACGGCGTTTAGGCCCCGTAAATAGAATTTGACTTATTGTATTTTACGTCTATTTAAGGCATTCAATAATGCTCACTCACTTTATTATCTATGATAGCTAAAAATAAAACCTTTTGAAGCATACGATAATTAAATAATAATTTAACTATGATCCAAACGATATATAATTTCGTTTATAAAACTTATTAACTATAAATTTTTAGAATAATAGAATTCATACATTTTTACTGTTTAACTAGCTTTACATTACAACCGTAACAACCCTTTTCCCAATTCAACGTAAAGCACGAACTAACGAAACACATTTGCATTAACAAAATTACCTTAACTTGTTTAATTATTCTTGACAACCTTGAACTATTGCAAATCCCGCGTATCGACATCCTTGAGGAATTCCCGGGAAATTTCCCGGAATATTACCATAATTAAAACAACTTGAAACTATTGCCGAATGTAGGAAGCTTCTGACGTATAAGTACTTACGAGTATAAGGCGCTAAGATCACTAAAGCCGGTTTAACATAAAAAAATACTAGCGTTGGTTGAATTTATAATAATAAAGCATTGATATTTTAAAAAATTGTTTTAACGAATTATTATGTAGCTTAAGTTTGATACATAAAAGAAAACACGAAGACTAACAAAAAACGTTTCGAGTATGTAAAAAATATCTTTCTAAAAAATTATAGTTTTTTTAGATGGCTTTATTTTGCAAATTTTTTTTTGTAAAATTCCTTCCAAACCTTAATCTTGCTTAATAAAAAGCACATTTCTTTTATCACCTAATTAGGTAATGTAACAATACCCTTATGAAGTAATGCCTAAAATTATAATGTCTCGAATAAAAAAAATCTAACCTAGAAAAAACTTAAAGGACCTCCTTTCTATAATCAACCTGGAAATTAATCATGAAATTGAAAATTTACCCAAAAAGACACAATGGGCTATAATTTTCTCAAAATTAATTTGCTCCAAACCTCGTAGCCATTTTACGCTACACGTTAAGTGTCAAGAAACTTGGTCTTATTGGCATTTGAGCCATTTTTGTATTAAGATAAGGAAAGCTGGCGTTTATGGCATAAACGACTTCCTCTTTGTCAGTCGCAGGGGCTCCAATAAAATTTCTCATTAACGTCAATTCCTTGCCTTTGGAATACTTTTAGGGTACCGTAGGCATTTATAAGGTAATCGGAAGTTTTAACATCTTGCTTGGGATTTTTTAAGATCGAGATTTTTCACAAGCGTGCAAGCTTTTTAAAAGCTTATTAAATACGAGTATTGCAAAAAATTTCTGATATCGAATGAGCTGAAAATCAATGTTATATGTAAACCTGAGGTCATAGCAATATTTAAGAACTAATAAAATAAAATAAATAAATATATATCAGGGTACAATCTCACACCAATTGACCTAGTCCCAAACTAAGCTTCTAGGCTTGTACTATGAGTACCAGGCAACGATACACACACTTATATAGAGAAAAACATACTTAAAATATATAGAAAACATCCATGACTCAGAAACAAATACTCGCACTCATCACAAAAATATTTGCCTATGATTCGATCCCGGGACCGCTAGCTTCGTAAGCAGGGTCACTACGAACTAGGATAAAGTGCGTCCTCAAACTATACCTCCATTGTCAATCAAACAATCAAACACCCATTATTTACTGTGTGAAAAGTGACCTAAATCACATTGCGACTGTTCAACTACTTCGTTATAGTCGCGATAATTAATTTGTTCGCGAAAAACTGCGTTGTTTGTCGTTACATTGCGCGCTCTGTGTGAAGGCCTATCGAAAAATGAGAGTATAACGAGCAATGTAACGGCAATTCACCCGCGCCTGACCCGCGCCCGTGCTCTGTGTGTTTTACGCTCAATGAAATAGTCGTCCATTAATATCTTTTTAGGGTTCCGTGACAAAATAGAAACAAGGAACCCTTATTGTGAGACTTCGTTGTATGGCTGTCCGTTCGTCCGTCCGTCTGTATGAAACAGCAGTTTTTCTCAGCAACTAAAGATGCTATAAACTTCAAATTTGGCATAATTTGTGTTAGTTTTAGGCAACTTTATATAGACCGTTTTGCATACCAATTAAAAACATAAAAAAGGTCTACGTATTTTTGAAGTACGCACTTAAATACGGCACTCGGTGCACGAGTCCGACTCGCACTTGACCGTTTTTTTTCTACTCGAATCACGCTGGACTGTTTGCCAAGCAATCAATATTGGTGAGTTGTCATCGTAATTGACTTGGCCAGTTCTTGCGGACTAAATACTTAAAAACTCCACCCAGGATATTTCTGAGTTGGGAACTTTCTTCACGGCTCGAGGAAAAGTTGGAAAAACTGAGTATACTCGTATTGTCAAGTATTTTAGTTGATATTTTACTTAGCAGATTTCCTGAGTTGGTTCAGGTTTTTTTATCTAGTATTTTCACGCAACATGATTTCCCGCGCAATATGGTTCGTATTCTGACCACCGCCACCGCCACCGTCTGAATAGACTGATGGTTAGAGCGTTGGCCTACTATGCATAGACTGCGGGTTTTTTTTTATATAGAAAATCGATGAAAATTCGGTTTCGACCCTGAGCGTCGATCTCCGGACCTGACCATGAGATAAAATTTGATGGGTGCTAGGGAAATGAAGACATCTTTATCATAATTGTGACGTTCTCAATATAAAGGGACCTTATGGAGGAAGGCAGTTACGCTCTTCTTATTCTTGTAACTATACGAATACTATGGTAACAGTTCTACAAACGACCTAACCGCCTGCCTCCATAAGGTTATTATCTGCTCATTATCTGTTGCATCGTATTTAATCGATATATACATGTACGAGACGAGGCTTGTTTCAAATCGTCGGTAATGCAATACCGCGTAAGTAACAAAGTTAATAGGGTGTAAAATGCACGTTAAGACTTACTGTATAAGGTGCATTTTCCTGTTTCTTGAATTTGTCAGTTCCGCGGTATTGAAGTATCATCGACGAAATCAGTACAGCTGGAGGGAAGTCCCGAGGGACTGGGATTGCGGGTGGACAGGTTCGTACGCTTTTTAGGGGTCCGTAATCTAAGGCTTAAAAAATATTATTTGTCAGTATATTTAGTTATATTTCTCGATCTCCAGATAACACTATCTGTGAGATAAATTTTAGCTGTCATTTTTCATATGACAAATCAAAGGAAAGCGATAACGTTAACTGTCTGAATTTTATTTGGAATTGGAAAAATGGGACTTAAGTCAATTTAGAACTAGATTTCGTGATTTATATTATACGTTATAAAAATTAGTTCTTTTACAGAATGGTTTGCTATTCTTTTATCATTAAATAAATTCATTAATGGTTTTCGTAACCTAATGTGTTATGATATTCTTTAAATAAAACGACATAGGCATGCAAGCACAGGATAAAATTTGACAGGTGCTAGGGAAATGAATGCATCTATTCCATATTACGTACGACTTAACCTTAAGCGTTAAGTCTGACGTTAGAATATGGAATAGATGTATTCATTTCCCTAGCACCTGTCAAATTTTATTTCGTGCTAGCATGTTAAGCCCGCTTGTTTAATTAAGATATGATGTCCTAAAACAATATTTATTCATTTTTATTTATTATACGTTCGGTTTTTAGAATAAGTCCTGATCGTTACGGATCATTACGTACGGAACCCTCAGCCTCTAAATTTGACAGCGAAAAAGCGACGGCTGCGCCGGAATAAGACGATATGTCGTCTCCGACGTTTCGTCACGGGGATTTGTGACCAAAATAACGCAGTATCGATATACGAACGAGACTTACGAGATTTACTTAATAACAGACTTTAAGATTTTTTACATAGATTTGTTGTTGAGAATTTCATTATTTTAGTTTTTTTAATTAGAAGGTTTATTACCACGACGATTGTAAATTATTTTTACTGAATTTAGTAATTAAATGTCGTATACGCCCTTGTTTTAGGACATTAAAAAAATCTGCGTACTAAAAAACGAAATTCTCATAATTTATAATGGTTTTTTTTATTGTAAGTAGGTAATTATAACACTTAGCGCGTTCTTATTATTTTAAAAAAAGTTGTAAAGTTACCACAGATAATCTCAACATAATATTACTCAGTAAAGGTACAACATTTTTGTGAACCTCTAAAGTAAAAACAAAATACCAACAAAAATAAAACGCCTCAAGTCACTGGCCGGCGATAAAAATTCAAATACATTTTAAACCGTTCTTATTTCAAAAGTAATCCTGGATCCCGTTTTCGAATCGACACTGCTGCATACTTCATAGGGATGTTACTCTCGTTGTAAAATGTACTGTATTCCGTGTCAGACAGGGTTGTTTTCTGTTTAACAGGATTTGAGGCTGTGTGTACGACGCAATTTCTACGCATAATAATTATTGTCAAGTAGATAATAGTTCTACAGTTGAGTGGAATAAATTGTATCGTAATAATTTACTTTTAAAAAGCTTGTATTGACTCTCATCGCGTATACATTTTTTTAGTACATATCGGTTGTTTACACTTAACCCAATTTAATTATCAATACATATTATAAATTAAGGTCTCCCTCCACGCTGAGTTTCTGTTTGTTTGGGCTTATCTCAGAAACTAATGTACTGAATTTCATATGGTTTTACCATCTAGAATAAAGTTTCAAGAGAAGTCGTTTTTTCGAGTGCTACCTTAATTTGGTTTTTATCCCTTAATTTTAAAAATTTGCAAGCCATATGTTCGAGTGATAGCTTAAAAAAAAGAGCAATAAACAGGCATGTTTTTTAAATTGTTTGAACATCTAAGGATATTTTTTTTTATGCCATGGAAAAAAAGAGTTCACTCCAACTTAACTCATTTACAAAACTTTGTATGCCTATAATTTTTTTTTTTCATACGTAGGCGCTTCAAAATCATTTTATTAGACACCATAACTACTAAACTAATGAAAAACTAATAATTTATTGCCATACCAGCCCAGAAAGAGACACTATTAGTTTTGTCAGTTTCTGGGTTTTATCATGAAATCATTAAAATTGCAACTAAAAAAAAAAAAACTAACTTCGTCTATGACAAGTATGGCTTAAAATGTTCTAAAACATCTCAGCTATCATCCCCTTAAAACTTTACACCTAGCTACCTAACACCCTGTATATTAAACACTACCGGAAAAAATATAATATAATATGTATTTATTTTCGTTTAGTGTCTACACCTATTATTATAGCCAACTGTACTTTCTCAATTGCAAGTGTGTGTGTATTCAGGTTCCTAATTACCGGTTCCTAGTTGATATCGTTGTCAGTTATCGGTTTTTTTCTCTAGAGCGGACCAATTAACTCTCGTTACCGGTTTTGTAGAAGGAAATGGCTTCCAGGTATTTTAAAGAGGTTTTTATTATAGCGTCTTGTGATTATTGGCTTATTAGACTTATACTCTCAGAGCTGAAGTGTATATGGCTATCTCATCGTTAAATTAGGCTGGCTCCACACTAGCGTCTTTTGAGCGTCGGCGTCCTGCCAGCGCATAGTGGTAGAAGGTTGGCAACATTCTAGACGCCATGTTGTTTTAAAGCCGAGTGGAGGCAAAAAGTTGACGTGTACGCAACGATGGATACTGTCACTTAGTAGGTAATGATTAGTAGAAAAATACTAGAGTTCAAAGAATATTTTATATGTAGCGATTATCTGCGACTTTATCCAAGTAGGATTAATTTATTAATGTTTTATATTGTGTTATATATATTTATTTTTTTGCATTAATGAAGTCATTCATGTAACAAACAGAATAAAAAATTATTTTTCGAATAACTATACAAATAATTAATTTAATAATTAGTAAGCCATTAAAGATCAGTTTATATCTCTTTATAGCTAAACAGAATTTCGTCACAGTTCATGTCGGATCTCTGTCAAATTAGTATTTTTTAAATTCTCATATATTATCCGTATAAACTCCTCATATAATCAAACATGCATATTACCTACCTATTATGGTATTCGAACTCTAATATTGTGATTTTCTTTTAAGGAGCAGGGCGTCTAGCCGAGTGCCACACGCTCCGTGGCGTTTCTGTTCGTTTCGTTTTTAAAACAATCGAGTCATTGATAGATCACGTGATACGAGGAGTCACGTGATCTACCAGTGACGCGATTGGTTTAAAAACTAATCGAACAGAAACGCTAGTTAGCGTAATGCATCTTGGCTAAGGGCCCAGAAACGCTACGGAGCGTGTGGCATTTGGCTATAGGCTCTGTATAGTTACAGGTTATAAAGTAACCTTAATATCGCTGAATCACTTTAACAGTGTGTATGTTTACAAACAAATGACAAACGCAACTGGTGTTCAATGTCACACAAGCCCCGTGTCGTGTGTGCGTCAATTCTGTTAGG
The DNA here is from genome assembly GCA_963241965.1 of Tortrix viridana. NCBI lineage: Eukaryota > Metazoa > Arthropoda > Insecta > Lepidoptera > Tortricidae > Tortrix > Tortrix viridana. The sequence goes on from OY725197.1 coordinate 1,387,591, forward strand.
AATCATTGTTGCGTTGGCTTTACACATAAAGGTATCTATACATAAACAACGTTTATCTCTTCCCTCAGGAACTGTTAAATTTTTTGGGATAAAAAGTATCAAATGTCTTTTCTTAGGACTCAAACTATCTTCGCACCAAATCTCATCGAAATCGGCTTAGCGGTTTAGCCGTGAAGGCGTGACAAACAAACAAATAAACAAACTCGCTTTCGCATTTGTAATACTAGCTTTTGCCTGTAACTTTGTCCGCGTAGAAGTCGTTTATCGGTTTTCCTTTGGAAACTACAATAATTTCCGGGATAAAAAGTATCTTATACATTATCCAATCGTATAAGCTATCTCCATTCTAAATTTCATCCAAATCCGTCCAGCCGTTGCAGAGTGAAACAAACACACAAACTTTCGCATAATATTAGCGGGATTAATAAATACCTTGTAAAGAACTTAAAATAAAAAAATAAAAAAAGTATTTAAACCCAAATTAAACTCCTTTATCCATACCTCAACTCAACTCTATAGTTCAGTCACCTCCGCGCCCACTTAACGTTAGGGCCCTTGTTTTTAAGCAAAACTGTTTCAAAGACAACAGGACATATGTACAACTTAAGACTTAACTAAATTCTACCATATGGCCATACAAACAAGGTCGTCTTTCCAGTATTAGTTTTATAAACACATACGACCGTTTTACTAAGGAGGATAGAATGAAACTTGACGTCTAACCGACTTCACAGGATGATGCTTAGACTTTGCTCACGCGTGAGTGGGACAGCCTGTATAAAGAATAGCGTTGTTTTTCTAAGTGAGACGTCGCGCTTTAAATTGTGTGAAAATGTTTCTAGTACAGTTAAATAATAATAAATGGACATATTTTTACAAGTTTGTATTGCTTCTACAATTTAAAATAGTAATTTTATATTGAATTTATGTATTTTATACCCGCAAAATTACTTTTTTTTTTAAATTTAAAGCTTATTTCTTACAGCTTACTTAAATATTTTTAAGGCTACCGTCATTTTTATTTTCATCACTGTAAGATACCAAATAAATGACAATTAATGCGTTTAACAATTAATTTCACTCATTAGTAGCCATTTAAACCAAAAAAACCTTAGTCATCTGGCGTTTACAACTTTAACATCTTGTGGCGTTTACATCATTTTTAGGGTTCCGTACCTCAAATGAAAAAAACGGAACCCTTATAGGATCACTTTGTTGTCCGTCTGTCTGTCTGTCTGTGTGTCTGTCAAGAGCCTTTTTCTCAGGAACGCGTGAAGGTAACAAGTTGAAATTCATATCAAATACTTAGGTCTGCAATCCCTTGGATCAGTGAAAAAATCAGACATCTAAGTCAACGCAATCAAAAGATACGGCCGTTTATGCCGCATATTCAAGAGAATCTCAAGGGAATCAAAACCTATAGGGTACTTCCCGTTGACTTAGCATCATGAAGTTTGGCAAGTAGCAATGTCTTTTAGCCCAAGTAAAGGAAAAATCCGAAAACTGTAAATTTGTGGTTAAATCGCATAAAAATTTTGAGTTCAATATAAACGGACACTCACTAAGTGAGAATGTGCATACTTTTTGCGTGTCAGTTTATACTGGACTTTGTTTATATTGTATCCCCGTGATTTACGAACTATTTACATGCCTAAAAGTTTGTGCGGAACCCTCAGTGCGCGAGTCCGACTCGCACTTGACCGGCTTTTTTTAATGCACTACACGTATAGCAACATCTATAGCGTGGCGTGGATAATCAGAGTGGCCTAAACGACATCAACTCATTTTATTTGCATGACCACATATTATTATTATTACACTTACTGCCGCACTCAGAGACGTCAATTCAGTTTTAAGTTCCATTAAAGTTGCTGCGTCTTATTCTATTGCTATAGCAAAGAAAGTGACAGCAGCTACTTTAATGAAACTTAAAACTTAATTGACGTCTCTGAGTGCGGCAGTTAAGTGCAGCTAAACCGTGTTCAGGCTTGAATGCAAATCGATTAAGGTTCATATTTTGAAGTTGGTAACAATTGCAATCGTTTGAAATAAATTCGTATGAAGTTATTTTTTTGGTTTCTTGATATGTTATTGATTAAGTGGTTGATTCACTGGTCTTGCCTGCTGTGAAAAGAGTTATAGGTTCGATCCAATCACAACATTTGAGTGATAAGCCAAGTTTTAACTTATATCCTTGGACTATTCCTTTCAAACGTTTTTTTGTCCTCATAAGTTGTACGGTGCCCACGGGAAAAACTATATTTATCAATGTATTTATCCATATATAATGTTTTAGTAGTATTCAAATGTAAAAAAAACTAAAACATCTTTTACATAATGTTAAAAGCTTAATCGCACAGAATGCAGCTAAACCGATTAAAATGCTTTTAAAGAAAAATTTATTGCACATTTCAATAAACATGAATATTTACGAGAATATTTACGAGTCCATTAGCTACGATCAGTATTTTAATATACGTTTAATTAAGTTTAATTAAAGCTAATTAAAAATATCACAACGTGAGTCATCTAAACGGAATTAATTAAAATGTGACGTTCTCAATATAAAGGGACCTTATGGATGCAGGCGGTTACGCCGTTTTTGGAACTGTTACCATAGTATTTGTATAGATACAAGAATAAGAAGAGCGTAACTGCCTTCCTCCATAAGGTCCCTTTATATTGAGAATGTCACAAATAATTTAGCAGTACGATGAGTTACATTTAATAAGATATAACCTGGGAGACAGAGTATCGTCGCTCGGGTCGAAACTGAATTTTCATCGATTTTCTATACAAACACAAAAAAAAACGAAATTAAAACCGATCCATAGCTGGGGTTCAAACCCGCCAGTTAAGTGCCATTTACACACCTTGACAGACGTCGTAAATTTATGAGACTATTAACATAGTCACACCACAGTTCATCACTACATAGTATAAAAAAGTCACTTTCCGCTATCTGTCCCTTTTTATGTACGTACGCTTAAATCTTTCAAACTACGCAAAGAATTTTAATGCAGTTTTCACCATCAGTTAGATAATTTTTCACGGAAGGTTCATGTATATAATAGTACCCGGAGCGAAGCGAGGGCGGGTCACTAGTACAAAATATATTGGAAGTGCGCAGCCATTGGGCCGTATTCATAAACGGATCTAGTCTGGTATGTCCGTCTCAAGATGTGTCAAAAACGACAGTTTTCTTTTGACTTGACGTTTACTTTGACATGTTTTAAGTCGAGCTTCTCAGTCAAAATTACTTTATTGTATTAATAGAACTGCCATTTCTACCAGGTCCTGAGACGAGCATCTTACTTAAGTAACCACAATTTGAATATGGAACGTCACTTCAAACCACACGGAGAAAAAATATTTTACAATATTACCAGATTGTATTGTAGTTATGATTCTGGTGTAGGAAAACAGATTTCAGCTATGGTTAACAGATTTTTTTTAATGACAACAAATCATATTTTTGTCAATACTAGAATATTCTAGTTAAAATATTCTAGTACATGAAAACTTTGATATCGTTTTGGTTACCATCTAATAGTTACAGAGTAAAATATACATTTAGAATACAACAGGTTTTGTATTCTACACAAAATTTGTTTCCTACGATACTAGGTAAATGGTAATAGGTACTAGAAATTATGTTGTACAGAAGTAGAATTTTCTATTAATGTGTAAAAAACGTATAGTTGTCACATATAATACAATAAAATCAAGTAGAATTTACAATATTCTGTTAAAGGCAACTAGATTTTTTTTTCTGTGTACAACCAACTAACTTCAGCTATTTCATTCCAGTTGTAGCGTGCGCGAGCGGCTTCCAACAGCAGTACTTCCGGGTGCTCCCGCGCTCTGTGCGAGTGAAAGAGGGTGGAGATGCTGTGTTGGAGTGTGCCGTGGCCAGTCTAGCCGGCGACGTGCAATGGACTAAAGACGGTTTCGCATATGGTAAGTGTTTTATTAGTTTATTGGGTGAAGTGCAAAAAACTTAAGGACTTGAGAAACGGTAACTATCTCAGTTTCGTAACGAAAAGTAACGATACAAACGTATGACTAATTATCGTTACGAAATTGAGAAAGTTGAGGATTGTTAGGGACTGACGCTAAAAATGGTATATTTCTTAGTTTCGTAACGAAAATTAGTTATACATTTGTATCGTTAATTTTCGTTAGGAAACTGAGAAAGTTACCGTTTCCTTAAGTCTTTAACGATGTACACTTTTTTGAACTTCACCCTTTTGGTCTTTTAAGATAATACTATTTCTGCCCTGCTAAGATAAAAGGCAGTATTTTACACAAAACTACTGTAGCAATTGCACCCTTATTACCCAGTAATGAGGTTGCAATTATTACAGTAGTTTTGTGTAAAATTCTGCCTTTTACCTTAGCAGAGCAGAATTGTACGCAACTAGTGGATAATAAGTGCACTGCATTGATTTATTTGTATTTATTTTATTCAGTTAGGAAAATATGCAACAATGTCAAAGCGACGTAATAAAAACGATAGGTAAAATAAGTTTGACTATCCTTATCCTAACTAAAAAAAATATAAGCGTGACAGTGTGTTTGTTATTTATTTGTTTCTTGGTTCCGTATTAACGGCTCAACGCCTCGGGGAATGTCAAATTCTCTCAGATAAAGTACCATTATTCCTGTAAAGTATCTCTACCCACATCGGTCAGATAACAGTAATTTTAATTTTATTTAACTTAAGAACCAATAAAGTCTACTTAGTCGTGATGGTTTTCCTTTTTAATTCGTTATATGTGCTTTCATTTAAAAACAAAACATGTGGGACACTGACTCTACAAAAATTAGCACTTTAAAGCTCAAAAACGGACCCCTTAATCGAAAAATTGTTTTCACATTCTCGCAATATTTTTGAAAGACCTATCCAACGATTACTTACACCAGTGGGTAGATTAGAAAATAAAATCATCCCCACTTTACAAGTAGGGGAGGTAAGTAAATAAATAATAATAAATAAATATCAGGGGACAATCTCACACAAATTGACCTAGTCCCAAACTAAGCTCTAGGCTTGTACTATGGGTACTAGACAACGATAAACATTACTTATATAGAGAAATACATACTTCAATACATGGAAAACATCCATGACTCAGGAACAAATACTCGCGCTCATCACACTAATATTTGTCTATACCGGGATTCGAACCCGGGACCGCTAGCTTCATAAGCAGGTTCACTACCAACTAGGCTAAAAAATGTTTTTTTCATGATTTTATTTTACCACTTTGTCGGCGGGACTAATTGTGACGTTCTCAATATAAAGGGACCTTATGGAGGAAGGCAGTTACGCTCTTCTTACTCTTGCAACTATACGAATACTATGGTAACAGTTCTAAAAACGGCGTAACCGCCTGCCTCCACAAGGTCCCTTTATATTGAGAACGTCACAATTATTATGTACATTCATGCCAGATACGAGTAAGAGCTTTCTAGTACTAAGAGTCTCTAAGCTAAGCTACAGACGGACGGACAATGGCGAAACTATAAGGGTTCTAGACTACGGAACCCTAAAAAAGGAACAAAAATAAACGCCCTTTTCGCATTTATACAATAATAGCCCTATTTCACCACTCTTTCCCTAACACTAACGAGAGGGACGCCGCAATACGTTAGATACGTATAGAGGATATCTCCATCTCATTCCAACGTATTGCGGCGTCCCTCTCGTTAGGGTTAGGGAAAGGGTGGTGTGATCGCTGCTTAAGTAAGGATTCTCTATGAGTTTCAAGATAGCACAATGCAGGGTGATGTCACATGCGACAATAATTATTATTGTTTAATTTAGTTTCTATTGCGACATTATATTTAATAATTTTTAATTTTAATTTTGTATTATCATTGCTGTTTTCTGTTTATGTTGTTTTAATTATGAGTCTTGTTACTTGATATAAATAAATAAATGAAAATGAAATAACCGGTCGCCGCGACGCGACAGCAGTCGGCTCGGATGCACCCACTGACTGCTCGTCAATATTCAGATGACTGCTTTATTATTGCGCAAGTCATGAGCGAAAGCGTTTTAATCCGTGAAGCGATTATTACAATTATGGCAATTAGATATAAAAATGTCGTTTCCACAGGTTAAACAAAGATTGCAGTAATTAAAAACGGAATACATAAAAAAATATTTGATACAAAATCAATATTTCGTTTTTGAACCTTAGTTTACTGTCAAATATATTGTATTATTACAATTGCACTTTACTTACCGTCATCAAATAGCTGATTTAGCTGGAGCCATATAACTGTCTCTTTCTTGGAATTTGTCAGGTTTTGACAGCTCACAATTCAGCCACATAATGATCACAATTGGTGACGTTCTCAATATAGGGACCTTATGGAGGAAGGCAGTTACGCTCTTCTTATTCTTGTAACTATACGAATACTACGGTAACAGTTCTAAAAACGGCGTAACCGCGGCGGTCCCTTTATATTGAGAACGTCACATTTGATTAGATTACTAAAGCAAGATTTAAAACAGATATCCTGTCCTATTACACTGATGATTATAATTGACATTTACATCGACTATACAGCGTCGTTCAAAACAGACAATGTCGCATGCGACAATAACCGTTAATGCGACAGCAGTCAGCTCGGATGCACCCGCTGATTGCACGTCAATATCCGGTTGACTGCTCTATTACTGCACAAGTCATGAGAAAAAGCGTGTCGAACCGGTAAGGCAAAAGGATTGCATTGGTATCGCTAATATCACTGAGTGACGCTAACTACCAAGTGGTGGTGGTTGTCAGGTGAGCCGATTGGGCCGTGTAACTGTTTTCCTGTCTGTGTCAATAAAAGATCTAGATAAGGCCGAACTTAAGCGTGATGCTTTGTTCAATATTGTATACTTCTTTGATGCGTTACTTTATTTTAGTTTCCCCTTTGGTATATTCTAATCTAAATACTAAAAGTTACTCTCAGACCCTCTCGCTATCTCTGTTAAAAAAAAAAACACGTCGATCTGTTTCTCTGTTTCTGCATGAAAGACAGACAAATCATCAAACACACGCGTTAACAATATTACTAGCGGTTATCGTGTTGGCAAGTGTTTTAATAAAACAATTTATTTTAAAGTAAAATTTTATTATTTTCATAACCGCTCATCGCTTATGCATCGCACGATTAAATTCTCGCTCAGACAAGACAGTATTGGCAACATTCAAACCAATAGCCTTTGAAATACGCAGTTTGTATGCTTACAATGAGTTTGGATTGTATTTACACATCAACAAGATACATTATCGTTTATCTCGTCGCTCTTTGTTTGTTTTAATTTAAACTTAGAACGTCTTTGATAGCAACAGCTACTTCAGCACCGAGAGCTGAAATAAGGGAATGTATTGAGCCAGTTTTGTATAAAATCCTGGAAACTGGTATCAGCCGTTTTATTAATGGCTCTTGGAATTGACCAGCCTTATTAGATCTATGCGTGCGTTAAGATTAAGCGGCTATACGTGCTTTTTAACCTTGGTTTATTTTAAGTTAGATTATGCCAAAGACTTAGATAGAACCAAGGATGAATAAATTATTGATAGATCCTAACAAACGGTCATTCTCTGAGCGTTTCAACCGCCCGTCGTCCTTCTAATTAAGAAGTCACCTAATTGTATATTAAAAACTTGGTATATAACCAAATACTATAAATCATAGATAAGATAATACAGGCCTGTGCTGGGTATAAGCTTTAAAATTGACGTTAGTTGTCTATATAGCCAATAGTTAATTAAGTGACTCTTTAATTAGAACTATATGACGGGCGGTTGAAACGCTCAGAGAATCACCGCAAAAATATACATACAAATAAGTTAAAACATTGTTGTTACTATTTCAAAAGGTCAGAATTAAAAAAGAATTTGAGCTGTGCTTAAAAGCATACTCTGATATTCTCTAGTTGGTTTAGTCACATAATATACCTACTGGGTGTTTTTTTATTCGTCTACAAAATTTTGGGGGTTAAATCAGTAAGTCATACTGATCAACTTTCACTATGGGACCAACCGCGAAATCGCGAAAAAAAAATTGACCATCCCATACATTTTGGCTAGTCAGCTGACGATGTTTTGTATGGGAGGGTCAAATTTTTTTCGAGATTTCGGGGTTGGTCCCATAGTGAAAGTTGGTCAGTATGACTTGCTGATTTGAGCCCCAAAATTTTGCAGACGATTAAAAAAACACCCAGTATAAAGGGACCTTATGGAGGAAGGCAGTTACGCTCTTCTTATTCTTGTAACTATACGAATACTATGGTAACAGTTCTAAAAACGGCATTTATAACCGCCTGCCTCCATAACATTTAAGCCCCAAAATTTTGTAGACGAACAAAAAAACACCAAGTATAGCTAAAGCAGTAAAGAATACAAATGCGCATATGAAAGTGACCACATTTATGTGCCATTTATTTTATTCATATCATCTCTTTGTCCACAGGTTTTACAGACAAAATCTACGGCCATCCGCGCCTCTCGATGTTTGGTGATCACGCCAATGGCGTTTACAACTTTCGTATTACGAACGTGACGTTAGAGGACGAAGCATTCTACCAGTGTCAAGTGGGACCGAACGGGACGAACAAGGCCATAAAAGCCAACGCTACGCTGAATGTTATAGGTGAGTACAAAATTTTATTACATTAAGATCTAGCGACATTGTCTACGTAAAAATTTGTTGTTTTTTATTTAAAAAAAAAGCCGTGGTAGCCTAATGGTTTGACCTGCCGACTCTTAAGCAGAGGGTCGTGGGTTCGAACCCGGGCTCGCACCTCTTAAGTTTTTCGGAATTTATGTGCGAAATATAATCTGTAAAACCATGAGCTTTTCGGTGAAGGAAAACATCGTGAGGAAACCTGCACACACCTGCAAAGCAATTTGACGGTGTGTGCGAAGTTCCCAATCCGCACTGGGCCCGCGTGGGAACTATAGCACAAACCCTCTCATTGTGAGTGGAGGCCTGTGCCCAGCAGTGGGACGTATATAGGCTGGATTATTATTTATTTATTTTACTTTAAAATAGCCGGTCGATATGGGAAATATTATTTCTTAGTATATACAACTATCATTTGCCCGCGACTCCGTCCGCGTAGAAGTCGTTTATCGCTGCGCCCACGGGACCTGTCAATTTGTTCGGAACAAAAAGTAGCCTATGTGCTATTCCAGTCTATAATCTATCTTTGTGGCAAATTTGCTCGCGACTCCGTCCGTCGTTGATCAGCCTTGGGAAACATCAATTTTTTTCGAGATTAACGTAGCCTGTGCGCTATTTTAGCCTATAATATATCTCTGTGTCAAATTTTATCCAGATCCGTTTAGCCGTTCTGGCGTTATTGAGTAACAAACATCCATCCATCCGTCCTTCCAAATTTTCACATTTATTATATTAGTAGAATTAAAATATACGTTACGAGCGAGCAAAGCATAACAGAATTATAGCGTAAGAGCGCAAATAAAAAACGCTCAATAAATATGATTCGTTTACACGCAGTTGAAATTTTAACTTCATTTGTGTCGACATTTTTCCTTCAGCTAAAATTTTACAAAGGGCAATTTTACCTCATAACTACGTTTGGGGCACATTTCCCCAACTATAGAAGACCGCCTTTTATCACTTTGTTACATTTATTTTGTATTTAATTTTCGTGTTATTTATTTTGGTGTGCAATAAGGAGTATTTTGTATTGTGTTGTATTGTATATGTTATTAGAAAATTTACAGCCCTCTTCGTGTCTTCCGGTGTGTTAGAGGAACTGTAATACTTTTGTTTAAAATATGTGACGTTCTCAATATAAAGAGACCTTATGGAGGAAGGCAGTTATGCTCTTCTTATTCTTGTAACTATACGAATACTATGGTAACAGTTCTAAAAACGGCGTAACCACCTGCCTCCATAAGGTCCCTTTATATTGAGAACGTCACATATACGCGGAGATTCGGCTGGTTACGAGGAAGTACAGCCTATTTACTTTAAAATACAATTTAATGAAAAATAATCTTTATAGGCATTTTAATTTAGTCCTCAGGATAAGTATTTTTCAATATTATGAGTGCAAATGTCTATGGGCTTTACACACGCACTTCACACACATTATAATTTCGCAAAAACGTGCTTCCTGCCACAGCATTCTATTTTTTCATAGTCACAACTCTAACGTAACTTATTGTTATAATAATAAGCAATGTACCTATGTTATCTATTCTTTATGTAATGGTTAAAGAAAAAAATTGTTTTTGCAAAAAAGTTTTGTAAAACATGAGCTTATGAATTTTTAATTATTGATCAGTTTTAATTGTTTTAAAAATTATCAAAGCAACATGACTGTCGTAAAGACCGTTTTGTGTAATTTTTCGAGTGTATCCAACCGCTCTCATTCTGGTCGCATTAATATCGAAATGCCTGTAGCTTTAGATGCTATATTCGGTTATCTTGTAGAGTGCCCTGACTTCTACAAAATGAAAGAAAATGCTATCCTAATCTACAGGAAATGCGACATTAATGCGAGCAAGCGAATGAGAAGGGATGAAACCTTATTTTGCTACTTTTCTGCGGACAAGGTTAATATCCTTTTATGTCTATGTTTCTTATCGTATCTATCTACTTTTATTTATTATCTAGATACATGTTTCTGTACAACGTTACTTAAGAATTGCCGTGTGTGTAGTGATAAATCCAATACAACAACGCTGCCAGCTAAAACAAAAAGGCAGTAAGTGCATATGGACTTCATACACTTATACTGCCCTTTTCTTTTGGAGAGCAGAACGATTCAGGACAAAATTGACGCACACACGTCATGGTGCTTGTGTGAGTTTAACGTCATCTGTTCGTTAGTTAATACACACACATGCAAACGCAAAGAGAAATATATTTAACTGTCCGTCTGGGAGTATTGAAGGTTAATAAACTTTATTTACAGTCTGTATTTGTCTACCTACCGAAGAGATACGTCCCAACAAAATTAACCTTTTAGGACCATTACAGTCAATTTATCTACATTGTGAAAACGATTAATTTTAAAGTTGGATGAAAACCGTTTAGATTTTGTTAAGTCGTTGTTCATTCATCTAGTCAAGAGATGTTTCCATTTATAGAGAGTTTTCCAAGTATTGATATACTTAATAGGAAATCCCAACCTTATTGTGAAATGCACCCCTACTGTGGAACCAAACAAACTTTTTTTTTTTTATACGTAGTTGTCGTTTGTTATAAATTTTGACGATATTCACACATGGGATGGGATGGATATTAAAAAATGGGACTTAATGTGTAGCTATTCCCGTTTTTAATGAATACAGTACGTAGTTGTCGTTTTTTTTTTAAATAGCAATTATCTTTATTAATAAAACTGAGCCTTATATTAAAAAATAAATATCACAAAGGCGTTTACATCTTCCAGGTAATATTTCATGACGTAAAGTCCAAAACGCCTGCAGGCTTTCAAAAACATGTTAAAACAAAACGAACGATTCTTAAAACAAAATGGCCGCTCATATTTACACAACTCAGTATAATTAAAGGACAGCAGAGTAAACACAGTGACGTGAGTAATGTGGGTAAGCCGAGATATTTTGGACAAATGTGACGTCCTCAATATAAAGGGTCCTTATGGATAAAGCAGTTACGCTCTTCTTATTCTTGTAACTATTCGAATACTATGGTAACAGTACAACAAACGGCGTAACCGCCTGCCTCCATAAGGTCCCTTTATATTGAGAACGTCACAAATAGCTTTGTAATATTAGGTTTTGAGCAAACATTGTTATAGTTAAGGCATTTGACTATGACATGTGTGTAAGTCTAACATACAAGTAAATTTGTATAAGTATACAAGAATCAATATTTGTTACACATTAATCGATGCCAATTACATTTGCATTGGAGGTACATAAAATAAACATGATTTGTATAAACCTTTTATTTTAATTTACGATTTAATTTTCAACCGAAATTATTGTCACACTACGCCTGGTTGGCGGTGGTAATATACTTTCGCTTGTTAATAATAAATAATAAGCTTAATTTATTTTTTTTATATCTTCATGATATGGCCTTTATAAAACCATGATTTAAAACGATGTAAACGACACACTTAAGACTAATTTGTTTACAGCCCTATATTACTTTGTGACCTAAATAGAATGCTAAAAGCTAACACTAACGTAGTAAAGCCCGGAAGCTTTTATAACTTTGCCGGCGTTTCAGGAGCTTTTATTTTACAATGTAGTGTTAATGTGTACTTGGACTTAATAAATGTTGCTGATTGAAATGGCAAAATCTAATCAGTTAAATATTAAAATGTCAGCGGTATTAAAAAACACATTGGGTATTGTTGTCTCGGTTGCTCTTTGCAGAATTACACAAAAATATTTTTTATTTATAAAAGGTTATAATGCCTCTAATAAAAAAGGTAGGTAAATAATTTCTATTACTAATATATTTTCACGATTGTGTCGCAATATTGATATTTAAAACATATTAGATCTAGTAAAAGCATTCTACAAAATTTTCATTAAGTACCTGTACTTTTTTAACTTATACTTTTTTTTAATAAAAAAAAAACCCTTCTCTGTTATTCTATTTACTGTGTACACGCTCGTTCGCTTACTTCATTACATCACTCAAGCGAGATTATTCTTCGAGAACGTTGAAAATCAAACTCTTGGTTGATTTTTTTTTTTACTTACTAGGAGTTTCCAACCATGACTGTTATGTTACTTATTATGTAACCCAATAAACCTATTTTCATTTTCTAATAGCCTAAAAAAAAGTAAATTGTGTTCAGCCCTTATATATCAATATATTTCATGTAATATAATGAGTATAAAATATAAGCATTGTATACAATAAAAGTCATGGTAACTTATACAAAAGTCAGCCCCTCTTACAGGAGAAAATGTCATAATTACTTGATATGTCAAATTAATGTCAAATAAATTCAGCATTCTCGATTAAGTCGCTGTCCCAACACTAAAAACTAAATTAAAATCGGTTGATCCGTTTGAGTGCTAGGATGTCACAAACAGATACACAAATGCACACGTTTAAAATAAAATATATTTAAAACTTTCAAGAAAAAACTGTAAAAAATTATAGTAAACCATAAAAAGGATCTGTCAATTTTACTAAGCCCGTTATAATCAGAGGTCGGGATAGTTTTTATAAAGGTTAAACCCAACGGTCGGGTTTTATGGGCAGTTCAAGGGTTAGAGATGATAGCTTAGGGAGGGAAGGGGTTAACTGTATCGATTTTCTTGTATTTGTTTAAGGTTTTTGTTATGATAAAATTTACTTATCGATATTTTTTATGATTTTTAGTGGGGTAGTTTTTTGAAAAAAATCATTGATGTATTTTAATAATTATTGAATTAACAAATAAAACAAAATAAATATCAAGAGACAATGTCATACAAATTGACCTAGTCCCAAACTAAGCTCTCGGCTTGTAGTATGGGTACTAGGCAACGATAAACATACTTACATAGAGACATTATATACTTAAATACATCACTCAGTCACACAAATATTTGTCCGTACCGGGATTCGAACCCGGGACCGCTAGCGTCGTAGGGTCATTACCAACTGGGCTAGGGTTTATTTAATCTAAGCTTAGAGAGCCATTAAATACTATTTGAGATTAGGTATATGTGACGTTCTCAATATAAAGGGACCTTAAGGAGGCAGGCGGTTACGCTGTTTTTAGAACTGTTACCATAGTATTCGTATAGTTGCAAGAACAAGAAGAGCGTTACTGCCTTCCTCCATAAGGTCCCTTGATATTGAGAATGTCACATATTCTAGGCCCATCGTCAAATTTTTACAAAAATCGAATCCAAGATCCCCCTCCAAAATTAAAAATAAATAGTGAATTTTGAATAAAAAGTGTAATTTTTATATTTATTTCAGCTTTTAATAGTGTACACAACCTTTTAAGTAATATATTATATTTACCTTTTTTATTGTACCTCACAATAAAATAAAAACACAAATCCAAAGGGCATTACAAACACTTACATAACAAACCCACCCTTTAACGTACTACATTCATAACCCTAACCTTTAAATAACCGGAACCGTAATAAAAAATCTCATTATTTCTTATCGATAAATTTTATCGACTTGCCCCCTCACTCGTAATAATAGCGCAGGACTATTTTACGAGGTCCTTTTATTCAAATACGCTCCGAATCCAATAAGCAATTGGGCTTGGGTCCTATATCTTGGACCCTGCATGACCCGGAAATGTTTTAAGGCATTTTTAACTTTATTTCCAGTTGTTATAGTGTTTTACGGCTTGGAGAAGTTAGATTTTTTAGTGACGTTCTTTTTCGTGGAGTGTAAATATTGGAATAATTTAAATTGAGCAGAATGATTGAAAAAGTTTTATTATTTACAAAACAAAATGCGCAGCTGTTCTAAATAAATGGGACGAATTTTTTTTAAATAAGAGACTTAAAAAAAACTACCCTTTTTAACGAAAAAGTTAAAATTATTATTTTTTGTATAAAACGTACCACATGCAATATATATTTTTTAAGTCTAATGTTCTGCTAATGTTCATCGGAGATCCGCACGAGAACCAAAGTCACCGACACAGCCCTAAGAATTGCTAGACTTAAGTGGCAGTAGGCGGGGTACATCGCTCGCGGAACAGATGGCCGTTGGGGCCGAAGAGTTCTCGAATGGCGTCCGCGTGGGCAGACCTCCAACAAGGTGGACCGACGAGTGGTTAAGATTGCGGGAAACCGATGGATGCAAGCGGCGCAGGACCAGTCCTTGTGGCAAACCTATGTCCAGCAGTATGTATACGTATTTCGGCTGAAATGATGATGATAATTTAAGTAGTGTTTTTTTGTGATTTCTTTTTTATCTTAATACTTCCACGCAAATCCCTATCCTCCGGACGAAATACTTTATCCCGGGCTACATTACTTTTAACGTCAGCCCTTTGTTTAGTTTTAGTGGCCACCTGAGCTGCTCTCCACAGAAAAAGGGCAACAGGAGTTTGAAGTCCATATGCACTTACATCCTTTTTGCTTTGGGCGGCAGAGAGGACGAAGGATTGTTTCTGAAGGCTCGTTTTTATAGTCAAAGTAACTCTTAGTAATGGTGGACAGGATCACCTTTAGTTTTGGACATGATTGGCCATTTTTTTACGGTTTTCTGTCGACGTTTATTTTTTAAATCTGTAATCTATTTTTTTATAAATATTATAAATTAAGGTTGTAAAAAAGCTGTTCAAGTGCAAGTCGGACTCGCGCACCGAGGGTTCCGCACATCCTTGTAGGTGTGTAAATAGTTCGTGAATCACGGGAATCGAGTCTCGAAGATTTCTCCCTCTTTTTCCTAGTTTTTCGTTGGAGCTGAGAAAAAATCAAACTTCAAAGTCAACGCAATTAAAAATACGGTAGTTTATGCCGCATATTCAAAGGAATCTCAAGGGAATCAAAACCTATAGGGTACTTCCCGTTGAATTACCGCCTGTTTGACAACCGTCAAGTAAAGCGTATCTGTCAAATAAATTTAGCCCTTACCCTTTCTTACACTTGAAAGTAGACAAGGAGAGGGCTATCACTAACTGACAGATGAATTTATTTGTCGATCGTGAACAGGCCCTTAGAATCATGAAATTTGGCAAGAAGTAGCACAAATAAAGGGAAAAATCCGAAAAAATACTGACGAAAATAGCTGCGCTAAATCGGCAATATCTATATAAGTAAGTAGTTACAATTAAAATGTATACACTATAAAACAAAAATAATGCGTATTACATTTCAATAACATTTTTATTTAAAAACAAATACGAAATATAAAATAATGAGATATATGAAAAACTTATTTTTTAATAATATATTAGTTTTAGTGGGTCAGTAAGACTTCTTTAAAATGTTTTAGACAAATATAGTGTTTTTTTAGGCTATAGTTGCCATCCAGCCGGTTTAAAAAAAACGTCGTTTAGCAATTTAAAAATAATTCATATCACCACGCAGATGTCGCATCTTAATTTTTTGTGGCCGTCATTCCAATAATAGATAAGTAATGCTTCCAAGAAGGATTAAACGCTTTGTTATCACGTGTTGAAATATAATTTAAAGCGATAAAAACTTTTCGACATGTGTTAGTAATTTATTAAGAGAATATATCATTTTTGGTATTACTGTAGAAATAAACTGTCGTTATGCAAAACATTAAAAATATTACGGAAAATTGCGATAAATTGTTGGCTAATAATTCCCGACGAAAAATATTTATATATAGGTAATAATCGATACTCCAAAGTGCTACTAGCGGGACTTTCTGTCCTTCCGGAAGCACGCAACGAATTTTAAACATGTTTTGCACATCTGAACTATCGCTTGGCTGGCCTGCCATTAGGAAATATGTTAATCTTCATATAAAAACGTGTCCTAATAACAGGCCAATCAAAGTACTTCTGGAAGGCCTTTTCAGGAGGACGAGTTGCTTGACGATCTATCAATATACTTGGTTTAATCTAATAATGGTCTGAAAACCAGTTTTATATAGCAGCAGTGGAAGTCTTTCGGCTGAAATGATAATGATGATAATTGCAACTAATACAATCTCCCTTGATGTATATTCCAATTATTCAATCAATTTATTTATTTCAACACAAAGTGCACATTTTTTTTTTTTTTTTTTTTATAAGAGAGGGAGGCAAACGAGCATGCGGGTTACCTGATGGGAAGTAATCAATTACAGCTATGTTATTCTGTTATAACAACGTCATTCAGTTCTACTCAGTCGATGACTAGCCGGCGAATTTACATCGTCCGTCAAGGTGGGTAAATGACATTCAACTGCCTGCACTTTCATTTAGTCGCTGGTTTGACAGCTGGTCGTCTGTGAAACCAGCGACTAAATGAATGTGCAGGCAGTTGAATGTCATTTACCCACCTTGACGGACGACGTAAATTCGCCGGTTATTCATCGACTGAGTAGAACTAGTTGACGTTTGTGTTAACAGTATAACATAGCAGGTATATGATGAGACCTACTTCTAACTATGCAGCTATGTTATTCTGTTAACGTATCGTCGTTCAGTTCTACTCAGTCGATGAATAGCCGGCGAAATTACGTCGTCCGTCAAGGTGGGTAAATGATATTCATCGACTGAGTAGAAGTGAACGACGATGTGTTAACAGAATAACATAGCAGATAACCTAATGTTCTTAATGTCATAATAATGTGAGTATTTAACTTGTTTTATAGACAGAGTTAAGGGCTAAAGAAAGATATACATACACAAAATAAATTAAATGACAAATAAACTGTTCAAAATAACTTCTTCAAAGTATCATTTCCATATCAATAACTTGAAGATTTCAATACGACGTATTTTCACAAAACTTTCGACGTCCATTTGCAAACTTTTATCGAAAATATCAACATGGCGCTACAGTGGTGAGTTGGGAACATATCGCGATCTCGCTTGTTAGTCTTGAAGTTTAAAATGTTTGAATATTTCCAAACTTATCTTGCTTTTTAAGTGGGTACTTAAATGGTTGCCATTTTGAACACAATAATCTTATTTCAGATAAGAAAAATATTTACACTGAGCCAGCGTTTATTTCTTACCATTTCGAGAATTTTCCAGCTTTTTGAGATCAAAGTACTCATATTATGTAAAATTTATATTCGATTTTATATACTTCAATAAGATATTACAATAAAACAATATAAATGAATCAGAATTTCAATTTATTTATATTTAAAATACATTTGAGTCATCCTATTAACATTATAAATGTGAAAATTTGTATGGATGGTTTGTTACTCAATCACGCGAGAACAGCTGAACGGATCTGGATGAAATTTGACACAGAGATAGATTATAGTTTGGAATAGCACTTGGGAACAGTGATCAATGACTACGCGTGCTAGTAATGACACAAGAATAAAAAAGCCGGTCAAGTGCGAGTCGGACCGAGGATTCCGCACAAACTTGTAGGTATGTAAATAGTTCGTAAATCACGGGAATACAATATAAATAATCTCCAGTATAAACTGATATGCAATAAGTATGCACTTTCGTACTTAGTGAGTGTCAGTTTATACTGGTATATTTTTTATGTGATGTAACTACAATTTAACGTTTTTCGGATTTTTCCCTTTACTTGTGCTATAAGACATTGCTTCTTGCCAAATTTCATGATTCTAAGCCAACGGGAAGTACCCTATAGGTTTTAATTCCCTTGAGATTCCCTTCAATATGAGGCATAAACGGCCGTATCTTTTGATTGCGTTGACTTAGATGTTTGATTTTTTCACTGATCCAAGAGATAACCGACCTTCGTATTTGATATGAATTTCAACTTGATACCTTCACGCGTTCCTGAGAAAAAGCGTCTTGACAGACACACAGACAGACAGACAGACAGACGGTCAACAAAGTGATCCTATAAGGGTTCCGTTTTTTTCATTTGAGGTACGGAACCCTAAAAACATGTGAAATAAACCATTTTAAAACAATCTTGCCAATTACTTATTGTACAAGTCTATAAAATTTGTATCCAATATTTGTACCGACCCAACTCAAAATTATCAGGCGTCGTAAACTGTTGGTCGCTCGTGACCCCTGATTTTACGGGCCAGCCGCTTGACCTCCCCTATCAATAACTTTTTCACATTTTCAACTCGCTGTGTATTCACAAGTTTTAGGATTCCGTTAGTTCTTTTGGCGTATAAAAAAAAATTCCTCTATCGCATCTCTAATGCAACAACGACGTAAATGCAGAAAAAGTCGACTTTGAAATTGAATTGTATGTTTACAGCAATAACGCTTTTTTATCTGTGTTTTGTGTTCTAAAGAGTCGTGTGCATTAGAATAAAATAAGATAACAATAACAATAATGAGCTTAAAATTATGATTATATACAACTAAATTTAAGATGCAAGCTGTGGTAGCCTAATGGTTTGACCTGCCGTCTCTTAAGCAGAGGGTCATGGGTTCGAACCCGGGCTCGCACCTCTAAGTTTCTCGGAATTCATGTGCGAAATATTTGTAAATTTACCATGAGCTTTTCGGTGAAGGAAAACATCGTGAGGAAACCTGCACACACCTGCAAAGCAATTTGACGGTGTGTGCGAAGTTCCCAATCCGCACTGGGCCCGCGTGGGAACTAACCCAAACCCTCTCATTGTGAGTGGAGGCCTGTGCCCAGCAGTGGGACATAAATAGGCTGGATTATTTGTTATTATTAAAGTTAAGACGCGTAATTCAGCACTCACGGCATAGTTATGAAAAGGCGCCGGCGCAGCACGTGCTGCGCACATTCCTGCGCCAGCGCTGATGTTATGCCGGGACCCGGCGATGTGAAACGCAACAGTCCCAAACTAGGGAACCCCATTCATCTCCAGGCACAAGTACAGAGATTACTGTAAAGGTCATCCTTTATTAAATGCTTAAAAGAGGAAAGCAAGCAAAGAAGAGCTAGGGTAGTATTTTTAGCTTTAAAAGAAAAAATATTTGACAAAAATTAATCTGCCTTTTTATCTTTAGGAATTTTTTGATCATCCTATTATTAAGTCCCACTGCTGGGAGTCTTTCTGGATTTCCATAAAAAGGATGTCTAATTTTTTTCTTTGTCGATCAGGTAGATTATCAAGAAGTACCTATTGGACACGTATTTTTTGTCACATATTAAAAAAATCAGAAAATATCAACATGGCGCTACAATGGCGAGTTGTGAACATATTCTTGAAGTTTGAAAAGTTTGAATATTTAATATAAAAATTACGGAGATATATTGAGTTGAAATGTCGCATGACGTCACGTGTCAATACAAATTTACACAGAAGTGACGTCACGAACCTCACTCCCGAATTTTGACGCGGTTTATCTTGGTCATTTTTTGTTTGATTGACAAAAGAATAAACACGTGTCTAATTTTTTTTTGATAATCTAACTGACGGACTAAATAGAATTTAGTTTAATTTACCCAGTCATCATGTTTAGTCCATTGGAGCCTTCGGTAGTAATATTTGCAATGCGAAAGAAGCTTTATCCTAGTCGAGTAAATAACACAAATAAAAAACTGTTTTCTACGGAACCTCGAAACCATTACACTTTTTCACCAGCCTACATGAGTACCGTGGTATCAATATTTTAGAAGGGTTCAGGCTTAAACATAACTTGCCCCGTAGTATCGTGCAAATTTTATGTTTTCCAAGATTGCGTCCGAACTCGCACCGTATAACTTTGGCTTAAATAAAAAGTTGGAAATGGCTATTTTGTTATGGTATTCTTTTTTTGTGTTTTTTGGTTATGCGCTTTTAGTTTACTTTTATGAAAAATTTTGCATTGGTTTTGTTTACAGGATGATGCTAGTGCTTAAATATTTTATAAGTTATTCAAGTAACGATTATTATTTTATGTTTTCGTGTTTTTTATTTACGTTTTATTCTTAAAAAAAACTTGATTTTTTTTATTATGATTTAAGTAAAATGATACTCGTATGTGTATATAAAAACAAAAAAAAAATATTTTTATAGCATTAATTTTTTTTACAATAAACTTAAATAAAATGAAATACCGTTAGCATTATACGTCAAAGATAAAAGGAGCTGAAATATGTATGAAAATTGTTGGCATTGTACGCAGAATCGCCGAAAACTGCAAAAATATTCAGATTATTTACAAACTTAGTACAGACTTGCCTTAGGCAGTATACACAATAACTAACGGATTTTAAATTAAAAAAAATATATGTCATGTCAAGAAATATGTTGTCTCGCTTTGTAATGTCTTTTTATGCGCGTACCTATTTATAATACAATATAATACAATACAAAAATACCACATACAAATACAGGATAATCAGCATCAAATAGATGGAAGCAGCGAAAGTGGCCAAATATATCGCAACACATCTTTATTACAATAGCAATAAGGATGTGTTGCGATATATTTGGCCATTTTGGCTGCTCCTATATATTTGAGTACCTAGTAGCTACTCGAAATCAAACCACACCTCGTCCCTCGAAATCCCTCCAGCTTCTAAAAGGCAACAAATAAACATACCTTACTTATCAATAAGTATAAATAACTAAAACTTGACTGCAAAAAAGAATGAAACTTCTAGTTTTTTTTTTTAATTTCCAGCCGCCATGTTTAATTTTTAATTAAACTTGCCTAGTCGGGTAAAAAATTACAATCCTTGCGCAGTGGTGTAAAAAAAATATTGTGGAACCAGCCTTAGTGCTACAGAGTCAGTCGCCGTGCGAAAGAGCCGGTAGTTTCAGAGGCAGTAAAAGTACATTGTTATGACTGAAGCAACCACGTGTTATAGATGTTTCGGAACGGCTCGGAATTAGCTGAATATAGGTCACGGAGCCTTAAGAGGAAACAGGGGAGGAGAGAAAATTGGAACAATTTACCTGTGTAAACTGAATAAATAAAAATATATTTTATAATTTTAATGAGACAGAATTGTTTTGCGTTTTAACTGACGTCAAAAGCGCTGAATTCGCCGATTTTTTTTATTAATTTTCGTGTAATTTTTCTCTACAAGCCGTATAAATAATCTCTGAGGCTTCAGGGTAAAAGATTATAACGCGACTTAGCTCGAAATAAAAAAGGGCATAAATCATATACATCGTATAAAAAAATATATATTTGTGCTATCAACAGTTAAATCAGGCACCACTGAAGCATGACACTAGCGGAATATGAAAGGTATTTTTGTCATAGCATCTGTACAAACCTGCATTTTATTTCCCATTCGCATAGCGACCGATGTTGGAATTATTTATTTGGCTGTTTTCTTCCTTTGCCAGTTTCAATCAATCAAGCACACCCACGATACGAGTTTCAATAATCTGTGAACCGGTCAACATCTGTTGTGACCTCTGACGTGCATAGTATTATACCTTATTATACTATTTGCTTCGTCTGATCCGTATTATCTTGAGCACTTTGAGCATTACTAAGTTCTAAATTCTGTTGTATACTTTGTACCGTATTAAATTTCATGTATTGTCAATATTGTTGTTCTGCGCACGCACGCATTGCCATAGTTATTTGCCATAGATAGAATAGGATACTGTAGGTTATAAATATCTAGCTAGACTAATGGTCTATGAACACACTAGCCCAGTTGGTGTAATCCCTGTACACCGTAGCCCAGTTATTAATTTGATTTTATTGTTATTTTCTCTTCTACTTCTGTTTTTCTCTCATTTATATATTTATTTTGTGTTATAAGTGTATAAAATGTACCTGTTTGCGTTGTGTAACCTTCCGTGTCTTCACCGAGCGGTCCCAACGGAAGACTAACGTTGGCTTCACAGCCAGCACATGCTGAGTTGGGTCCGTTTCGCAACAATTTCACAGTGTGATCCCTTTCCTTTTTTGTGATATTTTTTATTTCAGTGTGTTGTTGTTAACAAATGTTTTTCTTTCGTTCTTTATACCCTTTTTCACTTGAACCTAAAGAGACTTATGCATTTTAACACTGGAGCTATACTTGAGTAAGATTTGAGTATGAAGAAAATATCACCCGCGTTTCCTCTTAAGGGTCCTTTTTATGACACGCAATTGAGTTGTGCCAACTGTGAACATAAAAATATAAGTAATTGGAATTCACGCATACCTACCTTACACGCTGGAATTTAGATTTATTCGTCATATCTTAGTTAAATTTTACCAACTTATCGGTATTTTGTTAAGCTGTTTGCATACTAAGTTATTAAGGTGGCCATAGCATCTCCGTTACAAGTATTAAACGTATAGTCACTAAAGATAAAAAAAACAGCCAAGTGCGAGTGTGACTCGCACACGATGGGTTCCGTAACTACCATGGTACAAGATTTAATACTATGTAGTTTTTAAATACTTTCATAAAAGAAACAAGATAGGCGCTATAACAATATGTAAAGTAGGTAATTGTCTAAATTCATTACATCCCTTTATTCAGGGACCCCATTAATTTTTATTTGAATTGAATTTTTATTATTTGTTGTCATAGTGGCAACAGAGATACACTCTGTGAAAAGTTCAACAGTCTATCTATTACAGTTCATGAGGTACAGCCCGCGGAGTGTTAAAATTTAATAAAATCACGCTTTTTGTATATTATTTGCTGTTATAGCGGCAATTAAAATAAACAATCTGTGAAAATTTCAACTGTCTACCTGTTACGGTTCAATAGATACAAGCGCATTTAACATAAACAAATCACGTTTCTTGTATGGGGCCCCTCATTAATTTTTAATTTAATTTAATTTTTATTATTTGTTGCTATAGCGGCAATAGACTTACATACACATTCTGTGAAAATTTCAGCTGTCTACCTATTTCGGTTCATGAGATACAGCCCGGCGACAGACAGACGGACGGACAGCGGAGGCTTAATAATAGGGTTCCGTTTGGCACCCTTCGGGTACGGAACCCTAAAAAAGATAATACATATTTGTTCAGTAAGCACATTTATACGTCAAAAATCTACCAGCTGTGATTAGACTCGTTCGATTGGTTAATTAAAAAGTTTACCAATAACATGTCTAAGTTCTTCCTATAGCATGCACTAAACAAAAACTCTGTCTTCCAAAGTCTAGCTCAAAACTACTCAACCGTCCAGATTCCTTCCATTGCCAAAGATGCCGGCTGTTTTCTTAAACTTTTATCGTTAAAAAGCTCCTTTTACTTCTCAATAGGGGACGTATAAAAGCTTACAAAGTTTATTCAGAGGGTAGTTTGGAATTGACCCGGGCGAGCTGTATTTAGTTTTCTTGGGAAGGCATTTGTATCTTTGTATCTTTTTTTGTGTGTTTGTAACATACTCACTAGTATTCATAGGTTGGTACAAGATTAAGCGTATTTTTTTTTTTGTGGAATTTTTAGGGTTCCGTATGTAAACAGAATGTAACGTGATGTAAATAGAAGCAGAACCGGGGATGTAGTTTCTATCAGCATCAGAAGTTGCTGTAGTGTGATTGATTTCGTCAATATATTTGGTGACACTAATTATGAATGATGATGAATTACTGAATAAATATTTTGATTTTTTTTTTTTATGGCTGTTGAAATGCCCTGAAATTCACCGTAATATGCCTACGCTGTCCGTCCGTCCATCTGTCTGTCTGTCGGTCCTAACTATAAAGAGCTGTATCTTTTGATCCGTAATAGATAGCGGGTTGAGTTTTTTTCAGAATATGTGTTATTACGGCGGATTTACTAACAAATAAAAAAATAATAATAAATTGAAATAATATGTGGGGTCCCCATACAAGAAAAGTTTTTTTTCAACGTATTTTTTTTAATGTAAAACGGTAAAACGTACAAGCGTCTTTGGTATGATTATAGAACAAACCCAATAACCAAATGTGTACGGAACCATCAGTGCACGAGTCTAACTGGCACTTGCCCGGTTTTTTATGTCGTATTTCCACTGTTATAATGGATTTTAAAATTTGATGTTGAACCCTCTAAATTTTAAAGGTACAATTCACACTCAATAATCGCACCATTAGCTCTGTCAAACCCGTCAAACAGATTGACAACTCCCAAGTTTAACCCGAAACTGCTTCTGACAGGGTCGTTAGCGACCTCAGATCACTTGGGGCACAAAGGACCCATCAGCGAAATGAAAGAACCAATCATTTCTGCAAAAAACGCGTCATAGCGTTTTCGGACGGAAATTGCGATGGCTGACTTTCCTTTGAGGTTTCTTTAGTCTAACGAATATTATGAAATTGCATTACTACTGCACCCATACCGATTGAAGATGCGTCTGAATACAAAAATATTTGGTTGAAGAATTTTAGAAGCTTCGCAAGTGAATTACAATGATATGCTTGGAATAATTCAAAGATCTTTCTCCTCATCTCTTGGTACTTACTTTACATTGTGAAAATAACTATTCGAAGATGTTTAATAATATGTGTTTTTCAAATGTTTTTAAAAAAGTAGGTAGTTATTACATTGTTAATTCATTCATATTGACTTCATTCATTCGATGTCAAACTTAATTGACAATGAAAATATAAAACTGCCAAAGCATTAAATACTTTATATGTCTATTTTGGACGGCATCAATAATCATCCATTCGCAATATTTATCTTTTGTAAAATTTAAACCGATATTATTAATATTAAAAGCACCGTAAATAATATTAAACTGTATGTTAATATCCAATGTATGCCAGTCGACGATGAAAATCCAACGAAGGATCCCAAAGGAGCCGATACGTCAATTAGCGATATAAGGAAAATCTAACCAAAGAAGTCCCACAAGGTATTTAATATTTCATAGCTGTCAAAACGTTTCTTACTTAAGCGAAGAGATTTCTCGATTCAGATGTTTATGAATTCAGCTTCATGTTAAAGTTATAGCGAACGTCAAGTCGTCGATAGTTTAATTATGAATGTACTGTTTGTTTCGCTTTGTAAAATAACTGCGAATGTTTTTTTAAGATAATATATAATTTTAATTCATGAAAAAGAATTACTTTCAAAAGAAATTGAACTTTTTGAGAGAAAGAATGGAAAAAGGGAGAAGTGATAAGAAATAAGAAAAAAGAGCAAACATACAAATAAGTAAGGAAAGTAGAAATTTAGAAACAATAATAATAAATAATAATGAAATAAAGCACAGAATGTGTTATCGCCGCAGTGAAACAGGCTCAACTGGCTCACCATTAATTACAAAAAAAGGAATTATCTTCACGACGAAATTCTGTTCAAAACCTGGATTACATAACCACGGATTAAAACGGGCCAACAAACTACTATCAATTGCTTTACACTCAAACGAACCGGTTGTGATGTCGAAAACTAAAAAATAATAAACACAGTTGCAAGCGAATGCAAAAACAATTCTGAAGCGAACGAGAGTTCGGTTGGTTGCTTTTATCAAATTGCATGTCATGGTCGTAAAAAAAAAAAATAGCGTTGTCGATCTAATCAATTGGAAAAGTTCAATCCTATTGTTGTAGGAGGAGTCCTATAAAGACAGGCGTTGGAAATGAGCAAGAATTTGAAAATAACGACATTACAAATCGAATTGCCGTAGACACAAAATAATTTTTCGTCATCTATCATCTGAACGGAAGGACAGATTTATCGTTTTACATTGTTAATTATATTGGACACCATTTTGTCAGTATCAGCTGAACTAGTCCACTGCTAGACATAAACATTATAAAAGGATTTTTATTTATCTAATAGTTCATTTAACTATTAAATAGATAAAATCAACGAAAATATCGGGACTCCTACTTTCAGAGATAACTCTTAAATGGCTTAACGGATTTTCACCAATCCAAGCTAAGAGCACTCGATTATGTCATTTTTCAAACATAAAAATAGCTAATCAAAATCGGTTCATCCGTTTAAGAGCTACGATACCACAGAAAGATACACAAGTACACACGTTAGATTTATAATACCCCTTATTTTGCGTCGGGGGTTGATAATAAAATTGTACTTCCAAGCTACTTTTTACGATTGTTACTCTGAATTTGTCTACATGTTCAAGCTTGATAGAAGTTTCTATCGCAACCCCTTTTATTTTCAGTGCCATATTTAGTAACAATATTATTTCGGATCACTTTCAATATCTCTATATTTTGCCTTATTTTTGTTTCTCTAGAGAAAAAAGAAGAAACATTCCCACTAATTTAGACATCATAGAACCTGGAGGTATTAGATACCCTAGAAATATCTTTTGAGGTTGTTACAAGCATATTGTTTAAGGTTGAATGAGTATATTATATTGACTTCTAACGTTGGTAGGAAAACATTTATTTCCTAAGTTTTAGGTCAATGTTACCTTACAATTCCTCCCACACTGAACGAGCTATTGTATGTGTTTCTCAGACCCGTTACTACATAACTGTTCTTGATAGAAGTTACCGGTTTGACAAACTTTGCGGATTCAATTGTGTTGATAACTTGATAATTTTCTTATTTTGAAAATAGAATTTCGATTTGTAAATTTAACGGTGAAGTAAAAATCTGTTGGTCATTTGCAGTAATGGGTCTGGTCTACCATCAACAGAATCCGTATAGGAGTAGGCCGATGTAATTAACACCTACACAAATGGGGCTTGCGCGAATCGGCAGCCTGTGATTGTGGTGCCCCGGAACAAACCATCTACCACCTCACAAAGTGCTCAAATGAAATTCCCTGATGGAGTGGAGGGACTGAACAGGATGACACCAGAGGCTGTAATCTGGCTTCAAAATGCTAATTTTTAATTTATAGAAAAATGCAGGAATGACCAGACGAAGAAGAAGAGTTAAGGGTCAATTGTTGGATATGTTCTTTCAGAAAAGCTTATTTCATGACATGGATAAGGCAAGCGAGGACACAGGTCACCTGCCCCCGGTTTCACCAACTTGACATTGACAGCAAACATGTGAGAATTCAGGGTACATTGCGATTTTTTTATGATAACAATTGATGTCACCTGTCAATGTCATCTTGGTGAAATAGATATAGTAAACGGGCTCTGAGACCTATGAATTACTATCTCAAAAAGCGTTACATTCATACAATTCTGGCTTCAAATATGGCCACGGTATTTACGGCCACATGATAGTTGTTCCTTGTAGCAGTGTAATTTCCATACCGTTTATACATAGAACGCCAGGTTTCACGGCTCATTTGATTTTTTTTCGAGAAGGGACGCGTGCGTTCGTCACTGGTGATCGGTTGGCAATAAAGCCAAAGATGATAAATACCTTCTTAGTGCATGACTACGCGTGGTAATATATCGTAGTCTGAGACCTATAGACGTTTGCAATCTCAGGACTGCAATCTCAAGACTGTTTATGAATGCCTCTATTGCTTATCATTTCACCGGTTGTCTTATCCCCACGCCGAAACACAACAATGAGAACACTGATCCTTGGCGGTAGGGTAGATAAGATCGTAGTAGCAATCAGGTCCATGTCACCAAAACATTTCCATGATATTAGTCAAAATAAAAATTTCAACTTTTCCATTTTCTCCGACATAATATTCTAAATGCATATTTTCTCAACACAATCCCGTTCTGAAAAATGTGACAAAAATGATAAAAGGATAACATTTCGCACAACAAGCAAACAGAATCCTTTAACAAGTTAAAACTTTAAAACGAACTGAATGTACTCGTAAAAACGTACATTAACATGTCCGGGGCAGATTTCCCTGTAGATCCTGCAGAATATTTCCTAGAAGGCATCTACACATTGTTTCAAAAAAGGACACAACTAACATGAAACTTTCACTGCAAATGTGACCTTATTGTTATCCTGAAAAGTTTCAAATGCTACGGCTATTTAGGTGCTTTTGAGCCTTTCATAGGACGGACAGCTCGTTTGTTTCAACTTGACGTAGTGCAACAAACTAGCACGGAGTTAACTTTTGCTTGCGACATTTTTCGACGTTGTTTGACATTTGAAATGTAATTATGTCGTTTTAAAGTTATTTTGTTTTTAGTTTTGAATACGACAATAGATATCGAGAAAATGAAATACTGGTACTAGAATGGGTAGATTATAATATAGTGGGAAGTTAAAAACCTAGAAACTTTATTTAACACTACATTAAAAGGGATGTACGTATATATCAAGTTAATTTACTATAATATGGTATAGATAAATATTAAATGTGTAATTACCTATATATATATATATTTTTTTGGTATGTGTAACTAAATTTTTTTTTTTCAGGTAAGTGCTGTATTATAATATCAATAAGACAACCGATTATGTAAGTACTTAATATAAACTTGATTTAGTTCAATCAATGACCAAATGAACAAAAAAATAATAGGTAAACATGACTGCATTAAAATAAATGAGCGGAATCTTCTTAACCCATCGTTTAAGGTATCAAAAAAGACCTTTAACTGAAATTTCAAAAATATATACAAGCATGAGTATTCACATTAATAATAACGACTATTATCAAAGTTTTTAAAACTTGCAAACAAACAAACTAGTTTCGACATATTCCAATGTTTCTAAATATTATAAAAACCAGGAACAAACTAACCCTGCGACAGTCCACGGACTTCCAAAGTTATTAACCTTTTCGAGTCCCAAAACAACACGAGAGAAAGTTCAAAACAAATCCTGGGCGGAATCCATCACGCTATATTTATTCCGCAATCTCTATTTGCCGCAGCGTTTCCATTTTGCACACGCTGGAGCACTGTGCTTGTTTAAATGTCTTTAGTTTTACAGTTAGGAGATACTTTTCAGTTTGTTTTGTAGTTTTTGAATAAAAATGGAAAGTTGTCACTTAAATTAGCTTACGTGTGATTATTATCCCAAAAAAAAGAAATAGAAGTACAACAGTTGAAGCAAGTCATTTGTTTTATAATTCATACGGTATAAATATTGTGTGTATTTTTAAAATGTATAACGAAACATAGGTATATTTAAAAAATACTTAAGTGTAACTTTTCCGTTTATTTAGTACAAGTAATTCATAATTTTAGTAGCTTTGTGAACACAAAAACATCTTACGAAGTATATACTCGTAAACAAAAATATCTCCGTAAAAATACATTTACACAGCAAAATAACTATCATCTCGTTCCTGACAGTGATTAATGTTAAAAAAGATACGGCATACGTTCCAGATAATGCCCGGGGGACGTGGAGACAGTTTCCACGTAGAAACGCAGCGTGTTGTGTGTACCCGGGTATTTGGGAGTTCGTGGGCTTTTGCAGTGTTAAAAATTACTTTAAATTTGAGTGAGGGATTTTTTTTGAAATTATAATAAATTTTATTTTCCAAATGTAAATTAAAAAATTTTTTCCAAATCTTTATAGGTATATTTATACCGTTTTTATTTTACTAGAATGACTAAACATTTTTACGAGACACTTTTACAATAATAATAATGATCGTTATCATTACCATCTCCTAATACCTAATTATCTGGTGTCCTTTTTTTTCCACTCATCCTGATCAGCTGTCTCAGAGTTCACTCCCTTCTTTCTTATATCATTACACAATATCAATAATAATATTAGAGGAATTTTAACTAGGTAATATATGAATGTTGTAGAAAAAGAAATTTTTTTGCAAATAGTGTAGTTTTTAGTAGTTCGAAAAATGCATAATTATTATTTCATGCAGAAAAAATGTGTTTGACATTATTTAAAGATACCCTGAGAGGGACCCTCCCATACAGAACATCGTCAGCTGACTAGCCAAAAGGTATGGGAGGGTCGATTTTTTTTCGCGATTTTGGGTTTGGTCCCATAGTGAAAGTTGGTCAGTATGACTAACAATCAGTAAACCTCCAAAATTGTCCAACTAATTCCATCAATGGAACTTATAATGGAACTAGTAGGAATATACCTCCCAAAGTAACACAAAAGCTGTGTAACTTATACAACCTTATAACTCTAGTTTCAGCATTATAAAGGCTGTATAAACTCTTATACAGCTTGTGTGCTGGTTGGGTTGACATAAATATCAAAAACTCAAACATCCTTTAGATTGCCATTTTTCTAAAATATGATGCATAAACTGACCATAAAGCTGCCATAGTGTCATAACTGTAAAATTTACAATTTACAACTCTTGAATTTTATCGGCGCTTTAAACTGTATAAGCAAACTCAGTGCTTGCGTGAATTCATAAGTATGACAACATTGTTTTCCGAGTAAATAAATAATAAGCGTGAGCCAAATGGGTTTTGGTTCGAACGATTCATGCAGATGTTATAAATAGGAGTATTAAGTGAAATATAAATTATATAAAAAAAAAAAAAAAACACCGGCTAAAAACATTTTGCTGGACAAACCATTATACTCGGTAAATGAGTATATGGACCTTAAAGTTGTGACTGTTGTTTGTAATTGTATATTAGTGTTTTATTCTTTAACTTTTGACATATTACTTGTATCCGTGTATATTATGACGAGCCTAAATGGTGAAAATATTGAAAATTTTATATTGTAATATTGACATATTTTTTATTATTGATAATGTTATTATTTGTTTGCATACTTATTTGACGATCTTAATGTATCTTACTGTACCTTGACATGACATGCAATGTATATGTTAAGAAATAGTCACCATACCATACCATATATATATATATATATATATATATATATATATATATATATATAGTTAAAGTGCTTTTAAACATAAACTCAATAGTTTTCCCGCCCCTAATCTGATGTGACACAAGTTTAAGTAGAACTATTAAAATCGGCAAGTAAAAGTAGCATTAAAATAATCCCAGTATTTATAGAGCTATCCCGGTTTTTATCTTCCCGTCGGAATTAACATCGTCTTAATTCTCCCGCAAGCCGTCTTTTAACTTTGTTAGGAGCATTTTCCTTCGCAGTTCCGTTTGTGCTAATTATTGCAGTTTTTTTGTAAAAAAGAGAGTGGTCTTCTTTTGCCGTTTGGCGTTGGTTTTTCAAAGGCGTGAAAGATGTTGAAATAAAAAAAAAAAATATATTTTCTTAATTATAACGAAAGTAAGTAGATAATTATTTTTAATGTAGAAAACTTAGGTTTTCTTGTTAAATAGTACGATTGACGACAAATTAACTTAAAAAATGAAATCCGTCTATTCGGTATACTTCAAATATTTTCTTTTCTTTTTTTATTTTGTCGTGGCATTGATAGTAGATGTGTTTATACCCGTTGCAATATTCAAACTGCAGATAGATTAACTTACCTATGGTAAATACTTCGACATAGAATGTAAGTGGTGGTTGTAATTTTTTTTTCCATGACTAACCTTTATTTGAAACTCGAGTATAATGAACCAACAAAAAAATTGTTATAATTTATTCAGTAACTAACACATTTAAAAAAACGAGTTTTACAAAGTAGCGACGGAAAGCTAGTTAATTGGGGTAACGGTACCAGTGTTTGACACTTTAAACTGACAGGTACCAATAATGGACATGTATGCCTTAATTCAAAAAACATACGGTTATAAAATTTATTTTTGCAAAATAAATGAATAATGCTTGTCTTGTTCAGAATAAAAATCATGGCGTCATCATGTCCATTACTGGTGCCATCGCCTTATAGTAGCAAGTTTGCTCTAAATTTTGCTTCCTCAATATAATTTCCTTTTCCTTAAACTCAACGGGACTAAAAAAGGCGAGAGATAAACTCAATGTATTTGAGTGCCGGCCGACAGAACCCCTGGGAGGTAGCAGAGTTGAAGAGTCATAGTATTGCTCGGATTATTCTGGCTAACGCTTTAAAGGAGTTTGTTCGCTTCAATTTATGTTACAAGGACCGGTCCTGTGCCGCTTGCATCAATTGGTTTCCCGCCATTTTAACCATACGTTGAAAAAAAAACGATTCTTGTATGGGGACCCCCTTTATTATTTCACTTTTTTTAATTTTATTTGTTAGTAAATCCGCTGTAATAACACATATTCTGAAAAAAAATCAACCCGCTATCTATTACGGTTCAAAAGAGCTCTTTAAAGTTAGGACAGACAGACGTACGGACAGCGTAGGCATATTAATAGGGTTCCATTGGGCGCCCTTCGGGTACGGAACCCTAAAAATTAAATATAGTGCTTTAGCTAAATGTTCTTAAATTGTTTAATCTCTTTTAAAAGCAAAGCATATTCCGAACAATGTTATTCCCAGAAAGAAAATGTAACTATATCTAGAAACACGGAAAATAAATTAGCCACGATTCTAAGAATGCCTTTAAATACAACGTTGTCCCAAACGTCTTAAGTGCCTTTGAAGGATGAAGAACTTGCGCCTTTGCTTAATTTACGACGGTCCCTTAAGTAATATTTCATCTCGTGACTCTGCCATTTCCGGCCTGTCTTTTTTTTCTGGAATTGAATTAAAATGTTACCGTTAAAGGTTTCTAGGGTTCCGGATTCTTATATTTTTTAGCGTATTAAAAGCCACTTATTAGCTTTTAATATAATGGTCTGAGGGAAGGAATGATTGAACAAAACATCAACCTGTATGTCACTAGCGTTTATTTATGACTATGTATGTGTTTTGTGTGACTCTGGGAGAGTCCAAATTTGCATGAAAGGAGCATTTAAGAGAAAATTTTACTGAAGTTACTGATGAAAAATATGTATTTTCTTGAATAAAATAATCCTGTTGCTCTAAAAATCGAACGCACGGACAACTGGCCTTTTATTCTACATTGTCTTTGCCTCTTTTGTTTTGGAGCTCTTATTAATTTGACAGTAAAGGGAGTCAGGGGGGAGGCAAGAGTGAATAGGTTTCTGGAGGAGCGTGTAACCTTAGACCTCGTCACTTAACATCAAGTGAGACTGAGGTCAAACGCAAACCCATTTTTTATAAAAAAAAAGTCATACACAATACGATTGCAACAGGTGTAGTCAAGCACTGAATTGGGGTACCGCTTGTCATATTATCGCCCTTTGCTGACAGAGTTTTGACGTGTAAACGTATTCCAATTAGATCAGTAGGGGTCACTTGCAAAAAACAAATGTAACGAAATATGTTATGGCGAGATCGCTTATAACTTTACAATTATAGCACCTACTGGCAATATTTTATTACTATTATTTAGAGGAAAGAAGCCATTACTCGGTAGAGCATATGTCGTTGGGTTAAATGGCGCTGCCATCAACTCAACTCAATTTTACATCGCGCTGTGATTATTTGTGACGTTCTCAATATAAATGGACCTTATGGAGGACGGCAGTTACGCTCTTCTTATTCTTGTAACTATACGAATACTATTGTAGCAGTTCTAAAAACGGCGTAACCGCCTGCCTCCATAAGGTCCCTTTATATTGAGAACGTCACATTTAGTGATAACACGCAGTACATTGATCGATTCGAGCGGGAGTGGTCGCGTTTGACAGAACTCACGACGTTATATTAGGTGTGATACATAACGCTCATACCTGTGACCATTAGAAGTTGTAGAGTTCAAAAACGTGTGGTCTTTTGAAGCAGCAAGAGAGAGATTCCGGTCCCCGACGACCCGGTCTTCGTTTCCACAGGAAACGCGTTAGATTGAGCCAAGCGCAGGAATCCCTAAGAGCCCTTAGCCAAGATGCCCATCGCTAACTAGCGTTTCTATTCGTTTCGTTTTTAAACCAATCGCGTCACTGGTAGATCACATCATACGGAGAGTCACGTGATCTACCAGTGACGCGATTGGTTTAAAAACTAAACGAATAGAAACGCTAGTTAGCGATGGGCATCTTGGCTAAGGGCTCCAGATGGTTGAGCACGCACTAGACGTTTCACGTACTCCACTGCGGCTGCGTCTCTGATACAGCTTTCCCGTTTTTAGGGTTCCGTACCAAAATGCTAAAAAAGGAACCCTTATGGTTCTTCGTTGTCTGTCTGTATATCACAGCAGTTTTTCTCAGCAACTACTCAATCTATCAACTTGAAATTTAGCATAGTTGTATAACTAGCTTGCACGCATCTGTTTTTAGTGTAAAAAAATTAAATTAATTTTATAAATAATTGAAAAGGGGTCTAGAATGAGGGGTTGAAAAATTAAAGTGATTTAATTATAGCAAATGGGGTGTCATATGAAAGTGCTTAATTTGCACATTTCAAAACTAATTCTCTCCCCCCCTCCACTATGTTCCTATCAAAGCCATAACTTTGTCTTTTTAATGCACTTCATTGTTGGTTGCATATTGGCGGTGCAATACTGAGTTGTTTTTTTTTTTTTTTTTTTTTTTTTGACTGACTTATGCTGTTGGTGCAATGCACCGTCACAGCTTCGCAGGACGAGGGTGGCGTGCTCCCGTGTGGGGCACAGCCGAACCCGGTTGGTTGTGCGGCTGTGGCCGCACTGACTCTCAGTCAGTCTGGAGTAAGGCCGGGTTGTCCCGGGCGTCGAAGCGGGCGGTGGGACTAAGATCCCTCAGTTGGATTCGTTGGCTTCGGGGGCTTCTCGGTGGCCTTCCTCGACGTCTGGGACCAGCTGTTGTTCGCCGGGGCCAGTTGGCTGCCTCGTCAACTGCGGCTTGAATGGGGTCGGTGGGGTCGGAGAGGAAATGCCTGGGACGCCTGACGGGAGTCCCCAAGGCGGCAAGGACGTCGGGATCGGTGGAAGGAAATTTGGGGATGTATTCGGAGGCGGAGCGGATGAGGTTGTTGGGATTGTGGGGGGAGCCGTCAAAGAAACGTCTTGACGCCTCTTTGACGACGTGGGTTATGGACGGGAGGTTGAGGTCCCGATGTAGCACCGTGTTACGGACGTACCAGGGGGCCCCAACCACCCGTCTTGTGTAGCGTGTAGCGGCTTTAACGAGTTGGATATGGCTTTGTGGCCAAACACCGTGCCCGCATAGGTGAGAATGGGTCGGACGCACACTTTGTAGATGTGAAGTTTGTTCCGAGTAGACAGTTTGCTCCTTTGGTTCAAAAGAGCCCCCAGCCTACTCAGAACAAACTTTGTTTTGTTGGCGACGTGGTGAATGTGTGAGGCGAAGGACAGTTGTCGATCAAGGGTTACGCCCAGGTATTTCACCTCTTTGGACCATGGGATTGGACGGCCGAAAAGGGTGATGGGATCGGGTAAGAGGTTTGGGTAATAACGAATCGGGGAGAAGAGGACCGCCGCACTCTTTCCCGGATTCACCTCGATCCTCCAGAGTTTGAACCAGCGACCAAGGTCGTCGGCCGCCTCCTGGAGGAATCGGATGATATGTGAACGCCGGTTGTGGGTGACGTAGAGTGCGGTGTCGTCGGCGAAAAGGGCAAGCTTTACTTTGGGATGTTTTGGGATGTCATTTGTGTATAAGGAGTACAGGATGGGAGAAAGCATAGAGCCTTGAGGGACTCCGGCCCGGATAGGGTGGGAGGGGGAGGCGGATCCTTCCACTTTGTAACTAAAGCTGCGGTTGGCAAGGAAGTCCTTGATGGTCAGGACTAGGCTGTGTGGGAGGCCCATTACAAATAGTTTGTATATGAGCCCGTTATGCCAGACCTTGTCAAAAGCCTTAGCCACATCGAGGAAGATCGCACCTGTCTCGAGTCCACTGAGTGTGGAGAAACCGGTGAGAACATGCTCAGTGATGCGGTGGACCTGGTGGACACAGGAGTGTCGGGCTCTGAAGCCGAATTGCTCGTCAATCAGGATTTGGTGGGAGTTTATGAAGGTGAGGATGCGAGCTAGGATAAGGGGTTCGTAAAGCTTGCCCAGGGAGCTGAGTAGGCTGATGGGACGATAGCTGGATGGGAGGGTGCGTGGTTTCCCCGGCTTGTGGATGCCAATGACATTCGCAGCCTTCCACGCACCCGGGAAGTGGCAGTTTGCCAGGGCGGCGTTGAAGATCGCCACAAGGATTAGTAGGAGGGAGTTAGGTAGGAGTTTGAGGGTGCGGTTGGAAAGGCCGTCCGCACCAGGTGCTTTTTTGGGGCGCAAACCCCTGATCAAGTCCTGAACCTCCGTTAGCGTAACTGTGGATGGTGTAGGTGTAGGTGTCGTGGGATCTGAGGTGGATGGTAAGGGGGAGGGCGAGGCGAGAGCGGATCGTCTACGCACTTCAGAGTCTACCCAGTTTATATGGGTCTCACCAGTGTGCAGGGTGCTTGGGGTGCATTGCATCTCAAGTGTGCTCGCCAAGCATTCCGCTTTCTCCTCGTCCTCGAAGGCGGGTGTGGGGAAGTCGGGTCGGTCAAGAGGTGGCATGGCCGCCTCTGTGTCATTTTTGAGGCGTCTAGCCAACTGCCAATAGGCCGTATGGCTAGGCCTAATGTCACTAAGTAGTTGGTCCCAGGAGTCATTTCTAAAGATTTTTATCTTAGTTTTTGTCTCATTTTGGAGCGCGCGTAGTCTCCTTCGGTTTCCGTCTGTCGGGTAGCTGTCGTACGCGCGGGTCGCGGCGTTCTTAGCCCTCAGGAGCTCCCTCAGCTCGTCAGGTAGTGGCGGACGTCTGTCCGGGACAACGGCGACCTCCTTGGACGAGGCTGTCATGACCGAATTGAGGAATCCTGTGAGGGCCTCGATCGCCTTGTCGGTGTCCTCTCTCGTTGTTATGGTCTCAGGCAGACCGTCAATGTCAGTGGGGGCTGTCTTTTGTAGGGTGTCACCAACCGCACCCCAGTTGGTGACAATCCTGGTCGTCGGGGGGACTGAGTTGGTCAACCCGAAAATGCATTATGCAATTTTAGATAGGTGCATCTAGTTACGGTGGAAATGAGGTTGCATAAATTTGAGGATTGCAGTGTTCGTGTTAATGGTAAAGACAACACAATAATTCAGAACGAATTAACCATTAACTATTTGTATGCATGTTTTTTATTTAATAACAAGGGACAATATCATACTTGTCCTTCTAGGCTTGTGATTTATATACTTATACAGAAAAATACTCGGGAATTACAAATACTCGCGCTCATCACACAAATATTTTCCTATAACGGGATTCGAACACGGGATCGCTAGCTTCGTAGGCAGGGTCACTACCAACTAGGCTAACGCGTCTTAATTGAAACAATATGATTATTACAGCAGTTTATAAATATTGCATTTTTATATTATTTATTATTTATTGATTATATTTTTTTTTTCTTTTCTTATGGCACGGAAAAGGCTAATTTACCATGCATGCCATGCCAAATTTGCAATGCTAGTAATTAAAAAAAAAAACAATCAAGATGATAAAGATAAAATTTCTTGTTTCATAATTATTTTGTGATAACAAAATTCGACCCCACTGGTTCCATACCTACAAAATTGTGGACAAAAAAATTGTCCGTCGCTCACACAGCCACCCCATCCCCAAACACGCCGGGAACTCGTAAATAAACTTTAATCGAATACCCCCCTACTTTATTGGCTGCCCATGCAAATTGTAGGTGATATAAAGTCACCTTGACACCAATACGGCATTATAATTTAAGTATTAAATTGCTTGGCTTTTGGAATTTGCGTTTTTATTGGGATAGCGTTCTTTATATGTGAGATAGAATGGCTGTGAAATGGTTGAAATTTTCAATCTAAGCTGATAATGTAATACTTTATTGCATTAAACAATAAATTACATCTATAAATGGGTGATTTCACGAGCGTTTCAACCGTCGTCAGTCCCTTGACCGAAGTCGAAATTTGTGTTGCTTTGGATGCAATTTTCGGTGGTTTTATAGAGTGCCCTGACTTCCATAAAATTACCGAAAATGGCATCCAAAGCTACAGAAATTTTGACTTTAACGCGATCAAGGGACAATAACTTATTACATACATAAACAATAAACTAGTTCTAAAAATGGCTACGGCGCTGTGACGAAAATTTTCTTGAATTACTAAACTAAGACGTTATTTAGAAAACCTGAACAACGTATGCACAGAGTTCGTCACATTTAAAAAAACATACTGGACCAAAAACCACCAAAAAGGAGATGGCGGGAGCATGCGCTCAATAGGGCCGAATGGCGGAAAAGCCTTTGCTCAACATAGGCTAAAAAAAACATACTGAACTGTTGAAGTTTAATGTTGAAATGAGCAACATTGCAGTACTTTCACATGACAGTAGGATCACTCGTTATTTTGTATAATTTTGCTACAAATATTTTGGTCTAAT
Source organism: Tortrix viridana (assembly GCA_963241965.1). NCBI lineage: Eukaryota > Metazoa > Arthropoda > Insecta > Lepidoptera > Tortricidae > Tortrix > Tortrix viridana. The sequence continues at coordinate 1,426,139 of OY725197.1, forward strand.
CTTAATAAAGATGTCATCTTGGTCTGTTTTTTATTTATATTACAACAGTCAGAGACAGGCTACACGAAAGTATCAATACTAAATAAACTTTGTTTTGACATTTTATATCTACAGCAGTGAGCCCAGTTACGATTTGTCAACCCCAACCCCCATCCCGAGTTGTGGGACTTTTAATTTTAATAAAGCCTGTCAAACCACGAATTGGAGTAATAATCGTCTAAAAACATTTTCACCGACATCCGTTATTTTGACACTTTGCAATTTTTCCCGCCAAAAAGATAAATGTGTGAGCGATGACTGGGAAAAAAATAAACAGACACCGTACAGGTACTATGTAAATTTATTTTTACCCCTAAACAGTTTGAATAACGCCCCCATCCATCACGCACAGTGGGCCAACTCCGCAGCCAGCCAGACAAAAACGTCACACGAAATTATCTTGGAGAAATTCTCAGTCGTCAGCGACGCAGATGGGCTTATATTTTACATCTCGAAATAAAAAGAAAACGGTTACACGCGTAATATTTTACCTCTTTATTGTCTCCGGAACTCATATATGAAATTACATGGGGTATAAAAAAGAAATTTGGCCGATATTAAAAAAATGGTAGGTTGAAACGTTTTGCGGAGAGATTTAGTTATTTCCCAAGATGGCGTAGTTCTGTATCCACGTCACTACCACCTGCACCGTGTTTCAGAAATTCCATGCGTTAAAATATTTTCCGCTCGGATTTTATTCTGAATGGGAATTTTTAGCTATGCGAGTTGTGAAGGGAACTTTTGAAGCGTGGATTCAAACGTGATCACATTACGGCGCTACTCAATTGAATTTTATAGGAAATGCACCGAAACACTTTTTAGAAAAATACTTCGCAAATTCAAAACATTTTTATGATAAAAATTATATCAATCAATCAATCATTTATTGTTGTCTCATAATGGCACATAGGTACATATAAAAGAAAGGTGTTGTTATCTTAGATTAAAGTCAGTTCCACATGGACGCCCTGAAAGGGCACTACAATATTTAGGTAACTTAAACGTATGATAAGAACAAAAATATAATAAATTTCCTGCATAGAAGTCCTAATTCAATGTGTCACAGATAAAAAATCAATAATATGTCAGTATAATAAAGATTTATCATTTACATAATGCTCTTAATATTTTTTGTTGCGTTATTAACACAATAGTATTAAAAAACTGTTAAAGTAGATAAGATTGACATAACCCAACCTATCGCGTCGACCGCTAATGTCAAATTGTCAAGTCTATACATTTTCTAACATAACATAACTTCAGAAATAAAATGCTTCTCTAGGTTTCAAAAAAATATAGCAAGTTTCAGATGTCGCTCTCATAATACTCATAGTCATAAGTCTTTCTAAGCTAAAGCAATTAAGAAAAAAATACATTCAATTCAACTGAAAATGTCTTAAGGTCAACAAAGTATAGTCTAGACAAACTAGGAGCTCAGGTATTTGTCTCATTTGGAATTTCGATACCTAATTGATCTATCTATCTTCGGAGGTCCTATTATATCGAAATAAGGGTCTTATTGTAAATCCTTGTCCAGACGTTCGCAGTTATTAGTATTTTGGCTTGTATATAATCTTTTGTTGTTAGAATGTGTTGAGGTGAAATGCGGTTTTAGTTTTCGTCAAATAAGACTTTTTTGGTTGGTTGGGGTGTTATAAAGTTAATAATAATAATTGTTATACGATTGTGCACGAATACACAGACATTATTTAATTTATTTATTTATTCATGATTCCTTTTATCACAAACAGTCTCGCTACACTTATATAATTTAAATAATTATAAATATAAATGTGTTGACAAGGTTCCTATACATTCACTATTTATTAAGCATTTAGCATACTCGGGGTCACGATAGACACCAAGTAGCGGCTGGTTGCTGCCAGAATTCTGGATTCAGTGCTGTGGAAGATATCGTTCATAATAACGTCAACCCTCGGTGGAGCGGAGAGGGGGTTAGTGCTCAAGTTCGCAATGCCAAAATAGCGAAAACCGAGCGCCGTCGCAAACGTAGTTGAATTTTACACACCGATGTAACTCCCAGAGGGATGAGCTAATAGATAGGGATTTTGGGTGATACCTTGCAATAGACGGAGGAAATATTTTACCAGCAAACATTTTACTCCTTCTAAGCTCAAGAGTGTTATAATTGACCATTCCAAGCAAAAAAAGAGTGGGACGGTCATTCTCTGAGCGTTACAACCGTCCTTCGTAATTCTAACTAACGAGTCACATATATATTGGCTATATAGACAACTACCGTCAATTTTGAAGCTTATACCCAGCACAGGCCTGTATTATCTATGGTTTAGCATTTGGTTCTTTATCAAGTTTTAAATATTATTTAACAATTGGGTGACTCGTTTATTAGAAGGACGACGGGCAGTTGAGACGCTCAGAGAATGACCGGGGATACAATCAAGGATAGTATCCATAGACTTTCCAGTAGAAAAAACCAACACGATTTTAAACGATTTGTATTCTGTGGGCACCATATAATTGCATTTTCAAGTTTACTCCTAACATACGCATATATAAAATACTAATACCATTCCTTAGAGAAAATGCCTGAGATGGCCTTATGACAAATTCCAAGAATCTCGTTGCATTACAGGTCTTTATGATATGGTCATTGAATGTGAGGTGTGGGTCAAACCATGTACCAAGATCGCGAACAGACGAGAGCTGCTACAACCACCGTCGATCTTGTAATTAAATATCAGAGCATTTATCCTCATTAAGGTTTAGACCATTTCTAGTACCCCAGTCACAGACACTGTTTATGTCATACTGCTCAGTTTGACACAGTTATGAATGTTGCTTACAGGCTTTAATAATAATTGATAAATATCGTATATAAAATACATTATGAACACGTTAGTGGATGAAGGAGGTTCGTTATCTGCATTTTTATAACATAAATAAACGGGTACAGTACCTAAGATATGAAAAATGTGATGATAAGACATTAATATAAATAAATATAAAATTATAAGTCAATATAAAAATCAAGCGGTCTTTCCACTTCATACCGTCATGAAAAAAAAAATAGCTTATGAGAAATCTAGAACACAATATTTAACATAAAAAGAAATTCCAGTTATATTAGCATAATCCGGGTACACACTTTGCATCCAACATTTGCTTATCCATTGTCCAGAAATATAATAAAAACCACATAAATATACCAATATAAATGAATTTTTAGTTCATACTAAAAAAATCTTAGCTGAGCATCTTTGAACCCTATTGCACAAAAATTTAAGTCGACATTTGTCAATGGTACTTGTTATGTTTTAGAACGGAATTATACACTTGTACTCTAGACTAGTGCTCTTCGTAGATTGTATTTTGACCATTTGGGCCGTCGCCAGGTTTTAAGTAATATAGAAACTTCTAGGCCACTAGAACTAGCTAGAACTGGTTTTAATTAGAACCTAGGGAGACAAAGAGAAACTTAAGTTTTGGGGAAACAAAGCGAGTAAGCGATGTGTGTGATGCTATAACCCGCATTGAAGTGTCGCAGCTTTGGCACATATTAAATCATTTTGAGGATCCTCTGGCCAAGTTTGAAGTACAAATTATCATAGCTTATTGAATCGCCAAAACTTTCTAGTTTTTAGAATCTTAATTAAGTTTATTTTAATTTTGATTAAGTCTTAGATATTTAGACATATTTCTAGAATACTAACAACAATTTTTAATATTTTGTCTTGCCTTTCATAAATTGACGTACTTACCTTTGTACTTTAAATTTTTCCTGTTTAGATTTTTAAATTCTACCTAGATTTTTCTTTATATTTTTTGACCTATAACATTTAAAGTATGTATGTTTATTTCGTGCCCCCACATTCCATCAATATGTATCCATTAATTATGACCAAACCCCACCCTGTCGGCTCCACCGTGCAGTGTAATGTGAAACATTTGTCAGACGTAGGTCCGGATAAATGTGTTATCGCTGGGGTTACCGCGGGGCAAAGGTGTCGGGTATAGGTGTGCACAGTTGGCCGGAATGTGGAACTATTGGGCAAAATGTGCATACCGATTAAACCGATGTTATCGAGTTTAAATGTACAGTCAGCATCAAATAGATAGGAGAAGCGAAAGTGACCAAATATATCGCAACACATCTTTATTACTATCGGAATAAGTATGTATGTCGTGTTTAACACCTAAGGGCTTATCTGAAGATGGAATGGTAACAGGATCTCGACTGAACAGAACGTAGACCCACCGAGGTGATACCCTGTTGATATAGAGAAATACATACTTTTAAATAATAATAATAAATAATAATATAGTAAACATCCATGACAAGAACAAATACTCACGATTATCAGTCATCACACAAATATAAAATAAAATTATAAAATAATATAAAATAATAGCTATAAAAGTTTGTAGTTTTTTTTTGTAAGTAAGTTAACCGTACTAATATTATGAATGTAAAATTTGTTTGAATCATAAGTACTTAAATGTCTGAACCATGTCTGAACGGATTTAAATGATATTTGGTAAACATATAGTATACTAGCTGTCTGCCCGCGACTCCGTCTGCGGAGAGTCAGTAATTTCGTTAAAAAGTAGGTAGGTACAAATAAAATTTTCATTAAGTATCTACGTATCATAAAGGGACAGACTTTCCAAAAAAATAGTAATGTTTCCTAACATTTGTTCGCTTTTTAGTGTTTGTTTAATTATTATGTGATTATGTATTACATGCAGCACATATACACTACATTCATGACATTAATGCTTATTGCCAATACTTCATCACTCTTGACAAAATGGGGCTATCCAATATGCAGGGACATTAATCGTTGAAGAACTCTCCTATTACTTGGCGAAACTTCCATTTCACCACATTCATTAGGGGCTGTTCATTTATTACGTAAGACAATGTAAACCAATTTCTGACCCCCCCTCCCCCTACGTAAGAAAAAATAAGACATGGATGAACCCTCCCTCCTTTTTAATCTTACGTAAGATCAGTATCTACCAAAATTGCAAAGAAAAAGTAGCAAAAATATAAAAACGCTTTAATTTTTGCTTGCTTTTGTGATCTTACGTAAAAACATCCTACCCCCATGTATGAAAAAATAAGACTTGTTCAAACCCCTTCCCCCCTAAATCGTCTTACGTAATAAATGAGCCCCTTACAAATGATGGGCAAAAGTAGCGTGTTGTGAAATGCTTATTATTAAGGAGTTCCGATGGTCATGTCTGGTCATTAATTTCACTTTACCAAATGGTGCTTTTGGAATGTAAGTAAATGTTCTTAAAGAAGTTTGAAAATCGCTGTATAAGTCCTTTAAATGTTTGAAGGGTTCCATCAATTTACCTGGGATTCCATTATCAGAAAACTCGTATTTTATATTTAGTAGTTTAGAAACCAATTTTCATATATCTAACTTCAAAAATAACCAAACTCTCTTACAAATTGCCACCCCCATTTTCACCCCCTTAGGGGTAGTGTTTCCAAAATCACCGAAAGTACTCTTGGTTTGTAAGCAGTAGATTAAATACCAATTTCATTAACTTCAAGAATGACTTCATTCCCATTAAAACTTTCACCTTCCATTTCACCCGCTTAGGGATTGTTTTTCGGAAATCACCAAATGTTTTATTTTTTATTTGTTAACAGTGCCTTTTATACCAATTTCCACGTTTTTAACTTCAAGAATGTCCAAACCCCCATACAAATTTTAACCCCCCATTTCAGCCCCTAGGGGAAGTTAATCCAAAATCACTGAGTGTTTTTTTTTTTTTCTTAATAGTAGCGAATATACCAAGTTCCACGTATCTAACTTGAAAATTGACCGAACCCCTATACAAATGTCTACCCCCCATTTCACCTACTTAGGGGTAGTTGTTTCCAAAACCGCCAGGAGTTATATTTTTTATTTGTTAACAATAGCCTTTATGCCAATTACCACGTTTCTAACTTCAAAATTGACTAAACTCTCATACAAATTACCACCTCCCATTTCATCTCTTTAGGGGTAGTTAATCTAAAATAGTCAAAAGTAGTATGTTTTATTTGTACACAGTTAAGTAGCCTAAATACCAACATTCACGTTTTTAACTTGAAAAACGACTAAACTCCATCATTAACTTTAACCCCCTATTTCGTCCCCTTAGGGGTAATTTATCCAAAATCACCGAAAGTAGTGTTTTTTATTTGATAACAGTAGTCTCTATATAGCAGTTTCCACGTTTCTAACTTCAAGAATGACCAAACCCCCATACAAATTTTAACCCCCCATTTCAGCCCCTTAGGGGAAGTTAATCCAAAATCACTGAAAGTTATTTGTTAACAGTAGCCTATATACCAATTTCCACGTTTCTTACTTTAAAATTGACTTAACTCCCATACAAATTTCCATCCCCCATTTCACCCACTTAGGGGTTGTTTTCCAAAATCACCAGAAGTTATATTTTTTGTTATTTAACAGTAGCATATATACTAATTTCCACGTTTCTAACTTCAAAATTGACCAAACTCCCATACAAATTACCACCCTCCATTTCATCCTCTCAGGGGTAGTTTATCCAAAATCGCCGAACGTTATTTTTTCATTTGTTAACAGTAAGTAGCCTATAAGTATACCAATTTCCGCGTTTCTAACTTGAAAAACGATCAAACTCCTATACAAACTTTAACCCCCCATTTCATCCCCTTAGGGGTAGTTTATCCAAAATCACTGAAAGTAGTGTTTTTATTTGCTGACAGTAATCTCTATAGCAATTTCCACGTTTCTAATTTGAAAAACGACCAAACTCCCATACGAACTTTAACCCCCCATTTCTACCCCTAAGGGGTAGTTTATCCAAAATCGCCGAAAGTAGTTTTTTTTATTTGTTATTTTACGTATATGTAGCAAGTTTCGAAGGTCAAACTTTATTGGTTTTCATTTTATAGTTGTATGAATTCCAGTAATTTTAATCATAAAACCCTCTTTTTTGCGTTTTTGGATGAGATTTAAAAAAAACACTGAAACAGGTATTTCTTTTTTTTCATTAGTAAGTATTTATTCTGAGTTTCATGATCCTAGAACAATCTAAATGTTTTTTCATACAAACTTTACCCCCTCTTTTTACCCCCTTCTTCTAACATTTTCCAAAAATTTTATAGCCTAAATGTTATTCTGATGTTATTTAAATAGATTTATGAAAATTTCATCAATATCCGTTCAGTAGTTTTTACGTGATGCTCAGTCAAACAAACAAACAAACAAACAAACAAACAAACAAACAAACAAGAATTTTAAAAATGGTTTTAATATGTTCAGTTACTTATTATAAATCGCCCTGATCAGTTTTTTTTTTTAAATCTTCAATGTACAGACTTTTTGGTCTTAACGATTTTATTATATGTATAGATATAGTTTGGTACACCCTTGACACAATTGGTAGTGCCTGAGAGAGAAGCGACAAACGACTTCCACGCAGACGGAGTCGCGGGCAAAAGTTAGTCTTATTAATAAACCCTTATCAAGGAAGAGGAGAGATAGGAAAAATGCTGACCTACTTAACAAATAACACTCTGTATTTTATAGGCCTTCTCTAAGGTTAAACAAAATGATTATGTTTGCTTAGGCCAGTTTGCGATGTCACGAAAATAAGAGGTGTTACAGCCACCAGCAATATGTGACGTTCTCAATAGAAAGGAACCTTATGGATGCAGGCGGTTACGCCGTTTTTAGAACTGTTAACTGTATTCGTATAGTTACAAGAATAAGAAGAGCGTAACTGCCTTCCTCCATAAGGTCCCTTTATATTGAGAACGTCACATATTATCGTATATTATGCAACATCAGGCTCAAATAAGTTTATATCAAAAATACATTTTTGGACAAGCTTTTGTTGCACCTTCATCTGCTTATGAACATACGTGTGTTAATTCGGGGCACGAATTCTAAAGTAATGTAGCAAAATATTTTAGCACAATAAATTATATCGATATTACAGTCAATATATAGATAATATTCAAGGATAAATAAATATCCTCATTCTGACTTCATTTTAAAATAAACAATCAACGTGTATTATTTTTTTATTTTGAAATATATCCATGAAAAATGTCTATTATTTTTATTGTGCGCATTGTGATGTGAACACATCAACTAGTTGCGGGTATAACTAGAACAGTCTGGTTATGTATACAAAGAGTTTTGTCATCACATTATACAGCAAGACAATACTGTACTGATAACAAGATTCTGTTTCCTAGTACGAGGTATTTTTTTCAGTGTTGGAGTATTTGTTGTGTGTTCGAACGATTCAGAGTCTACATAGTCATGCGGCATTCGTTTCTACAAACGTTAACGCTACAACACTATCCGTTGGCCGTTGGGGCCGAAGAGTTCTCGAGTGGCGTCCGCGTACCGGAAGACAGCGTGGGCAGACATCCAACAAGGTGGACCGACGACGTGATTAAGATTGCGGGAAACCGATGGATGCAAGCGGCGCAGGACCGGTCCGTGTGGCAAACCTTGGGGGAGGCCTATGTCCAGCAGTGGACGTCTTTCGGCTGAAATGATGATGATAATGAAGGTTTAATTTAATATCCATTTGCTATGTGTATTTTTACACAATATAAATGGAAGACCAGCTTTAAAAAAATACTGTAGTGTTCATAAAAACTTCAATATGAAACACGCCAGTCCTTACAATGTAACACGTGACTTTATCGATGTCTACCACAGAGAAAAGAAAATAGTGGAGAAGATATCAGGATTCGAATAGCGATTTTACGATCAAAGCGGTTACAGTACTTCTTGATAAGCAAATAGAGCTTGCAGATTTGGACAGTGAAAGTTTAAGACTGAAAAAAGGTTTTTTTTAAATCTTTATTACATATAACCATTTAATTAGCAACCAACAGGATTTTTTAAATTATAGTGTTGTTTATGTCTATTGTTTACACTATAATTTAAAAAAAATCTGTTGGTTTATTCTTACCTATAACGGTATATCAATTTGATTACTTAAATAGTCGATACTCTTTGCATTTGAAATCAATTAGTTTTAACAAGAGTAAAACTTTTACAATCACACTAATCAACTATAAAATTTGTGTGTTTGTATGTTTGTAACTCCTTCACGGCTGAATGAATTTGGATGAAATTTGGAATGCAGGCTTCTGCACTGGATTAACACATAGGCTACCTTTTATCAAGTAAAAAATAAGGTTCCCGTCGGATGGGTTACGTGGACGAAGTCGCGGGCGGAAGGTAGTTTGTAAACACATGTTTATTTTTGATAATCCACCATTTTAATACAAATCTAAAGACACCTCGTTTGTCGAATTTGGGCCATCCGTTTAGCTATCCACATACATGTGTGCACATATTAAAATTAGCGAAATTAAATAAAATTTTACCGTCGAAATTTTTTGTGAGTAAAAAATATAAAAAAAAAAAATTTTCGTCTCATTTTAATATGTGCACATTTGGACTTGATAATTTCCGTTTTCTATTTAGCTTTCAAACGTACGTATTTTTTTTTCCACTCCCCTCCATTCCCCCCTCCTTCTGCGCCCGGATACCGCGTGTATCGACATCACGCGACCTCGCGGATCACGACCAGGATTAACCGGGAATAAGGGTTTCGTTTAAATGTTAAAAGTTCATCATTACGGTTAAATATAGCTTGGTTAAAATTGTAGGTTAATTTTCAGACTTGTTCGTCAATTCGGTTGAAGTAGCTTTAGCTGAAAAACATAGTTTAGCGTCAGAGAGATTTTATAATAAATAATGAATAATTGGTATACAGGAATCAACGTATCGTGTCATTTTACAAAAAAACGTTTCACGAACATAATTTGGGAAACCGCTTTTTTTACCCGAAGCTGTAAATATTTCAGGATTTATTTCAGGACCATCGTATAGAACACTATAGGTTAGCTTAGTTTTATAAAAATCCTGAAATATTTACAGTTAAAAAAAAAGCGGTTTAGCAAATTACATTTATGTGAAATGAATCAGTTTATGAAATGTTGTTTATGGAATGATGATAAAGGATCAAATATTTGTTATTCTGTAATCGGTGGCAAAAATGACATTTAAGTATTAAGTATTTTTTTTATTTCGACGGTCCCTATGAACATAGTCGGATCTGCAAAGCAGCCGCTTAGCAGATCCGACTATGTTCATAGGGACAGTCGATTTACAATTAAAATTTTATCCAAAATGATTGTCACCCTACGCCTGATTAACTATGTTTTTTGTCTAAATGTAGTGTGACTAATGTGACCATGGAGTAAGTTAGTATTATTTATTAATATTTTGAATAATTAATTCGAGAATTAAGTAATTACTACAACACAAGCGTAGTTAACTTTTATTTTGTCTAGGTATTAAAAATAAATGATTCCTGTATGTATTATACTAATACAAATTCGCCGTTATGCCAAAGAGAGTGCTATTAAGGGTTAGTCAAACAGCCGGCGTGACGCGGGGCGACAGTAGCGTGTCGCGTTCTTAGCGTGGAAATTAACAAGGAGATGTACGCAGGCCGTCACACATAGCCACGCTTGGCGTGATGTGATTTTCACGTTGTATTTGTTTACAAATTTACATTGTATTTGTGACCATGGATGCAGAAAAATTTATAGATTTTGTTCGGCCAGTTCTATAAGATTTAGGGCATAAAAGCTACAAAGATGTGTTAACTTGAAACGAGATTGCGAGAGAACACGTCATTTGCTGCAGTGTGACTGCTGCGCTGGCTATTTGACGAAGCTTTTAGTTCGTATACTTAGCTCTAACAGTTTTCCTACTTGAGATATACAATTGTATCTGTCACTTTGCCGCCTCAATAAACTACACTATCTCCTTCTCTCTCTAAAGGAATCTATTGAAGAGATATCTAGCTAGTTACTAACTACGGTCGTTCATATTATTCAAAGGGCATTGACATGCTACGAGCGTGTCTACGCGGCGTAGTATTACGTAGCAGTCGTAGCTGTTTCGTAGCACCTCTAAGTTGTTATTTGGATTAACATTTAATAAAACACGTATGTATAGTCAAAATATTCAACATTTATTTACAAACAATATCTATAAACTAGAATTATCTATTGCTTTGATTATAATGCGTATTATATTTATAGTTTATAAAAAGATAAAAAAAGATAAAAGATATTTATTTAGTAAGTAGGCCGCACGGACACTTTTACACGTCAAAATCTACCAGCGCTTCCCAAGAGGAGACCACTGCTGAGAAGAAGCGCCGCAAGATACTCAACAATTAGTCATTTTAGACATAGTAATTATACTTTAGACATTAAATTTATGCCAAGCTATTGTTATGAGTACCTATTTATAATATGCGTTTTCAATTATGCGAATAATTATTATTCGAATTTACAATTATGCGTAAAATTGTTATGCGCTTTTGCATTAGTATAACAGGGGTGTAGACACTAAACGAAAATAAATACATATTATATTTTTTCCGATAGTGTTTAATGTACAATTACCGAAAATCACACTTTCATGCTTATTATATTTATAATATCTTTTAAATTAATTATAAAAAAATATTTATTTCATCCTCGTAATCACGTGACCGCAAACAGCGCGTGACGTCATGTTCCTCTAAACAAACAACATTTTGACATTTGCCAAGAAACAAGATTTGCATGAGCCCACAGAGTACTATAGTATAAACTAGTGTTTAGAGGATCGTGACGTCATAGCGACGCCATGACAGAAGTTAGCGTTTTAGCGGGAAATTTAAAATGAAATTAATTTTAAGGCATATTAAATTGATATACGAGTGATTTTTTTTAAATATTTTTTTAGATATTTAAAACATTTATATGTTTAAAAACAAAAAATAAAAAAAATCGTCTACACCCCTATTCAATTTATGCGTTTTAATAAAGACCCGTGTAACAAATTCATTGCAAATCCGTTTAGCTGTCTAAACATCCAAGCATACATACAAAAACATTTAAACATGCATGCAATATAAGTAGGATTAACTTCTTTTTTTTATATTATACATCGTTATCTCCCCTTTAAAAACGTACCGCTTATTCGAAAACCTCCCAAACATCGCACCTTACAAAAATATTTCCACAAAGTACACTCGAATTCCTTTATCAACATAAACAACAGATTGGAACAAATAAAGGTGGGAATCTTCCCCTTTTTCTTCTGAATGCTAATATTTAGCTGAAAATGCTCGAAGATTTATACCCCCGTTTAGGGTGGAGGGAGGTTTTCTTGAATATTTTAAGAGATCTTATTTGAGTATTTTTTAAATCCCGTATATGTTGCGTGAATTTATTGGCTCCATTTGTGTTGGCTGTTAATATTATAATTTAAACTAATGGAAATGGCTTGACATGTTTGGACGTGCCAGAGACAAGTCGGGCCGTTTCCTGACTAACACGTGTGTAATCAGTGTTTATTTTACACGATTTAAACTAGCGTGAGTGTATTTAAATCAGAATAAACACTGATACTCACGTGTCAGGAAATGGCTTGACATGTTTGGACGTGCCAGAGACAAGTCGGGCCGTTTCCTGACTAACACGTGTGTAATCAGTGTTTATTTTACACGATTTAAACTAGCGTGAGTGTATTTAAATCAGTATAAACACTGACACTCACGTGTCAGGAAATGGCTTGACATGTTTGGACGTGCCAGAGACAAGTCGGGCCGTTTCCTGACTAACACGTGTGTAATCAGTGGTTATTTTACACAATTTAAACTAGCGTGAGTGTATTTAAATCAGAATAAACACTGATACTCACGTGTCAGGAAATGGCTTGACATGTTTGGACGTGCCAGAGACAAGTCGGGCCGTTTCCTGACTAACACGTGTGTAATCAGTGGTTATTTTACACAATTTAAACTAGCGTGAGTGTATTTAAATCAGAATAAACACTGATACTCACGTGTCAGGAAATGGCTTGACATGTTTGGACGTGCCAGAGACAAGTCGGGCCGTTTCCTGACTAACACGTGTGTAATCAGTGGTTATTTTACACAATTTAAACTAGCGTGAGTCATTTAAAACAGAATAAACACTAATACTAGTGTGTTAGTCAGGAAATGGCTCGACATGTTTTATTTTGTTTTAATGTCATAATCAATAGACAAAGCTAGAATAATATAGTTCTTACTCAATTTTGGTCTCGTCCATCTTGCTTTAGTATCGTTATCATATGGTTAAGGTTATAGTAGCTCATAACTGTCAGGTTTATAAGATTTTTAAATACTTAAGATGTGATTCAAGTAATTTTTTAAGGAAAAATATTATACATAAATATTATACATAAATTCATACATTTCCTTAAATATTAACTACTTACTTACTTTGCTTTACCTGCTCAAATAAACCTTAATACCAAAATAGTTAGCAATTCCAAAAATCCCTGTTTTCTGAAAACATTTCCGTATTATCAAATTTAATCACAATAATACTAAAATCACAGATAAACATCACCCAAAAACCATTCTTACACCTTACAGCTAAGATCCAGAATCCATTGTTATCCAAATTCGCGAACAACGGTAACGCCTTAATGTCACACTGATAAGCGTGACAGAGACGCAAATATGAAAGCGACACGGGAGTGACAGGGATAAGGAACGTTTCAAATTGTCGCCCGGGCAATATTCGAGATTAAAAGTTACGGGCCGGTTAGCATTGTATCTGGAGGGTTAGCAGAAAAGGGAATTTATTTAAATAAAGATAATATTTTAATTTTATTTTGTTGGTACAATTGAATCTGTAACTCGAGCACGAACGTAATACCCAACACGGCCGGGCGGTTGGGCCAACCTAGAGGGACGCAGCTATCTGTAAGAACGAGACGTATATACTATATCATTCTGACAGATGGCTGCATCCCTCTCGGTTGCCTTAATCGCCCGATCGCATGGAAGTGGTTTAAGTAATGTTTAGTATTATGTATTATCACCGGGCAAAATAGAGATGATGACAATTTTTTTTCTCTGTCGATCAGGTAGATTATCATAAAATATTGGACACGTTTTTTTTTTTCATTTTTCACGTAATTAAAAAATTACGGAGATATATTGAGTTCAAAGGTGGCACGACGAATTTTTACACAGAAGTGACGTCACGAGCCCCCACTCCCTAACTTTGACGCGCTTTATCTTTGTCATTTTTTGTTTTTCAAAGAAAAAATACGTGTCCAATATTTTTTGATAATCTAACTGATGGGCTAAATATAATTTCGTTTTCTTTACCCAGTCATCATTCCTTTACCCTGCATTAAGTTATTAATTTTCCTTTTCTGCTAACGCTACGAGCAATACGAAATGCTGTCTCAGTCCCACAATTTTTTACAGCAACCTGAAATTCCCTGCACCTAGAGATTTTCTATTTCGCACACCCCTATTTCTAATGTAGCTTCCTTTTAAAATAGAAGCGTATGAGGCAACGCTAGGGGTGTCAAAAATTAAATAGAGATTTTTCTTTGAGATTTTGTAAATGGGATAAGTGTATTTTACTCGATTACAGTTTTATCTGTATGAGTTTGACGACGCGTTTAGCCTAGTTGGTAGTGACCCTGCCTACGAAGCTAGCGGTCCCGGGTTCGAATCTCGGTATGGGCAAATATTTATGTGATGAGCGCGAGTATTTGTACCTGAGTCATGGATGTTTTCTATATATTTAAGTATGTATTTCTCTATATAAGTAATGTTTATCGTTGTCTAGTACCCATAGTACAAGCCTAGAGCTTAGTTTGGGACTAGGTCAATTTGTGTGAGATTGTCCCCTGATATTTATTTATTTTATTTATTTATATGTGGGTATGACCCAATTTAGACAAATCAGGATTAAGAAAAAAAAACAAAACGGTGGATTTTGTCAAAACAAGTCGGGCTTTTAAACCTTTTTGTTAGAAACTTTGTTAGAAAGTTTTGTACCTAGTTGTTACAAAAATTGTGGACCACTTGTCAATTACCCAAAGTTTCATCATCATCATTTATTTAAGAGCTATGCTCTTATCAGTGGAGTAATTTCCATCCCGTTCTATTCCAAGCCTTATCTTTAACACTCTGATATGACGCGACGCCTCTTTCTTTCAATTAGTCTAGATATACTCTTCTTTATCTCCCTCCTTTCTCCTTCTATTTTCCCTCCAATTATAATATTGATGCGTCATGCCGTAACAAGTGACCAAACATTTCCCTCGTTTATTTTCTATTTCTAACTAGTGACGCGCCCTCGCTTTGCTCCGGGTACTATTATATACATAAACCTTTCGTGAAAAATTATCTAACTGATAGTGAAAACCACGTTAAAATCCGTTGCGTAGTTTGAAAGATCTAAGCGGACAGACGGCGGGAAGCGACTTTGTTTTATACTAATGTAGTGAAGTTTTAAAAAGTTTAAATTACAGATAAATTATTCATAGACAACCCAATTAAAATGGGTCACTGACCCATACGCCATTCAATTTCACTAATAGATATTTCTGTTACGTAAAAACCGTGCCAATCGGAAATTGGCCATCGACAATTGTAAAATTAATTCGAACCGCTAGGGTTTCTTTTTAATGTGACTAATCGTACAATGCTGTTCTGTGAACAGTTAGTTTTTATTGTTTAGCACGTGTTACATTTTTAAAAGGATTATGTGATATGGAAGACTGTATTTAAGCTAGATGGCACGTTGAGTAGTTTGAAAAATTATTTAAAAAGGGTTGATGGTTTTTTACTACTAAAATGGTTTCAATTGCTAAAATTCAAGTCTACTTCAATTCACAGTGTCAACTGTGCTTGACAAAATTAACAAAATGGCTTCAATATTTTCACCTTAAAATATTAAAAAAAAAAACTTTTTTTTTTAATATTTATATTCAAAATGTTAAAATAAAAATACAAAAAGATAACCTTAAGATTTTTTTAATGATAAACTGCCCAATTAATATCAATCATCATCATCCACCATCATCAGCCTGCAAAAGTCTCTGCTGATAGCTCTCATTGATTTTCAAATATATTGTAAAATTTTAGAAATACGAGTACTTCAATAAATAAAAACCATAATATTCAAGTACGTTATTAAAGTATAAACCACATAAGTAGCGATACTATCGAGATAAAATCGAATCATTGGACAGCACCGATTCGTTACCAATTTATTGAATAATTATTTCATACGCCAACATAAAGCATTTCACCAAATTAATAAAAATACTGGCCACTTATTTACAGGCCAGTTTTAAAATGTAATAAAGGAATGAAACGTTTTGCGTCCGTCACTTTGATATGGGTGTTTTATTTAAACTTTTATTGCGAAGTTCATTTACGGATTGTGTGTCAACTGTCAATAAAGGAGAGTAATATTTTTACCTGTATGAATGTGGGCTACCAGCCTAACGGTTTGACCTGCCGACTCTTAAGCAGAGGGTCGTGGGTTCGAACCCGGGCTCGCACCTCTAAGTTTTTTCGGAATTTATGTGCGAAATATAATTTGTAAATTCACCATGAGCTTTTCGGTGAAGGAAAACGTCGTGAGGAAACCTGCACACACCTGCAAAGCAATTTGACGGTGTGTGCGAAGTTCCCAATCCGCGCTGGGCCCGCGTGGGAACTATAGCACAAACCTTCTCGTTGTGAGTGGAGGCCTGTGCCCCAGCAGTGGGACGTATATAGGCTGGATTATAATATTATTATACAGGGTGTCCCAATATCAGTAACCCACATTGACACCGGAGGTAGACCAGCCTAAGACGGACCGAACCAGCCTAACATGACCTCAGTAAAAGTCGCATGGTTTTCGAGATATGCCAGTATAAAGTTTGTACTGGAAAAGAACTTTAAACTGGCAAATCTTGAAAACCATGCGATTTTTACTGAGGTCATGTTAGGCAGGTTCGGTCCGGTAACTTTATCAAATCTTATATCGTTATAAGAACATTATATTACTGCTACAGATAAGAAAATTATCATAGTAAAATTGATTGTTGTAATGCTGGTCATTGCCAACGGATTCTGAACGCATTATAGAGGACTTATGATATGTGTGTAGATAAAGGATTTTAAACATAAATACAAGAAGACAATCTGACACAAACTTAGTCCCAAACTATACTCTAGGCTTGTACTATGTGTGTCAAATAGAATATATCTGATAGGAGCAGAGAAAGTGGCCAAATATATCGCACCACATCCTTATTATTTACTATAGTAATAAGGATGTGTTGCTATATATTTGGCCATTTTGGCTTCTCCTATATATTTGACGCTGTCTGTAATCTGTGTTAGATAACTGCACAGAGCCCTTAGCCAAGTTGCCCATCGCTAACTAGCGTTTCTATTCCTTTAGTTTTTAAACCAAACGCGTCATTGGTAGATCACGTCATACGGAGAGTCACGTGATCTACCAGTGACGCGATTGGTTTAAAAACTAAACGAATAGAAACGCTAGTTAGCGATGCCATCTGATAGTAATAACAAATCAACAAAATTATAAATAACATCTAACACGTGTTAATCGTTACGCTATACTATCACTAACACTAGTAAACCACCGGTAGATATCAGAGTACCATAATGACCATTTTAACGCCACATGCGCAAGCGTTTAGGCGGCTAACAAAGCGTGAAACTTATCGCGTTACCCGCCGATTATCGCGTGGCGTATGATTTGAGTGCGATACTGTGACGGCGTGGTTCCACTGTCATACGTTAAACGATACAAATTAGTTTGCAAATATTGCGGTGTGTTCATTTGTTTTAAGTGTCGAACAATAAAAACATTTAAACAAAGAGTAATATTTCTGCAAACATTTTGGCGTAGTTTTAGTTACAAAATTAAAAATATACTACTGCGTGTGTAAATGTGTGTTAAAATTGACAATTCCTTTTTTATGAACGCTTCCTATAACTCATATGGACAGTATTTTGAGATCTCCAGCTATTTAGATATATAGATAATCCTACTATCCTACTAATATTAGAAATGCGAAAGTTTGTGTGTGTGTTAGTTTGTTACTCTTTCACGCTGCAACGGCTAGACGGATTAGGATGAAATTTGAAATGGAGATAGCTTATGACCTGGATTAACATATAGAATACTTTTTAGCCCAGAAAATTTGGTAGTTTCCAAGGGAAAACCGGTAAACGACTTCTACGCAGACGGAGTCGCGGGCAAAAGCTAGGTATAAAATAAGTATTATTTAAAACTATTAATACGTTACATATTATGTAAACAGGAATTCCTTGGCGCAGCCTGTATCTTGGCCAACCAGTTAGTTTTTAAAAACTGCATTTTGAGATTATAAATTTTATATAATATTTTTATAAATTTTAAAATTAATAATAATAATGATCAAAATACCATCTTCTGATTTTATTTAAAGCATTTGTAATACCTTACAATAACACAGATCGAAGCACATGTTCATTGCAGCGTAAACAATTCAACGCATAGTTAAATTACACTAATTGTGACGTCACCGGTAACATATGCGTATGCGCCGTTTAGACAGGTAACAAAGCGTGAAACTTATATCGTTACCCGCTTATTAAAGAGACGTATGATTTGAGGGCGATACTGCGCCGGCGCGGGTGCGTTATTGTTCGTCGTGCATTTAATTATTTTGAAAGGAGTTTGATAATAATTATAATTACATTTACCCTTAACACATTACACGGATAAAACAATATTTGACCATATTACCAGATTGTATAGTAGATTATGATTTTGGTGTAATAAAAAAGATTTCAGCTAACACAGACAGGTTAATTAACAGATTTTTTTTATTAATAACGGATTTTCTTTATAACAACTGGACATATTTTTGTTAATACTAGAATATTCTGGTTAAAATATTCTAGTACACGAAAACTTTGATATCGTTTTGGTAGCCATCTAATAGACAGAGTAAAATATGCATTCAGCTTACAAAAGGTTTTGTATATAATAATAATAATAATCCAGCCTATATACGTCCTACTGCTGGGCACAGGCCTCCACTCACAATGAGAGGGTTTTCAATTTGTTTCCTACGATACTAGGTAATTGGGTAATAGGTAAATAAATTGGTAAATAAGATTAAAATATTTATGTAAAAAAATGCAGTTAGTAACCAGTATATTTTTAAGTATCCATTAATTTAAAAGATATTTAAATATGTTAAAAGATTCAAACACATTAGTGATATTTCTCCTTATTGAATAAAATAGAAAAATTGAAAAAACTACCTTTGGCTTGTAACTTCGTAAGCGTAAAAGACGTTTGAATAGCATTCCCGGGAAAACTGTTGATTTTCTTGGGATAAAATTTAGCCTACGTTAGGTACTCTCTGACTTATTCAGCTATCTCTTTCCAAAACACGTCGATTTGCTGCGTGAAAGCAGGACAAATTAACAAACACTTGTACTAACAAGCAAAAATAAATAAACCCTACTATTTCTTAAAAACTAATAATTATATTTAATTTTGTTTTTTTCTGTTACACACGCGGTTAGACATTTAAACGTTGCAATCACATCCGCATTACATGTAAAAGCCGTACATTGAAGTCGTACGGCAATAAATAAAAGTCGTGGTGGAATGGAAACGCGTACATAAATTGTCGTCGACAAATTAGACGCTCGGGAGCTGGAATTTGGAAATCTAGTGCCACGGCAATGCATCAGTTAATATCTACTAAAATATTAGTGTTTGTTTTACTTAAACTGGATAACCGGCTGTCTAACTTCCTACATAGTAACACAATAGTGCGAACACTATAGCTTAGCCGCAGGTTAGGCTAGTGAAATAGTGGTTGCGATACGAACGCACTCTGAAATTCTATCCCCCAAAAAAAGTTAATTTAAAAAACAACCCTTTACCTTTTTGTGTAAAATTAAAATGGCACGTGACTTAAGGTCCCGTGGTAAAACCGCGTAACTGAGTTTTAGGACTATACGCAATTACCTGTAATCAAAAGTTTAACCTAAATAGAGGGCCAGGTTCATTGTTTTGAGTTCTTTTGATGAGTTTACTTAATTATAGTGCAATTAGGCGTGTTTAACCTCATAGGTTAAATTGGCTAAAAGTTTGTGTGTGGAAAATTTGAAGGTCTCTATTAGACGAAATACAGCATGTTTATGTTTGTAATTGAAATAAATTCGACCCTCTAAAGCTACTAATAAGGTTGAGAATACTTTTATGAGTGGCTTGGTAGATGCGTCGTTTGGTCTGGTCAGTGTGAGTAGTGTAACTTTTTCTACAGCGATTTTCCTCTTTTGTAGAAGTGAATGTCCGTTAGCTATTTATACGTTTTTTTTTAAACAAGGATTTTTTTTTTTCATTTATTATAAAGAACTATGTTCATTTATATTAAGTATAACGTTGGGTGACCCAGGTTTTTTTTTTAATAAAACTTCGCCAGAAATATTGAAAAGGGGGAGTGTATTTATTGTTATATTATTAAGGATTTTAAAAATTAAGAAAACCATGAAGAGTGTGATTATTCGAATCAAGTTATACTTTTGAAACATCCTACAAAGTACTTGATGTTTTCTGCCTATAGAAGTGACTACGGAATATGAAATTCATTTCAGTTTTAATTTTTTTTAATCTATACTGGAACGCTATATAATAGGTATATGTATTAATTTGACTGCAGTCTTATTTTCTACGTACAATGATGATCTTAATAAAAAGTTATTATAGAAACTTTACTAAAATTATACAGGGTGTTATATAAATGTACGGAATGCCTTCTCAAAATGTGACGTTCTCAATATAAAGGGACCTTATGGAGGAAAGCAGTTACGCTCTTCTTATTCATGTAACTATACGAATACTATGGTAACAGTTCTAAAAACGGCGTGACCGCCTGCCTCCATAAGGTCCCTTTATATTGACCACGTCACAAATAGTAACATAAAAAAAGTTTTATTAACTTTCTTGTAATAAATAAATAAGCCGTAAAATAACCACCCCTAAAATAGCCGTGGCTAATTTGCAAACCATCAACCATTTAACCCGCAGGGGTTATTAAATATCCCTTAATAACCTGTTATAGGCTTATCCTTGACTTGAAATTTCAAATTTCCATCCTACCCCCGTTTACCTAGCTACCCAATTGCAGGTAGTTTATAATCCAAACTATGCTTAAGTAGTTACGCTCTAGCCGTGTAATGCGAGGAAACTTCCAGAAAGATTATACCCTGCTGTGCAGTTTAAAATACCTTCAATTTGTAAACAAGGGAAAGTTTAAAGGGAAAATCTAACCTGAAAGATTTGACGAGAAATAAATTAAAAAACAAAATGGCGTGGGAGTCGGACTTGAAAGGATTTCGTGTAAAATCGAATGGATCCGAATGAATTTCAGTTACGATTGTCATGTAAGACATGGTTGCACATGCAATTGCGTTATATGCTTTTTTTCTCTTAATGCTTTCGTTCGTACAATATTGCACCAATTACAATTTTCTGTTTGCCCGAAGGTCAACTGGTAGAGAATTCCATTAGGCATTAAGTTCACCTTTAGTACTTAAATTTGTATTTTTGTGCAAAACAGATTAAACAAATATATCAGGGTGCATAGTCATTGTTTGTATCGTTTGGTCGAAAACGTTTTTTTTTTTCGAGTGTTTTAATGGCTAATTATGTACAGTTACATACATTATTTTATCTACATACATATTATAAGCTCTCTATGATGTGTTCAGGAACCGCATGTTATGGCCGGCATAGCGGCATTGATCAGTTATTATGCTGGGGCCACACTAACGGGAAACGCCGATAAAAATCAACGTCTATCGCCTAATGCATACTACGCATAAGGCGATGGACGTTGATTTTTAACGGCGTTTCCCGTTAGTGTGGCCCCAGCATTAGAACGTCAAAAATGGCGGCAACCGTAGTTTTATTAAATTCAGCGACAATCTAGAGTCGGCCTCTACTATTAAATTAAATTAAATGTCATCTCGAGTGATATTAGAATTGAGGTCAAATAAAATTGTTTTGATTTTCAAAGATGTTCGAAATTTCAATGAAATAATGATATCGAATTTGATGTTATTATGAAGCAATAATAACATTTTCACAGATAAGAAAGTTCTAACAAAACAGTTTATCATTACGCTAGTCGTAATTTGCGGTTTTTGAACGCATTATATACAGGGTTTATGATATGTGTGTAGATAAATATTCTTTACTACTGATTGTTATCTTTAATAGGAAATGTATTCTAATCAGACTAAGCCTGTATACCAGTAGTAAATGGAGCTTAATTTGGTAACATTATTTGATTTCAAATGTCGAGTGTATTTATGTTTAATATAGATAATTAGCAATTATTTGTATTTGTACTTGTTCGGTATTACGCTCCCTTGACTTAATTAATAATCCAATAACTCAAAAACGGTATATCCGATCATGTTGAAAATAATTTTGGTTGAAAGTATTTATGGACATACAGTTAAAATGATAAAGGGCCCGTTTATGCAATTTTCAGTGCGACTACTTCCGAAAATATTAACTTAATCAAAAAAAAATGCTTAGTGACCTTAGTGTTTTTAAAAGGACTATCGAAATATGTGGCACACTTTGAGTATTTGTGTAATTTCATAATTAATGTGTAATCTCTATTTCTGACGATCTCAATGTAATAACTTTTAATTTGACATGAAGTGCAATTTATACTGTAATTTATATTGAGTAATAAAATCTGAATCTGAATCTGAATCTGATGTTTGCTGAAAAAAAATTCTGCTTCCGTTAATGTATGGAGTGCCCCTAGAAATATTTATTTCTGATATTTAACTACCAAACTAAGTAGCGGCTTATACAAGATATATAGGTATCTCCAAATTTCATCAATACATCTTGTAGTTTTTGAGTAAAATGCTTGTGACACACGGTAGGACGGACGGACATGACGAAACGAGGGGTTCCGTTTTTGCCATTTTGGCTACGGAACCCTAAAAACTGCCGCGTTTGATTCGCGGTTGTATGAGAAATCTTTGAATGCAGTATTTCTTACCTCTTATCCTCCCTCTACCTGTATTGTTAATACAATCGGTGACTTTTTCAAATTGACGCAACTAAATGGACTTTTTTGGTTTTATGAATAAAAGGAACAATATATCTGTCACTTTCAGACCAATAGGTAAGTGAGAAAGAGACGGATGCTTTAACCACGTAACCGCCGCGATGAAAGCGACGATAATACGGGGGCTGGAGTACAGTGACGGTTGTTATTTAAAAAAAAGCCGGTCAAGTGCGAGTGGTACTCGCGCAAAGAGAGTTCCGCACAAACGTGTAGGTATGTAAATAGTTCGTTAATCACGGGAATACAATAGAAACAATTTCCAGTATAAACTGACACGTACAAAGTATGTACTCTCAAACTAAGTCAGCAACTTTATACTGAGTAGGTACTTTAGCAAATTAAAAAAATACATTGTAAATAAACATAAAATTAATTAAAATAACTTCCGGAACTTAGTACAGAATGTGTTAAACATTTTATCCCTTGGCAAATAAACTAACACCACACACAAAAGCTACAGGATGTTCAAATTTGTCCCTCTATTACGTAGTGCGACACAAAGACGTATTACGCTACAAAACATGCGTACATAAAGGCAGCCACAGCGGTCCCTGGGGGGCGATAAATTCAGCACATCCACTGTAATTATGAAAATTCGAGCGAATAGGGTGCGAGTGACGTGAACAGTCAGTTTTATGTGATACGTATCTTGGGTCGAACATACGCACCGAGTGATGTATTGTTTCGTTCTGAAATTACTGAAATGAATTGTTTGAATGTGTTTATTTTGAATGTTTGTGATACGTAGATTAGGGTTTTTTTTTGTTTATTTGACTCCTATTATGTATGCCGATAAGCCTTTTGACAAATAGATGTAGAAATTTAAATCTTATTAGAATAATGTAAAATACTTAACACGAATTTTTGTGATACGCGTTTTGTTTATGCGTATCTAACAAAAGGTAGTGCTATAAACCTTACTTAGCCAGCTTAAGCATGTGTCAAAGCTTTATTCAGGCGGATTGTGATAAAAAAAATAAGCCTCAGTTTAAAAAAAGTAGCAATTGCACCCTTGACCTTGTGATGTCTTTTCTAATGAGTAACAAGAAAGTCAATCGTCGCTGCGCGTGCAATGATCGCCATGTGTCGATTATTTTTTACGCGATTTTGAACCTTATACGCATACGCATACTAACGGAGTTACAAAATGTCGATATCTTACGCTCAATAAAAACGGTTTGTCACACTAAATCACAACATTATAAATACTTATTTCTAAATTGTCGTAATCAAACACTGATTTAATTACGTACGAGTTCAAACCCAATTAAGAATAATTAAAGTTTATAATTGAATTAATATCAAATCCGTTCAGATTCCGAGTAAAATCCAATTTGATTCGACACGCATTGATTCTAGTGAATTGAATTCTTCATTTATTTGGCTTCCGTTACGTGATACGTTAGGATTACTTTATACATTTTGGATACGTAACTTCCTTTATACTGTAATTTTTTTACGGCAATATAACCAGTATACAATGAGCTCTGTTTTTCAGCGGATGTTACAAACCCATAGGTCCATTATAACGGTGATTTTAGATTTGATGGAAATTACTTCACTTTCAAATTATAGTTTAGTAAAAATGCGGGTTTAACTGATTTTATTTAAAATTCATTAACAACGAAAATCAATTTAACTACTGAATAATGTTAAATATTTCGTTTTTCAATATTGATTTTAAATCTCATGATCACCGCAGTTTTTTTTTATATATAAAAAAATGTGTTTGCCTAAGAAGCTAGATACATTTTTGACATCTGTCACATGAAACTAGCTTCACAACTACTTAAATATTTCATCTAAATTAATAACATCTTGAAATAATTAAGGCTGCAATTCAACAGTATATTAAATTTATATTAAATAAGCAAACCGAACTTTTAATAAATAATCACATCGTTATACAAAGTCATCGCTTCACTTCATTTTACATAATTAACTCCACAAAAACGTAACACGTTGTCTTGTCCTTGTCACTCCACTGAGGAGTGAGTAGGAGGTAAATAATTAAGGCGCTATGTGTACAAGGGACATAAATCAGAAGCCGTTGACAGGTTGACGCGACACTGACAGCTTGTCTTGTCTTGCGATAGCGATATGACGACATGTCGTGAATTAATGTTGCTATAGGGGATTGAAATATTGAAAATTAGGGCAATAACCGGAAAACATTTAATTTTATCACGTTTTTTTTTCAAAATACCTATTATGCCTTGAGAACAGATAATAATAGTGATGTCAGGATTCCTAGCCATGATGCTTTAAACAGTTTAAACGAAAGCTGCCCAGAAAGTTAAGCTTTACACTGTGCTGTGGCGTGTCGTAACGCTTTGTGTCGTAACGGCGTGTGCATACTAATGTGTCGTGTCGAGGGCGCTGTGACGTTAAGCTAGAAACACACTATGTTGTAGCAAGTCGTGACGCTTTGCGTCGTAACGGTGGGTGTGCACACTAGTGTGTCGTGTCTAACGTTATTTCTGAACAGTGCCTTGCTAGGACCGCATTTGTGTGTTGTTTTGTGACGCGTCAGAACTCCCACCACCGCACTGGCGCGATTGGGTTCGAGCAGTCGGCGCCACGACAGATCGCGCTGCGTCACAACACTTTTAATGTGTTTCTAACCATATTAGATGTATGAACCCGATACGCTTTTACGACACGACACAACACGACATAGTAGTGTGATTTTAGCTTTAACTACCTACAAATCTGTCAAACTGGCGCACGAGTCGCACGACAGCTTATAACAATCTAAAAAAAAATTGGATTTCTGCAGGCATTAACATTAGCAAAATGGCACAATTCTAGGTCCACTTAGAAAATACTTTTCCTTAAAATATTTGAAATGATGGCTTAGTTTTTAACGGTTATTGTGAATTAATGTAGTATGTAAATTACTTAGTTATTAATCGCAATTTAATGCCATTCTTTTTACGTTCGTAGGATGTTAGCACTTGACGCGCCAAATTTAGATACGACCTGTAAATAAATCGTATCTAGCATGGTTATGGTTACACCACTTACACCATTGAATGGACAAATAAGTTCACCCTGTATTTCTAACAGATTTCGGACAGTTTTTTTTAAAGCTTTATAGCTCTTTTTTATTCGTAATAAAGCCTTTGAACTAAATATCGAAGCCTAAAAACTTTTTAACATCTCTTTCGTGAATCAGAAACCGGTCAAGTACGAGTCGGGTTCCGTATTTTAATCCCTTATGTACTTTATTTCATATGCAATAAGGTCTATTTTGAGTTGTCGAAATTTAACACAAATTTTCAAAGTTATTTAAAAACTGTAAATTTTGAACAATTCATTTTATTTTTACCGTAAAGTATAAATAATTAGCTATATACGTCAGGAGTTTTTTCAGATTTTTTGGTTCATGAACTTTTTTCACTAATAACAGATGCGAGCAAGCAAGTTATACAACTATTCCAAATTTCAAAGTAATAGTATTATGTAGTTGCTGAGAAAAACTACTGTGACATACAGACTGACAGACAACGAAGTCTCACCATAAGGGCTCCTTTTTTACAATTTTGGTACGGAACCCTAAAAATGCTTCAACTGAACAAACAAGCAAAGTATTAATACTGATTGATAGATCAAACATTTCGGTGTTACCAAGCCATGTTGAAAAGCTTTCCGTTTTGTTTTCTGAACACCACCTGTTAAAAAGTTGGACGAATATTCGACCGAACAATGCGAGCATTCTCGAGTTTGTATGTTTGTTCGACAATAACTAGAGTAATTTTGTTCAGATCTTTATAGAATTTGGTATAAAAGTAGTTCAGGCAAATACGGTTCTTATGCTTTAACATCAGCAGGATCAGTCAAGAGGTTAGGGAGTTAGAGGAAGAATTCGCGTGGCGTCTGTTCGGGGCAAATTACTTGTTTTTTTTATCAGATTCCTTGATCAACTAAAAATTAAAATTTTAAAGACCCTTTTTTTACGTTACTATTTTATGTGGTATATACGCCTAGTAATATTTATACTAATTAATAAAAATAATCTAAATAGTAGTTTTTATAATGCAACTTTCGTTTTCTGTGTAATGTCTACAAATATCGGTTAATTAAAGTATAAATATTTAATTCAATGGATTTATCTGGTTGACTCTAAATTAAATTTTACATTAATTCATTTATTATCATTGCCTAAAAAACCGGATCATCTTAGTTCAGGCAAATGTGTAATAATATTAGTTCTGTGTAAACATAAGCCATATGTGACGTTTTCAATATTAAGGGACCTTATGGAGGAAGGCAGTTATGCTCTTCTTATTGTAACTATACGAATACTATGGTAACAGTTCTAAAAACGGCGTAACCGCCTGCCTCCATAAGGTCCCTTTATATTGAGAACGTCACATATGTATAAGTTTTATTAATAAAGTTATTAGTTTTTAAAAAGTAGTATGTTTTAAACTAACCGTCTGTGTGTATAATAAAAAGTTTTCTGCATGTACGCAGGAGGTTAAGCCATCAATCTTTCAAGCTTTTTGTTAAGAAAAAAACTTTCAAACTCCTCACCCTGTGGGATGCAAGGTCTGAATAATGATTATTGGTTTATTTTGAACTTTCAAAGCGTTGTTTAGTTTAGGTAAGGAAATGGCGAGGTTTTTGGTTATAGAAAAGTTTTATTGGGCTATTTACAATGGCCAGCGGTTTCGCTCAAATAAATAAATAAAAAATAAGTATAACAATCTCTAAGCTCTAGGCTTGTACTATGGGTACCAGGCAACGATAAACATACTTATATAGAGAAAGTTATACTTAAATATTTAGAAAACATCCATGACTCAGGAACAGATAATCGCGCTCATTACAAATATTTGCCCATACCGGGATTCGAACCCGGGACCGCTAGCTTCGTAGGCTCACTACCAACTGGGCTAACTGCGTTGTCAAAATAAAACTTTACTAAATTTTAGTTAAATAGTTGTTTTCTTTGTTTTGGATATCTTCCCACAACACTGGAACACAACAATGCGAGCACTTGGCGTGTCTATATCCAATACAACTTGTTTAAAAGAAAATATTATTTTGATATCCCCTGTTTTTTTGCTCTAGTTTGTGAATATAAACTCCATTTTCTGACTTCAGTAAAATTTTATATTAATAATTTCCACGAAATTTCATCCTTTGGGAACGGTACATAAAGTTGAAATTCAAATATCTGTTTATTATTGTTTGCTTAAATTTTAATTAAACGTTTTTGTTGACTGTACCGCGGGCCAGAGAGGGGAGCTCAACCACTCGGTTATAAACTGATCGTTTTGTGCAATATGCCAGAGCGTTTATTGATTATGATTGAATATAAGGATGATTATAAGTTATTTTATATTTGTATATCTGTATGTTTATGTATCTGTGTATTTATGTGTGTGAATCTGTCTGAGGCATCATAGCTCTCAAACGGAAACCGATTTTATTTAGTTTTTGTTTGAAAAGTGACTTGACAGAAAGCGTTCTTAGCTAAGTTTAATCAAAATCCATTGGGCCATTTAAAATGATTTGACAACGTGGTTTGCCTAGTTGGTAGTGACACTGCCTACGAAGCTAGTGGTCCCGGGTTCGAATCCCGGTATGGGCAAATGTTTGTGTGATGAGCGCGAGTATTTGTTCGTGAGTCATGGATGTTTCTATATATTTAAGTATGTATTTCTCTATATAAGTATGTATATCATTGCCTTGTACCCACAATACAAGCCTAGAGCGTAGTTTGGGACTAGGTAAATTTGTGTAAGATTGTCCCCTGATATTTATATAAAAAAAAAAAAAAAAAATATCTGAAAATAGTGGTCCTAACTTTATCTAGGAATTTTAACTAATTAATAGTTATCTCTTATTAATTTACTGTATAGGTAATAACGAGTACCCGCAGTTAATTTAAACGTTAGTAATTTTTACCACCAAGTACCTAAGGTTCACTTATTTATATTTTTTTGTAACTATTTTATTATGCTTACTATGAAACAAAAGAGGTTTGAACACATGTCATTTTTCAATTTTGCGAATTAAAGGGATCTAAATATATTTAGAACGCGTCAAATCTCCAAGTGTAAAGGCTGCTCTCCGTACGACCGCCATGTTTCCCCGACTCCATCTAAAGAAGTCTCCACGTCGTAAAATGTATCCTCCAGCCATAAACCCGGGATAAAATATAAACCCGACCTATCATTTCCGACTGCTTCGCAGGACTATAATAATGTTCACTACAATCTTATAACTTTGCCTTCTAGAACGTTCTTTACACCAACCTTAAGTGGCAGTGGGCGGAGCACATTGCTCGTAGAACCGATGGCCGTAGGAGCGGAAAGGTTCTAGAGTGGCGACTCCGGGAGACGAAGTCGGCAGGCCTTCCACAAGGTGGACCGACGATCTGATAAAGGTCGCGGGAAACCGCTGGATGACAGCAGCAGAGGACCGATCGTTGTGGAAAACCTTGGGTAACCTTTGTCCAGCAGTGGACGTCTTGCGACTGATGATGATGAGAGCCAATCAATAGACGCCAGGTTCAATACAAAATTCTCTTAGAAAAGTGTCCTAGGGCAACGTATACAAACTTAGATACTTGTCAGTCGTTGTCAGATTGGCTACTGTAAGTATAAAAAAGAAAAATATATTTATTCAGTAATACTCGCCTAACCTAACCTAACCCGCCCTCGCTTCGCTCCGGGTTCATTAAAAAATGATCTAACTGATGGTGAAAACCGCATTAAAATCCGTTGCGTAGTTTGAAAGATCCAAGCGTACATACAAAGGGACAGGCGAATTAAGTTTTATACTATGTAGTGAATAAAGCCGCACGAGCACTTTTAAACGTCAAAATCTACCAATCTAACTATACATATTTGTTACATCGAATAAACGAAAAGATTTTGCTCTGTTCAATAAACAAAGTTAACCTAATTAAATTGTTCTCGATAGCAATTTACATGCAAATTCTGTAGACATTCAGTGTACTGAATATAGACGTATGAAGCATTAGGCCCCTATTTGGCGAGCCACCGGTGATAAGATTAATATTATATCTTAGTTTGGCACTCAGACGACCATACAACCGTACCATATGACTATGTACATCAAAAGAGACTATAGCGAATTTGACTTGAAATACATCAATATTTTTCAGAGAATAAGCATTGCTATTCAGAGAGTAATTGGTGCTAGTATCTTTGGCACAATGCCACAGGAGTCTGTTTTAATTTTTCATAATTAGTTTTATTTAGTTATAGTTAAATTTTTCTTAATATTCAATTAGCTTTAGTAAGGTAATCTGTGGTCTTAGTGTAAATATTTTTTTTGAATATACAATATATTATTAGTTATTTAATAAATTTATAATATACGATTATCACCAATATTAATAATGCAATAATATTATTAATGTTATTTATGAATTTATCTGATAATAGAGTCCAAATTAGTCTCAAACAGCTGATATTGAAAAACCGGGCAAGTGCGAGTCGGACTCGCGCACTGAGGGTTCCGTACATATTTGGTTGGTTTTTAGTATTTGTTCTTATTCTTTAGGGTTTGTTCAATCATACCAAATTTGACGCTTTTATGTTTTACCGTTTTTACGATACAACAAAAATAAAAATACGTTGAAAAAATACGTTTCTTGTATGGGGACCCCTTTATTATTACACTTTAGTTATTTTTTTTATTTGCTAGTAAATCCGCCGTAATAACACATATTTTGGTTCAAAAGATACAGCTCTTTATAGTTAGGACAGACGGACAGATAGACGGACGTATGGACGGACAGCGTAGGCATATTAATAGCGTTGGGCGCCCTTCGGGTACGGAACCCTAAAAACTATCTTTACCCCCGACTTCGTTCACGTAGAACACCTTTGTCGCTTTTCCCTCGGGATATGTCTAGTTTTCTGACATAAAAAGTATTTGTGACGTTCTCAATATAAAGGGACCTTATGGAGGCAGGCGATTACGCCTTTTTTAGAACTGTTACCATAGCATTCATATAGTTACAGGAATAAGAAGAGCTTAACTGCCTTCCTCCATAAGGTCCCTTTACATTGAGAACGTCACATTTCATATTCTTCTATACGATACAATCATTGTCATTACCAAATTTCATTAAGATCCATTTACCTGCAGGCTTATTGCCTAACGCACTCGCGATCGCGATCGACTTGAAAGTGGAACAATTGTTTTCATTTTGTAGGCAGACTTGCCTTAAAGTGTCAAAAATGAAAGCGATCGCGATCGCGAGTGCGTTAGGCAATAAGCCCTCTGGTTACAAATAGACTCTTTTGCATTAATAATACTAGTATGGATAGTATAGTTAGCAAAACAATGATATTTCTATCTGAAACTTAAAAGTTATCTTATATCTATAAGGATATAAAGCTATATACAGTATTTAACCACAACATTAACAACCTAAACTAGCATATAGTTACTTAGGACCGTTGTAAAGACCAAGACCGACTTGGCCCTAACCCCTAAGGGGGGTATACACCCCTTAGAGGGGGGGTAATGATAAACTGCAGAGATAGGCAAGCAATATATCTTTGTGTTGGAATGAAAACAACGGGAAAACGAAAACCCTTATTAATGGGCAGGGCTGTCGACTGAGAATTGGACGTAAAAGGCCCTACCTTGTTTTGTTTAGATATAATTGCACGGTGGAATTAGATTCTTTTTTGTAGAAAAAGTTTAATACTCAAAGGCATTATTTCTAACATGCTTAAGTATATTAGCTTGTAACAAATTGAATTTAATAATATTATAAAGGTAAAAGTGAGTTTGTTTCTTTGCTACTCTCACGATTTTTATGAAATTTGGTATGGAGATAGTTTGAATTTCGGGAAATGACATAAGATATTTTTTATTCTGAAAAATTGGACAGTTCTCGAGAGATCTTCTACGCGGACTAATATGTAATAAATTGTGTAATATATAAAATTAGTATCTATATTTTAAGCTTCTTATTTAAGAAGGAAGATAACGATATAAATACATAATACTACACAAATAGTTCCTAATTAGTATATCCATAGTTCGAAGATCCGAGCGGTCTCAACGGAAGACCAGCGTTGGCTTTACAGCCAGCACAAGCTGAGTTGGGACCGTTTCGCGACAACGTGTACCTTTATGTTATTGTAATTTATTACTGTATTCGTTGTTGTGAATAAATGTTTTCTTCTTCTTCTTAAACACATTTTAGGCTGAGAAATAACTAAACTAAATAAGTTCTACGCAGACGAAGTCACTAGTAGAACATAGTTTTAAACATTAACTTAGAAGTGACAACCCTATTGAACGTAGGGCCGGCAGCCAGATTAGATTCCTTTGTTTCTAACTTATGTTACAATTGGGAAATATTGTTATTGTTAAGAAATACTATCTTTATGACGTCGCTTTGTTTGTGGCTTCCAATATTAATGTACTACGAACGTTTTATCGGCCACGTCCTATCAAATGCAATGTAATCATACTAAAAGAGAAGGTTTTGTGGGTTTAATAATAGTCTAAAACAGACATATTATTGTTGGTAATAAGCCTAATTTTAAGAATGAAATTGATAGTTTTTTTTTTAATGACTGACTCTTACGGTGCTTCTTTTTAGCCGTGGTTTCCTCTTGGGAAGCGCTGGTAGATTTTGACGTGTAAAAGTGAATAAATATATTGAAAAAATTGATCTTTAATCTCATTTTGTTTATGATGTTATTGAACTAAAACACTCTTCAAAATGTATCTAAAACAATGAATAATGAAGTTATAACAATGATGAGTATTAGTATGAAAAAATAAAGCTACAATTAACAAACAACAACGGCCTAATCGATTAACCAAAATAAAATTTCTCAAAACAAAAAACGCTACATGTTTTTATAAAGTTGTTTCAAAATAACAAAAACATCTGCCGCCCGATAAAGATATAAGATTAAAGGAATAAGGACTTAAAATTCTAAACGTTCTCATTTTATTAACGCAAAATACCTGTCCAAATAACTCAAGGGACGCTACAGGAATATATAATAGGCCCAGGAGGTCAGGTATTGATGCTTAACGTATTTAGGATATATTATGTATAAACTTTATAAATAAGGTCGTTGTTTTTAACAAGATTGGCGTAACAGCCAGTGAGATATTCTGTTACGATAAAATTTTGATGTAATTTCTGGAAGGTTAATGTAAAGTGCTTCACCGTAGAGGGACTTAAGACGTAAGTAGTAAAAGAAACTTGGGATGATCCGTATAAAAGGGCGTATGTCTTTGACGTATTAATTAAGAAATTGGTTAAGCATACATTTCCGTTTTTGCAAAGCGTGAGTAGTAATCTAAGTTTCCAATTAGTTAGCGATCTAGGATATTGTTTGATGACAGCTGCAATTAAACCGGAAATCTCCGAACTGATTAAACTTCGTAAACGGTGGTCCAGTTCCGCTCTTGAAACCTAGAAATTAACTGGGATGAGTAGTGTAGGAGGCCACTGTCGTTCTGACTAAGTCATTACTTCTGTTAAATTTTCAAAATACTTTTTTAATCGACTATAAATGAAATTAATAAAATTTGACATATTGTAAAATGTAATGCTGCTGTTAAGTGTAATCGCAGATTTTGTGTTGTAACCGAAAAGTTCTTCTGTATAGGTTTTTTTTTATTTTATTTATTTATTTGCGTCAAGTAACAAGACTCAAAATTAAACCTACATACATACAGAGAATAGCAATAAGCAAAATTAAATTAAAAATTAAATATACATGTCGCAATAACATGTATAAAGAATTTTCTTTACAGATTATATGAATTATTATTTAAAAAATACTGTGACATTTATTAGACTTTGCTGATGAGATTTATTAGACCTTGTTGAATCAGGTTAAATAACATACTTAATATTCATGACAAATTTTTTTTAGTTATAACATGACTAAATTTAATGCAGCAAACGACAACTACCAAATTAAATCTTGTTCGGCTATTATTCGTTTAAATTAGTAAAAAGAAATCTGTCGCTCGATGACTTTCTACAAATGCTAGTGAGCTCTCAGACTTCCAGGAGAGTTGTGAAATTTATCTTCACTCGTAAAGTTGGATGCTTGCGTATATTGATGGTGGTGTATTAAGTGGGAGGTGAAAAAATATGTCTGCTTCTGAACGCTTGATAGTCAGATTCAGAAGGATTTGAGCGTAAGTCTTCGATTGCGTTCATTTTATTTAGGAATAAACTTTATCTGTGTGCCAATCCGTACACGATCAAAATGTATAGCTTTGTTTTGAGATACATAAAATACGACGTCTTCTTTACTGGTAGTTTAACAAGCAAGAATATTACGATATGATCTAAGTATAATAATGGCTATGTGAAAAATATATTATGGTAGCCAAAGCTGAATAAAATCTAAATAAGGATTATTTCTAATCGAAATAGATTTGTTTTGTATTAAGTTGATTAACTGGCAAACGTGAGAAAAATAGTACCTATCTACAAAAGGCAAGGAAGAATAAATTTTGCGATATTATATAATGTAGTAATGTGCCCTGAGCCTTCATTTGACATTGCCTTGGTAAGTAATAAAATAACATCATATTATTAATCATAAAATGCCATAATGTCGAATCGCCCAAAACCACATGCGATTCCAAAAACTCAATATGGCCTATGCAATCGGCAAAATCAGTTCAAAAAGCCTATACACCCTGATTTATTCCTGTATTCCAGGATGTATTAGGGTTCCGTATTGCGGTAGGGTTCCGTGCGATACTCAGGACTTATTGCGCGGTTTGCACGGGACGGAGGGCCGTTTAATATGTTTTGGGATCAATGTGTGTGTTTAGAGGTAAAGATTGTGGCAGTTAAAGGTAAAGATTTCGGGAAAAGGGTAAAGGAATTACTTAAGATAAAGCTAACGGTGTGTCAAAGACTGATAAATTTATAGTACTGTCAAGTTTTTTTTTTGAATTTTGGAGTTTTAATGACGAAAATATTTGGTAGCGCGTTCCTATGCTTTAAAATGACCTGGTATTTAATCTATGAATTATGTCATTAGTGTATATAGAAATTTGTTAGTTGCATAATTCAAAAATAGACTAGATATTATATTTGTATTATTTTAATTTTTTTTAAATTTAAATCTAAAGTGCTTCAGATCCTAATCCCAAGAAAATCTTTATTTTAAACAAATTGTCGATAAGTACGTACGTTTTTAAATTATCTTAAAAAGTCCCGTTTAAGATATTAGGCGGGTAGTTAAGCGGGCAAGTCGAACCAGAGCAGTCAACTTCGGCCATTATGGCTTCATATCGCGAGACTTTGAATTTTCTGATTAGATAGCAACTCGGATCGTTGTTAAAGAGATATGGCAATTTACATTTTTTATCTTAAAGTAGTTAACTTAAATTTGGATATTTTGCGTTTGCTTACAAAGTATTAAATATTTGCAAGATATTCCTCATTAAAATTTACCAAATATTTATTATTTGTATCTTAAACTAATGAGATTATTTTTTTATCGAATTACACGAACACATTTTTTTAAATATTTGACGCTTTTATTTTGCCATAGAAGTATGATTACAATTCGAGGATTCATTTAAAATATCGTTTTTTATTTCGCAAATTAATCAACTCAAATATCATAGATATATTTTCCATTTTGCAACACAAAATAGTAGTATCTCTAATTTAATTTAACAAAGACCCAGAAATCATGAATACATTTCTATTAAAAGAGCCTCATCCACTCTTGTGCCCGTTTTCTCTAAAGATTCCATCTACCCCGAAGCGGCATAAATCATTCCCTTTGCCTCTCTATCCTAATTTTTTACTCCACTCGAGCTATTTTACGGGAGTAGCCTTATTAAAACTTTCTCGTTCTTTTATAATCCGAAATTTTTTGATAATACTATGTGTGAATTTCAAATATTAAAAAGATAAAGGTAGGGTCACGGTCTTTGTATGTGGTGGATAATCATGCACAGTAATGGTTGAGATCAAATTGATGGTGCTTGTGTGAGATTTAACCTCCGTTGCGATTGTCATCTGTTTGTGCATGCTTACTTGTTGCCTCTGGGGCTGTATTAAGTGTCAAAACTGTCAAGTTCCAAGCAGGGAACGGGACGGAGAAATGCAACTGATATAGCGCTGTCCCATTCACTATCTGGAAATTGGGAATTTTTTACTTTTTATAATAAACCCTTTGATTTGCACACTTCTGAAAGTGGTTATTTTTAACTGACTTCAAAAAAGGAGTAGGTAGGTGTGTTTTATATTTTTGCTCATTCTTTAAATTACAGTTTTAGTAGTAAACATTTTTTTTCGCTTAACTTAATTGTGACACGCAATTATAATGAAAAATAATAATTTACTCCCGAAAATATTTTTTAATAAAACTATAAAAAGCGTTTAGAGGAAGAAGGGCGCATACACTAAAACACCATTTTATAATAAGCTTGTTTTGTTAGCCCAACAAACAGAATTGCGGACATTTCGTTTTGATTAAACTCGTCAGAACGCGAATTAATAAGTTAAAAGGGAAAACATTGTTAGTAACGAGAACAATTAAGAAAATTAGGCCGAGGTAATGGTTCGGAAAATTTAAAAAAGGAAGGTGAATTAACCTTTGGCACAACTAATTGCGTTTTACTTCGCTTGAGCTAATTTGGTCTTTTGATTACAAATAAACTAAATACACGGCGATAAATTATTTTCATGGTCGTTATACAAAAAATATAATTCCACTCGTATAAAGTTGCGGCCTGATGCTGTTAGTGAATCTCGAAAATAATTACAAACAAATAATAATTCTTAACCAAAACATGAAATAACTTTTCTAATAACACAATAAACATTCTCATATTATTACAAAAAAAGATTCGTATCAATATAACATAATATATGGGGCGAAACGGCGTTGTTCGGCAGAAAATTTATTTCATTCACCTCAATCCTGTGAGATAATGTTTTCCTTTTATTACTCATCTCGTTGTTTGTTGTTTTGATCATGAATGGACATGATTACGTTACCCATCTATTATTTTACATAATTGAGTTCACAGAATATTTACCAAATAAAAAATCATTATAAAATGATTTGATCTTTCTTTAGAATTTGAAAATTTTATTGTGTTTATTTATAATCTGCTATTTAACAAAATAAATATGCTACATTTGATGAAAAAAGTCCTATCTCATTTTAAGGCCTTAATATTTTTACTTTAATGAAGTTATTTATTACGAATTTCATCTGTTACAAAATGTAACAGTTTAGTGGTATAACGTAACATGAACTTGAGAAACGTGGTGATATTGTACAGCATTTAATTTAACATACAAAGCCTTTAACCCCTCAAGGGACCATGGTCGTGCGTTAAAAGCTACATTGCCTTACCTATAAATCCCTAAAACATGACGTATATATACGTCTCAAGGGAAAAGTGGATTAATATACTGTTTGCATCGTTATGATACGAATATAACGATTCATCTCAATAAATAGATTTAAAATAAAACAGACTTAAGTTGAATAACAGTTGAAACAGTCGTAAAACGACTCAGTTTAATATAAAAGCGGCAATGTGAGTTGCGTCACTTTTGTTCTAAATTGAAAGATGATTATTTTTACTTGTAGGTTTCCCTGGTGGTATTAAATTTGTATGATTTTTATTTTCTTGGATAAAGAAATAGGAAAGGGATCGCTTTAGGCACTTTTCTTAGGCATATGTCGTCCTTTTTGGAGCGCTGGTAGATTCAATAGATAAGAAAGCCGTAATGAAACTCGATTTAAAATTGAGTTTCTATCTTTTTCTTGATTTAGTCACAAATGACGAATAAAACGGAGCAATTCGTATGTATAATTTTAGTAAGAGCTCAAATTAAGCTGGAAAATGTGACGTTCTGCCCCTATAAGGTCCCTTTACATTGAGAACGTCACAAATAGTTCGCAGAGTACTAAAATGAAATAGACTGTTCTGGTAAAATGGCGCAAAGGATAATATATACAAAAAAAGGTCTATTGTTCGGAATGTTAATATCCTCGCGAAGGGCAGAGCCTCTGAAAGCTGTGAAAACTCAAGAGACTAAAATATCAAAGAAGCGTACGAGAGAAAAAACAAACCAATGACGGTAACAACGAATGTCACTTTCCTTGGAAATATTCCTTGCTACGTACTTTGAATATACAAAATTCTTTCTTATAGAGGTTGGAAGTTTGTGCTGAGCGGAGCGTTTAGCGTTTTAGGGCTTGAAAAGATTTGAAATCTGCCACTATTTTAAATACCTGTTTGTTTTTAAATATGACGTCACAGTGACTACTTTAATGTAATATTCGTATACAAAATATACTATGACTTAAATATACTCGTTTAAATTAGTATGCAGTCAGTAATGATTCCATAAAAACTATACTATATTAAATTTAAACAAAATATTTTTATTTCTTTCTAAACCTTATTTTATTTCGTCTTCGGTTATTTAATTTTTAAAGGGTAATTTTATATGGCCATGAAGATGATAGAGTTTGCTTTATTTCAACACTTAATAATACATTGGTAGAGTTTAAAGTTACAAGGTAGACTTAAAATGTCATTTTTATAGCTAAATCTTGGATGAAACATTTAAAAAGCTGACCTTGAATTCGTATAATTTCAACTTATGATTTCACACTCACGGTCAGCTTCTGGATGTACGTCAGTTAACTGATCAGTTTAACTGACCGTGTGTGTCCAGCGTTAATGTACCCAACACAAGAATCATTGACACACCATCACGTTGCTTATGTAAAACTAATAAACTGATTGCAAATCTATTTGTACGCGGTTACAAATATGTTTTTAAACACGAAACGTTTCAGCCACTAATTTTAAATTTACTTAATCCAGTGACGTAAAATATCAATTGAGGTGCGTTTCCGTGTTCTGAAAACGCCATAACTCAAGCTTTAGGGTCTATTCACACGTACCACAACCACACCACAACACATCGACAATTTCTATGACAATAAATAACTGCTTGAGTCACTTTTTGTGGCTGCCATGTGGTGCGGTTATAGTACGTCTGAATAGACTCTTAAAAACCGCTATTCTATCATCACTGTATCCTCACCCTGTCACCCCGTTCCGAACATAATAATTCGTCATATTTATCTTTGCGACCAGCCACCCTTCGCTTATGGGCCCTTTATATATTTTTATTCCTTCTATTATTGCACTTGGCATAGATATTTGGGAAGTGGTGAAATGGCCTGAAATATATGGTATATAAAATAGTATTAGTACGATTCTGCGTATGGGGTACTGGCGAAATGGGGGTTTTAGCTAAATTTCACAAAGTATAGGCAATTTTGTGAGTAAAGTGATTGAGTATTAATGTGTTTAAGTAGCTGGCAGGCCGAACGTCGTCGCTCGCGTCGAAACCGAATTTACATCACTTTTCTATACAAAAACAAAAAAAAATACCATCCAAAGCTGGGTTTCGAACCCGCAGTCTTTGCGTAGTAGGCCAACGCTCTAACCATCAGTCTATTCAGACGGCGGTGGCCGCCCCGAAATTACGAACCATAATTGCGCGGGACATCTTTTTGCAAAAAACTAATTTTCCCAGATATGAGACCTAGCTAGATCGCCAATTTTCGCCCCGTAAACCGTGACACAATTGTCATCGAAATCGTTAAAGCCGTTTTACATACATATAAATGTTTCTCGTTTAATAGTATAACATAAGATTAATTAAGTAGCAAATATAAATATATTTTAGATGTTAATAATGTAGGTAACAAAGTTGTTAGTAAAAAATACACTATTATTAAAACTAGGTAACTTTTTTTTATTTATCAATTAAAAAAACTCATTTAACATACAAATAGGCGAACTTAATGCCGTAGGGCATTCTCTACCTTTTATTAAACTTGTGTAATTTCTTTTCCTGTGTCCAACATAATGGCGGTTATTTATATCTTTATAATTCTAAAACTAATTAAATATTTTTTGTTTACAGGTAAGTTAAATAAGCAGACTGCAGTAAGACTTAAAAGGTTTTTAGAACATTATCAGTTAAGTTTTAGTTTTAAATAACATAAGCACTAATATCATACATAGTTAAGTTTGTCTGTCTGAACGTGAAAAACTCAAAAACTACTGAACAGATTTTCATACGGTTTTCACCAACGGAGGGAGTGATTCATGAGAAAGGTTTAAGTGTATTACATTAAATAAATAAATAAATAAAAATAAGCGGGTATCTAGATTTATGTTAATAGAAGAACCTATGTTAAAAATTGATTTCATAAAATCAGTAGTTCTTCCTTTAAAATATGCCAAAGTAGAAGAAATGGCACGATAATAAGGTGCTAGGGCAATGAATACATCTATTCCATATTCTAACGTAAGACTTAACGCTTAAGGTTTAAAATAAAAGTATCCCGTTTTGATACTTCGCTATAAAAATGTGAAAATCGCAATAGTGGCTTAGTAATTATAGGTAACAAAAGTCAGGACGAGACACATTTATTTTAAACCTCTAGCGTTAAGTATTACAATAGAATATGGAATAGATGTATTAATTTCCCTAGCACCTGTCCAATTTTATCTCGTGCATGCATGTTGGGCCCGCTGAATCTATGATTGTTTTATTTAACAAAGGACCTCTCCAAACGCCATTCACGACCATTTGGCACGGCCCGCTAATTGCTCAGTGTGTGGCTGCCTTTATCCCTCTTTTATTTTTAATTGCTTCATTTCAAGCGATGACTTTTAATTCATTCCGCCAGGGATGCTGGTGAATGGGAGGTTTTATTGTTTTACGTACGTAATGGGGTGACACTGAATGTATGGCTGTTGTAGAAAGACGAAAAAGAAGAGTGTTTAGGTGGGAAGAGGATTTACGGGGATTTTCGACCGCTTAGAAATCTACTCTGAGGTCGAAACCATAATTCGAGAGACAACTTTGACGGATAAAACAAAGGATTAACCATAGGGTTAACTTCACAGCAATCACTAGTAATTTACTAACGTGAAGTGAGGAATGAGTTGTCAAAGTTGTCTTTAGAATTATGGTTTCGACTTTAGCGTTTATCTTTTAGTATCAAATTCTCGTAAAATGTATTCGGGAGTCAAATTTTCTCACCAATCGAACTCAATATTTGATTATTAAAATAAAAAAAAAACAACATTTTCTAAGGGGTTTGGGTAAAAATGTTATTATTTAAGTGAGCGGCCAGTCCTACAAGTGGTAGCTTAGGATAGATCCGTTCAAAATAAACATATGATTTTATTTTCTTTTTAAATGGACATTTGATAATGAATATTTCAAAAAGATTGATTGAAACGTTTGTTTGTTGAAAAATCATAATTATGACAAAACAAATTAAAACATCAAAGCTTTGCGAATGTATCTTTACGAAACTTATTCAATTATCAACTGTCGTAAAAAAAAAACCGCCTTCGAAGACCCATTAAACAAGACGAAATAATGACCGGTTTCCTAGGAATTGCCTATTTGGTGGGTGCCTTAGGTACATGGAATATATCGAAGCCGGTGTCAAATAGGTATACACAATAGCAATGTCACATGATTCTTGTTCTTGCTACCGACTTCAACTTCGATATTTTATATTTACGTTCAAATCAAACTTTGAATTGAATCCTGTTAATTATGTTGTACAAGCACTAAAATACTTGAGAGTCAAGTTGAACTGAGTTTGAGTAGTGTCGTTGAGAGAAGTTTTAAGTTGAATCTCAAGACTTAATTCATTTTAAACTAAAATCATTTACTTTATTATTTTAAGACTGAATTCTTAACCTATCACTAGGTACTATATTATACGTTTAAAAGTTTGGGTGGATGTTTATACAAACATCCACGAAATCGAATCCGATCGAATCCGATCAGCTGTTTATGCCTAAATAATAGATAAACATACGTTTATCTATTATTTAGGCATAAACAGCTGATCGGATTTCGAACATATATGGCACAAGAATATTTTTTATCCCGAATTGATAGATTTATATGTGAGATCCTGAAGATTATATTTTCCAAGTGTTACGTAACTTAGGTACTTACGATTTCTCCCAGGCCCCCTAACATGCATGCACGAGATAAAAGACAGGTGCTAGGGAAATGAATACATCTATTCCATATACTAACGTAAGACTTAACGCTTAAGGTTTAAAATAAGTGTTCCGTTTTGATAGAATCTCTATAAAAATGTGAAAAACACTTAGTAATAAAAGGTAATAGTCAGGACGAGACACTTTTATTTTAAACCTTAAGCGTTAAGTCTTACGTTAGAATATTGATTAGATGTATTAATTTTCCTAGCACCTGTAAAATTTTATCACGTGCATGCTCGTTAAGCCCGGTGATACTTCATCTAAAATCCAGCCTCTGTAATAATTTTTTTATGTAATTAAATTAGCTATATTGACCTCCATCGATTTAAAATAAACGAACCGTATATATGAGGGCCATTCGCAATTCAACCGCAAGAATTGCGAAATAATTCCCATTTTGGTAGTTCAATTATAAAACGGGCCGATCGTTGCGGACGCAGGATGGCCCGAGTATAAATATTACCTACAGTTTTGCGCGTGGTACAAACGGGAAAGAAATTATATATAACACTCTAATTAATATTCAATAATAAATAAGCTACTTTTGTTATATTTTTTATTTTATATACGTAGTACGTTTTTATATTGACATGAATTTTTTAAGTGAATTATGTGCTTGTGCTTACGATCCAATATTTTTTTTGCTACAAAGATTAAAAAAAATCTTTAATAATAGTTTTTGGGTTAAGTGGGTTTTTTATAGCCACCTCATATCTTTTTATGAATTTTTAAAAAGAAAATTTTATCAAAAGTATGAGGTAGTTTCTAGAACAGCACAAATATAAAATTGAAAATCTTTCATCGTTAGTTAGATTATATGCGGAGTGATATACTTGTAGGCTTTATCCCAGAAAATCATTAAAGCGTTAGACGGTAATGGATGAACTTAATAACATAGTTTACCGGACATATTTCTCAACATTTTGGTGTTCAATTTTTGGGACAATGGTTACTGAGGGCACAACAGTTCCCCTGAGGTTCGTCTTCTTGCCAAATGTGTCACAGCCAGAGCT
Organism: Tortrix viridana; assembly: GCA_963241965.1. Lineage (NCBI taxonomy): Eukaryota > Metazoa > Arthropoda > Insecta > Lepidoptera > Tortricidae > Tortrix > Tortrix viridana. Next base: position 1,469,346 of record OY725197.1, read on the forward strand.
GTCCCCCGGGATAGTCCAGATTATAATTAACTGCGTTTCCTTGCACCATGTACTTGCAGTAACAATGCGTTCGTTACGGGCTTGGAAGCAAGCCAGAAATATGGTGGAGGCGCTGGGATAATCTAGGACATTTTATGATTTTTTTTTTGTGTTTCAAAGGGCATTTTTTTTGCCGTTGTTATTTTATTAAGTCACGAATCATTAATTAAACCAAAGAATTACCTTTCAAATGCTATAATCCTAATACATCGCTGAACAAAGATTCTCATATTTTTTTCTAAGTCACGTTCTCAAAACACAATCTCTGCAATGTCTGTAATCCCCTAGAGTCTCGTAGACATGAATCAATCTTTAGTGCAAAATAGGACTTCGAGAAAATCTAGCGGAAACTTGATAAATCCTATTGGGTTTTTCTACCGATTTCACAATTTCACTATTGAATGAAATCGTTTACTATTTCTATGCGGACAAAACTGAACTTTATTTTCGTGTTTTTGTGAACTCGGCTTTTGCCCGCGACTCCGTGCGCGTAGTACCTAATAGTTTATTGCGTTTCCCGCGGGAAATATCACTTTCGCGGGATGAAAAGTAGCCTATGTTTTCCAGGGTATAAGCTATCTCCATTCCCAATTTTATCCAAATCCGTTAAGCCTTTGCAGCGTGAAAGAGTAACAAACTAACACACACACACTCTAAAGGCCGTTGAGACCAAAGAGTTCTCGAGTGGCATCCGCGTACTGGAAGACGCAGCGTGGGCAGACCTCCAGCAAGGTGGACCGACGACGTGGTTAAGATTGCGGGAAACCGATGGATGCAAGCGGCGCAGGAGCGGTCCGTGTGGCAAACCTTGGGGGAGGCCTATGTCCAGCAGTGGACGTCTTTCGGCTGAAATGAATCTAACCTAATGGCTTCCATGCAATTATATTTTACATAATCTTGAAATGATATGTTTTAGAAAAAAATCTTCGAGAAAATGAAAATTATGTCAAATAAAATTATGACAAAAGATCCCTTAAAAAACAGTATAAATTAGAATCAACGTAAAAACAACACAGCGTTTAGATAAATAAGGGGGAAAATTTTTGAAGATAATATGTTGCCTTCGAGCATGACGAGTTTACTTTTTATCGGAAAATATTTTTTGTTAAAGAAATAACGTGACTTGTTCTCGTATTTAATATTTTGGCTTTATATTTAACGTAAATGATCCTATTTCTATACAAATAAAGAGGAAAGATTTGTTTGTTGGTTACGCTTTCACGGCTAAAGTACTGAACCGATTTCGATGAAAAAAGCCGTGGTAGCCGAATAAAAAAGCCGTGGAACCCGGGCTCGCACCTCTAGTTATTCGGAATTTATGTGCGAAATAGAATTTTTAGTATTATTTTAAATTAACCCAGTGACACCTCGTTTGTCAAAATTGGACACTTGCTCAGCCTTTACGAGGCAAGAAATAACTAACATACATATCTACAAAGACACATACATAGACGTCAAATCATTACCCTTCTTCGGCAGTCAGTTAAAAAACCATTGTTCCCAATAATACAGATAAAACCCATTAAAACAATTTATTGACGTTGTTTATTAAATCACCACAAACGGAACATTAATTCCGATTAAATGGCGGCTAGTAAACGTTCAGCGGTTAACGATGGTCACTGCGAAACACAGGTTCGATTCTCGCCGGTGCCTCACGCAACTTTAAATATAATTAATTGACATTCGAGAGACAATCTTCGCTACTTTACAAATTAAAGTCAATTTTGTGCTCTTATTTTTCCGAAGAAATTATTACAACGGAAAAAACTGAATTGAAAAAAAATATGTAGTTTTAATTTAATTTGGTAATTACAAAAACAATTGAAATAGATGGCGAGAGCGACAGTGATTGACTATAAATAAATTATCATTATTTATTTGTTTAAAAAAAAAACGAAAATTACGGAAAAAGCTTATATTTCAAAAACATTAGATTTTTTTCCGGAATTTTCAACGCTAACACGGATTAAAGTCAGTTAGTGACCACTTTACAGAAAAACCACGTAACTGCAAAAACATGAAATCCCATCGCTTTTTTCCGGGGTCACGAACAATCTGAAATATGCTAGATCTCCTTTCATACCCGAGGCTACAAAGCATATCTGGGTATCTTGCCAAGAGTTCTAGATATGCATCAGGCAAGGCAATACTTGGCATACTATACCCGGTATTGTTTAATTTTTGGTACGACTGGATTTGGCCCGGTTTGGAGGCATCGATTTTGTCTTTTTTGGAGTTGTACGGTTTTGCTGGGATAACGGTTTGCAGGAATACTGTTGAAATTCAATGGTATATACCTTTATATAATTCTGCCGTTTTCAAGCTATAATGCCGTTACTTACTATGGACATTAAATAACGGCGTTATAGCTTATTGACTAAATAATAGTAGAAAAACAAACTATTTCCTAAAAAAATATATAAAAAAATATAAAGGCGTGGACTATCTTACGGACAAAAATGCTTGGCCTAACCAAAAAATTAACTAATGTTTAATGTTCAATAGCTTACCTATATATATATATATATATATATATATATATATATATATATATATATATATATATATATATATATATATATATATATATATATATATATATATATATATATATATATATATATATATATATAGTATGTATTGAACAACTAGCTTCTGCCCGCAAAGAAGCAAAAAAAAAGTAATAATGTCTGTTACTTGCAATTGTGTGTGTAACATATAGGAGTTTAATGTTATTTTCTTATTGTAGAAACCGATTATATTGTATTGACTCTCTTTTTGCCATCAACGGTGTTTTCTTGCTTTTTTTTTTTTCCTCGGACCGGTGCTTTCGACAGGGTTAAAAAGTAACAAAAAGTCCGCGACATGGCTATTTGCTTGCCAAAATCCTTGCCAAGTCCAATAGTTGAATGGCCAAGGTACATCGGACATTCGCAAAATTTATTTTTACAATTAAATTATATTAAAGTTATAATTATTATATTTTATTATGTAAGCTCGAGAAGGAACACCTTAACCTTCTGAGGCCCAATGTATATAAAAATGACATTGGGCAAAGTGATTTCAAACTTTAGTTGACTGACACAAGGTTCATTATTCGAGTTAACGAAATTGAACCTGGGCCTTTTCTTACGAAATTCCTTTTTTTTTTAACGTTGTACGATAAAATCATCAACATTTCATTTTGTTGCATTTCTGGTTTTTGTTACGAAACTCTAGAAAAGCGTGAATGTATATTTAAAATCCTTTTCAATTTCGTTACCAGAGAGATTTTAGCCACTTCCATTTTAAATCAAAGGGCCTGAAATTTTCAATGTGCCGCCATTTCATTTTTTCCGCTTTGATGCGAGTAGACACAGTTAATGGAATTACAGGTTGTTAAAGGCTTTTAAAGCTAGATGTAAGCTCAATATAAGTTGATTAACCACTTGAGTGAAGGGTAACGGTATTTTAGTCTTTAGTCTAGTCACATGATCGTGAACAAAATTGACGCTCACATGTCACTGTGTAACGTATTTTGCATATCTAAGTTATGGATGTCTTAAAATGCTAAACTCAGAGCCGTGTTTTTGGGTTGCTTGTAACGTGGAAGGGATTGTTGGTAAACAGAGAGGTAACACCTGCGGCAAAAATATCCATGTTGTTTTAGGCTTAAGTACAGTTAATTATATAAAAAAATAGAACTGTTACAACATGTTAAACGACTGAATTGAGTTATAAGTTGCAGATAAGGGTGAATTTTAGGGCGTCACATCAGGAGTTGCTGGTAGGTGTCATTGATTTCGTCAATATATTTGGTGACACTAATGACGGCGGTTGAAACGCCCTGAAATTCACCCATAAACGTGTTTTTATTAACAAAAATAGTCTATTACGTTTAGTTTTCAGAAAATGTGACAAAAATTACTTAGAACTTCGAACAATTAGCCGATAATCCTTGAAGTACTTTGACAAGACTGTAATTATGTCTAAAACATTTTTTTTGCGAGTGACCCTAAAACGTAGTTACTTATTTACCAAAAAAACCCTTTCACGTTACAAATATATCCAAAAACACTCACAAATAAGCTCGCATGAAATCGTGCGATGGCCCCTGGGGGTAAAAGGTTCATTACCCGGTGCTGGGTTGTTGGGTCCTGTGACAAAAGATCGTGTTTGACTTCTCCCGGTTCTAAACAGCAAATAACGACAGAAGTCGTGTTATTAAAACGCGCAGTTTAAACGCTGGCCCGTTATTAAAGCAAGGTAATAGCAGAAAACAGGGTACACTACATTACTTTTCCGAACTTTCATAATTCCGAATGCAATGTTTTTAATGGTGGCTTTATTTTTTGATATCGCACATAAATCATACCTAACATAACCTACATGTAGCAATTCAAATATATTTTTAATTTTAAATAGCTCCAGCATAACATACATTTCGGAAAAATGAATATTCGGAAAAAAAATATTTCGGAGTATTTGGGTATTCCCCAGAAAACAATTACGCCGCTTACGCCATTTACTAAGAGTATTATTGTTTAATCCGCGTATCATATGTGACGTTCTCAATATAAAGGGCCCATATGGAGCAAGGCAGGTACGCTCTTCTTATTCTTGTAACTATTCGCATACTATGGTAACAATTCTAAAAACGGCGTAACCGCCTGCCTCCATAAGGTCCCTTTATATTGAGAACGTCACATACTATTTGTCCTGCTACAAGTTAACTTTGTGCCTATGGGTACTCCACTGGGCTATTATTTTATCAAACCTTTTCGTTGCATCCCATTCATTTGGTATGTCAAATGAGAGAGACCGTGTAATGATACGATGAATAAGTTAGAAAATAACATTCTTAATAAGACTTGCTAAATGTTTTCCCAGAATATTGTATACCGAGCGACCCGCCCTCGCTTTGCTCTGGGTGCAACCTACATCAACCTTCCGTGAAAAATTATCTAACTGATGGTGAAAACCGCATTAAAATCCGTTGCGTAGTTTGAAAGATCTAAGTGTACATACAGAGGGACAGACGGCGGGAAGCGACTTTGTTTTATACTGTGTAGTGATTTTCATTGCATATCTTTCATTCGTTATATCAAATGAGAGAGATTGTTTAATGATTCGATCAATACTTTAGAAGATAACATTCTTAGTAAGACTTGCCATTGGACAAATGTTTTCCCAGAATATAATACATAAATTTAATAAATAATTGTTTTAACATTTTGAACATCAAAACGCAAACTTCAGCGTCTAAACAATATGACCTTGACTCAAGGCGGCCAATCCCAATATTTACCGAAACTCAGAAAGTAAATAAGTCACTGATTGCGCTCGAGACAATTCTTGTTTTACTTTTCATTTCAGTTAATGTTGGCAAAAAGGTAGTCAATTTCCGTTGGCGTATAAATAGACTCTAGGGCCGGCGACGAGTTTGTGCTACTGACGCCGCGGCGAGTAATTTGATAATACATCGCGTGTAATGTCAATTAACCGCTGTGCGTTGAGCGTCTCTATGGTGCAATGAAGAGATAATTCGCTTGCCGGCGCAGCACTTTTGCCTTCAAGCGCTACTTCTTTATGTTTAACCTGTTTAACCTTCGGATGTTACTCATTCCCTATTTTGTTATTTTCAAATATTTAACTTATTATTGAGCCTTGAACAGCCTTTTAGGGAGGAATGTCAATTCAGAGCAATCACTTTACACTTTTTTAATAGAGACATAAATCATTATTTATATGACATGGCGTAATCGTTAGGTTAAGTAGTTTGTTATTACAAATAAAAAAACGGTGTCCAGTAACAATTTCGAGTATCTATTATTCTTCTTAGCTAGAATGTCGTTATAAACAAACATATGGTCCTCTCTTTTTACAATATATCAAACAAAAATAAGCTGCTATGTTATTCTGTTAAAACAACGTCATTCAGTTCTACTCAGTCGATGAATATCCGGCGAATTTACATCGTCCGTCAAGGTGGGTAAATGACATTCAACTGCCTGCACTTTCTATTAGTCGCTAGTTTGACAGCTGGTCGTCTGTGAAACCAGCGACTAAATGAATGTGCAGGCAGTTGAATGTCATTTACCCACTTTGACGGACGATGTAAATTCGCCGGCTATTCATCGACTGAGTAGAACTGGTAGACGTTTGTGTTAACAGAATAACATAGCTGGATAAAAAATATCTGTAACATACCTAATATAGTTTTGTCTGTTTTTTAAGCCCACTGAAGAGCAATCACCTTTTGTCACTTAACGGTGTTCTAGTTTTGATGTCGTTTTAAAAATTATGAGCGTTTTTAATGGCGAGTAGACTCTCTGTCTACATACACATTTTGCCGACCATCGGCCCGTTTGCCATGGGCATGTTTGCCAAGGTCCCATTGTATGAGTTGATTGCAAGTTTAAATGTATGTATGTGACGCGAATTAGGGTTGTTTTGTTTTGTATGTTTTTGTAGGGGCGAGGGAGGTAACATTACGAATATGAGATAGCGATGTCGTTGAGGAGAAAAGTTATTTGTGACGTTCTCAATATAAAGGGACCTTATGGAGGAAGGCAGTTACGCTCTTCTTGTTCTTGTAACTATACTAATACTATGGTAACAGTTCTAAAAACGGCGTAACCGCCTGCCTCCATAAGGGCCCTTTATATTGAGAACGTCACATTTACCTTTTTTTAGCCAATTGACTGAAGCGACAAGAAGGGTAACGATTTATATATTTCTAGTTTCGATTTATATTTTCGAAGAGAAAAGCGATAAACAATTTCTATGCGGATAAAGTCGCGGGCGAAAGCTAGTCATTTCTAATTTGGTTTAGAATTCTGAAGCTTCGAAAACTATTATATTCTCTACTATAACTTCTCTGACTTGATCCTTAGTTATTGTTCTAAAATACTGCATAATTGCAATAATCATCCAAAAGTACATAAGTGCAATTAAAAAGTTAACTAATTCAGACACTACTATTCAAGTATAAGGTAGCATTTCCTTCAACGGCTTTAGCACTTACGCCATTTTAGCCAGAGCGCATACATAATGTTAACCCAAACAAAGCTAGCCGGGTACATTGTTTACATTTCAGATGCGGGTATTCTTGTAAGCATTTTGGGGTTAAGTTTCATGCAGGATTTGCATTGAGATTGTTTTCGTACTAAACTGTTAGTAATATAGTATGCAAATTTTAAAATTTATGCTGACGTGTTTTTTGCTGTGGGAGACAAAAGCGCATGTTAGAAGATTTAAATATTTAAGAAGCGGATTATTTCATATTTTTGTTTGACTACGTGGAGCCAAAAAGGTAGTTTAAATAAAAACTGCAAGAAATAATAATTGTTCATGACATATTATGTTTCTTTACTCGACCGTGTATTTTTGTAGTTTATTAAAAAAAGCTACTTTTAAGTCAATATTATACCTAAAGGTACCTTGACTTAAAAGTCAAGAAAAAAAAAATTGTAAACCTGTGACGTCATAACCTTCTTACAAAAAGTCGTTGAGCAGGAAAAAGTAACAACAAAACAGAGAAAGCTAATAAATGAATGGGGCGAAGTTCGAAATAGGATAAATGGGCTAAGACAAAGGGTTCAAAGAGTGCGGTAAATGCAATTAGGATGAGGGAGAAAGTGTTAAAGCGGGAAAAGAACAGCATGATTTATATATGGATTATTTTTAATAGTGATACGTAATATTATTATTTTGTGTGCCCTTCAACATATTAAAGTGTTGGTAGCATTGAACTATAAGGCCGTTAAGTGATATTTTTTTGGTAGTATAAAAGTAATTCATAAACAGTTCCTTTATAGCCTTGCTTGTTATAATTGTAGTATCTTTTTAAACACATCATCACACACAAATTTTTGTGTTCTTTAACATTTTTAAATTATAAAACCTTAAAAAGTGTTAAAAGGAGGTTTGCAATGTTTTTAAAAGAAACATATCATAAATAAAAACAATCAATGTTATAGTCAAATGAAAATAGTTGCTTTCATGTGGTGAACAAGTGCCTTAATTTGGTTTATATCAACGGTAAAACTTCATACGTCATTTTGAACTCTCGCTAGTATCGTCTCATCCGCGGCAATCTAGCGAATCTGCACTTCGACTTCAAAACAAAATGACGGAAACGCCATCTGGTAAAGTACCGAATCTGCCATTCTAATTTTGAAATAATGCAGATTCGCAACTTTTCCATGGATGTGACAATATATGACTACAGCTGATTAGACCTGTCAGTCTGCTACTCCATTAAGTTAACAGTTTTATTACCGCGTACGAGCATTCCGCTGCCCTGTTAATAAAACTCATTACTGGGTAATAAGGTTGCAATTGCTACAGTAGTTTTGTGTTAAAAACCACCTTTTACCTTTGCAGGGCAGACCGAACGTCTTACTTTTATTTTCTCCTTGCAAAGTTATGGCCCACTCGCTGTCTTCAGAACCCGTTAGGTAAAATCCGATTCTGACCATAAAGGTGCTTATTGACTTACCCTAGGGCTGCAAAGGGGGAGATAAGACACTAATTAAAAGGGGTTCCTTTAGACCAAGTTTTAAAGACGGGAGTTGAGTTGTAAAAGAATGGACTTGACTTCGGAGCTTAAGTTTGATTTCGGATAGTTCCGGTCATAAATATTAGTGGAGTATATTTCTTACTAGCTTTTGCCCGCGACTCCGACTCCCGACTGCGTAGAAGTCTTCTAAAACTATCAGATTTTCCGGGATAAAAGTTATCCTATATCTTACTCCGGGGTATAAACTATTATCATTCTGACCTATAGTTTTTGTGGAGTTTTTGAACAAATTCAGACAGACAAAAAAATTAAAAACTACTGAAATGTATTCTGTCAACGTTTCTTATAACTTCTTATATATATATATATATATTTTTTATGTGATGTATCGACAAATTAACGGTTTTCGGATTTTTTCCTTTACTTTTGCTATAAGACATTGCTTCTTGCCAAACTTCATGATTCTAAGTCAACGGAAAGTACTCTATAAATTTTGATTCCCTTGAGATAAACGGCCGTATATTTTGATTGCGTTGACTTAGATATTTGATTTCTTCACTGATCCAAGGGATTGCAGACCTAAGTATTTGATATATACACAGACAAGACTCAGAAAGAGTCTTGACAGACACACAGACAGACAGACGAACAACAAAGTGATCCTATAAGGGTTCCGTTTTTTTCATTTGAGATACGGAACCCTAAAAACAAACCCACGCGCTCCAAACCCAGTGCAAGCTGTTAAACAATTTAAATTTTCGACCAGACCGAAGGTTGTCTAGCAATGGCCGCGACAAAGCCCGTTCCCACCTTTGTGCGACGGCAGGGGTGCGGAACCGTTGGACAGACAACAATATCCTGTTACTGTCGTTGTTGGTGCTCCGTTTGAACTGGCTACTGAAAAACTGACTTGATTGGACAGATATTTAGAACTAGCGTCCCGCCCCGCTTCGCTCCGGGTACTATTTATTATTTATTTAATGCACAATAAAAGTAAAGTACAAATGGCGGACTTAATGCCTTAAGGCATTCTCTACCAGTCAACCAATAGGCCAAACAGAAACATGTCAAGGGTGGTGCTATTTTTTTTTAAACCATTCTTAAAGTACCTACAGCCTATCTACATCGATACAGGAAATATCTACATCGTGTTTTGATATTCCTAAAATCTCTTTGTTCTTGTTACTAGTTTAATATGGAACGTTTATCTACTATTTGTTGAATCTTTTTGAGAAATGAAGCCGCAATAACACTAAATTTATCCACTCACATGGTAACTGCGTAGATACTGAAGAATCAGAATCCGATATTTGTCTGCTTAAAACATCGTTTATACTGGTGTTGTTAGTAGCATTGCAGAACTTTTGGATGCAAATATTTATAATGATTGTTGTATTGGCGTATGTTTATGTATATATCAAATGCAAAGATCGTACGACAAGAAACAATAAGTAGAAACTTTCGTTGTTTTATAATGTTATGACAAATAACATAGAATGACATATAAATTGTAAAGAATATTAGCCAAAAGGCGCCGTGGTAGCCTAATGGTTTGACCTGCCTACCCTTAAGCAGAGAGTCGTGGGTTCGAACCCGGGCTCGCACCTCTAAGTTTTTCAGAATTTATGTGAGTAATATTTGTAAATTTACCATGAGCTTTTCGGTGAAGGAAAACATCGTGAGGAAACCTGCACACACCTGCAAAGCAATTTGACGGTGTGTGCGAAGTTCCCAATCCGCACTGGGCCCGCGTGGGAACTATAGCCCAAACCCTCTCATTGTGAGTGGAGGCCTGTGCCCAGCAGTGGGACTTATATAGGCTGGATTATTATTAGCCAAAAATGAGTCTAAAAACTGTTTAGTAATCGCACAGAAATCTTAGAATTTGTGCTAAGATGTAGGTCAAAAGCCAGAAAAGACTAAGAATACTTGCTTACTCTGTAAACTTTAACAAGAGAGCAAACTTGCCTTTTGTTTGTGAACAAACCCACTCGCCTGATGACTTGCCCGCTGCCAGAAGTAAACAAGGCATAATACTGAATAACCAGAACATGGTGGACACTTTGAATTTCACTAGATTTCCGAAAGTGTATGTTGTGAGCGACGGGAAGTTGACGTTATAATATGCACTCTGTGTAATGAATGCTTTTGTGTATTAGACCTTAGTCGTTAGGCCATTGGGTGTTATTCTCATTAACAATTCACTTTTCAATTCGTTGATAAAGTATCAAAACTGCTTTGGCCGAAATACTTTGGACTAAAATGTAATAATATATGTGTTAATGTGTTTTTTTTTAAATACTTTAACCGGACAACTTAGGCTCACCAGCTTACAATCCATCGACGAATTAGGAAACAATTCAAAAATAGCTTGCGTATTTTAAGTGGCAACATGTATGTTTTTTGAGCATGATTGCACTTAATAACACATTTTATCTAACTTAGGTTATTTTAATTGGCTATTTGACTAATGTCGAATTAAATAATTTTTACACTACCACTAAATCGAGCTTTCGAAAATTACACGGAAAAACCTAGTTATCGTATATTTTTGGAATTTAAACGATTTTTAATTCAACAAAAACAAAGGAACGCTGAAAATTGTGACGTCACATTTTACTACTTTCATACTAACTTCATACTGCCGGATCGTTTTGACGTTTCAATAAAAGTTGCTGATTTGACCGGTCAGTCAAATAGCCAGTTTTGTTTGTTTGTTTCTTTAAATACTGTAGATTTTTTAGATCGGATATAATTATTAAGTAACTTATTTATGTTTATAACTAAATGTATTTTAACTTTAAATAGCATCTATAATCATAAATAATTTAAAAAATGGGTTTGAATTTCAAACTGGTCCACCATGGATTTTGGTTTCTTGTTGTATTTGTCAGTTGTCAACTTGAGAAGCACGACTTTGACATCCGTTGCGGACGCCATCTTTGTCACGTAGGTATATGATATGTATACTTAGAGCAAGCTTGTTGACATGGTTAGTAAGAGAAATTAGCATTATAATGGTTTATAACATACTTGCAAAGTGTAAGTGGTGATATAATTTTTGAACGTTTAGAAAGAAATTTGGTGACATTTTGACATAGTAGTGTTGATGAAACAGTTACAATTTGAATAATTAGTTTTATTATGTAAGAATGATTTTTTATTACAGATTCAACTTAAAAGGTAAATATTTATGCTTTGATTACAAAATAAGTCGAAGTTGCAAGTGTCAAAAAAAAAAGCTTTGTTTTTTGGAATGGGAAAAAATGTGACGTTCTCATTATAAAGGGACCTTATGGAGGAAGGCAGTTACGCTCTTCTTATTCTTATAACTATACGAATACTATGGTAACAGTTCTAAAAACGTCGTAACTGCCTGCCTCCGTAAGGTCCCTTTATATTGAGAACGTCACAAATGTTTAAGCTGCCTAAAAACCGTATTTAAAAAAGTTCCAAACTAAAACCCGACTATCACTAGTATGATGCACCCTTAGAATTTTTATTATACCTAATGTGTAAAAATAATAATAATAATAATCCAGCCTATATACGTCCCACTGCTGGGCACAGGCCTCCACTCACAACGAGATGGTTCGGGCTATAGTTCCCACGCGGGCCCAGTGCGGATTGGGAACTTCGCACACACCATCAAATTGCTTTGCAGGTGTGTGCAGGTTTCCTCACGATGTTTACCTTCACCGAAAAGCTCATGGTAAATTTACAAATTATATTTCGCGCATAAATTCTGAAAAACTTAGAGGTGCTAAAATAAGAATATTTATTTAAAAAAGAAGGTTTTTATTATGCCTATAAATATACTGTATTACATATTTTATCTAGTGGATTGTACAACATAAACCTATTACCACTTAACTCTGGCTTTTGACGAAGAGACCTCGTCGTGTTGTTCTCCTAATCATTACATTTAGTGTAATGTATTTGACCTTACATTTGTAATGTTTTCATTTGTGCTAGTTCTAATAATTAATATTTGTTACTTTATTACCTTGTAATGTAACTTACTTTTAAGTATTATTGTATTTTATATTTGAAAAAATGACCTTCTGCTGGAGTTTCTTGCGGCGCTTCTTCTCCGCAATGATGGTCTTGTCCGAAGCGCTGGTAGATTCACTCTATATTACTGACGTGTAAAAGAGCCCGTATGTGGCCAATTTACTGAATAAATATTTGACTTTGATTTGACTTGACTCCTAAACTAAGTCAAACTTGTTTAGGTGTTAATAGTCCTCTCCTCAATGCATATACGTAAAAACCATAATGTTCTTTGTAGCAAACTAGTGTAGCAAATTAAAATTAATAATGAGTTTTATTACAAATATGTCCTAAGATTACAATTAGTACGTATGCATTTATTTTGTTATAATTAGGTTTAGTTGAAACAAGGTTTTCAATAATAGTTTAGTTTAAGTAACTTTAATTTGTGTTTATATGAAGTCACAGATTGAGATATGATTAGTTACTTTATTACTTAGCCGGTCCATTAATTTCTGTTACAAAGTTTTAGTCATAATAAACGAACTGATGTTTATTATTAAATAAAAATAATATGAATTAAAAGCGTTAAAAATATTTTTTTTTTAAGAAAATATTTCAATGTCACGTAGTCGCTGCAGTTTTCGATACGATCTTTTAACATTTACGACCGGGTTCATTAGAAATACGCACGATTTTTATGCAAATTTCCCTTTTTTTAACTCGGCCCCCTGTTTAATAAGCAGCTTTGATGCTTATTATTGCGAAACCTCTTATATCAGGAAATGTGATTCCGGTTCGCTACAACCAATAATAATAATACCATATTCCTAGAATGTCGCAATGCCAAAACAGATTATTATAGAATCTACCAGCGCTTCGGACTTCCATCATTGCGGAGAAGAAGCGCCGCAAGAAACTCCAGCAGAAGGTCATTTTTTCAAATATAAAATACAATAATACTTAAAAGTAAGTTACATTACAAGGTAATAAAGTTGTAGTATATCGATAAAGGGATACCTTATTATCGATATATATATCGACATAGACCCTTCTTTTGACTTCTCTCAGTTGGGTACATTTAATAGGTAGCTATAAAATTAATTATCCCAATTGTAAGTGTATTCAAAATCGAGTCTTATACTAATATTAAAAGGCTCGTATTCTAATAGTCATAAGACTAAACATACAACCTTGTTCCAGTTAAAATCATCTCATATCGTCACCACAACCTATATTTCTCGACACCGATATTGTGGGAACTGGTTAACGAGATCATTTTATTAAAAATACACCTAAACTTCATACACCTACGGTTTAGTATTTAATGTAGCTAATTCTTATTGCTTGTTATTTGTAACAATTTAATTTATGTCTTAGTGTTTTGTGTTAGGAGTAATTGTTGATTGATTATTGAACTAGTATAAGTACAGTTAGTTGTACAAATAGACAGCATGAGAAAGTTGTAATCGAGTCTCGTGGGTACACAAATAAACAAACTTTTTTTGCTCTAGGGGGAAAAATGGTGGCTAAAGTCATATACTCGTACCTACAGTACTGTATATGATCGTACAAGGTATTTTACTATTGGAATTTAACAACCCGACGGAATTAAGAATGTTAGCAAGTGGCTCAACAATCCCGTGATGTGACTGTACCATAGTATAGATATGTGACGTTCTCAATATAAAGGGATCTTACGGAGGCACGCGGTTACGCCGTTTCTAGAACTGTTACCATAGTATTCGTATAGTTACAAGAATAAGAAGAGCGTAACTGCCTTCCTCCATAAGGTCCCTTTATGAGAACGTCCCATATTGTATTCGTCTTACTTAACAACATCTATATCAAAACCAAGAAACATTAAAACATAAATTAGTAGGCACATCCCTCGCAATTCGTCCGCATGGCAAAACTTGGTATCCAAGAAAAACAACTTTCAATGGATGCCAAAAATTGCTAACAAACAGTTTTGTCCTAATGATTTATGAGCTTGCAAGATGGCCGCCGTCTTTTTAAGAAAATGACGAAAAGATCAATGGACTGAAGGAAATTTGCTTAGATTTTTTATGTTGGTAGCTATTGTGTTTTAAGTTCGGTGATTGAACGGAATTTGATTTTGTAAGAAAGGTACATAATAAATTAAAATTTTCTTTATAAAGCTTCTTTTTCTCTTCGATAAGTCTTCTCAATGCAGCAAAGAGTAAATCAACTAGGTAATATAAAGATATTTTTAGTAACGGACCTTAATAATTAAAAAAAAAGCAACATACAGACGAATTGAGAACCTCCTTTTTTTTGAAGTCGGTTAAAAACTAGTTTCTGCCCGCGATTCCGTCCACGTAGAAGTCGTTATCGCTGTTCCCTCGGGAACTTTTAAGTTAAGTTATCTTTGTGAGGCTAAGGGACTCTGGCTCATACTGCCAAATAAGGCGGGGCATGTAAGGTTTCGTGTGAATTTTATTTTTTTATTTTAATTTCTCTTTCTTATTGTTTTTTTTCCCTTCTTGTTTTGTAATTTATGTTTTATGTTCCTACCTGTCAAAATTATGTGTGTGTAACCTTCCGCGGTTTCACCTGATGGTTCCAACGGAAGACCAGCGCTGACTTTAATGCCGGCATCACGCTGAGTTGGGACCATTTCGTGACTACATTCTTTCTGTGTGTATTTTTCTGTCCTTATTAGTTTGTTGATATTTGTCACGAATAAATGTTTTTCTTCTTCTTATTTTACGGGATGAAAAGTAGTCTGTGTGTTAATAGAAAGTATAAGCTATCTCCATTCCAAATTTCATCCAAATCCGTCCAGCCGTTGCAGCGTGAAAGAGTAACAAACTAACACACACAAACTCTTATAATATTAGTAGGATGTAAAGTTTAGTAAGGATTTATGGATATGTGTGTTTCAATCACGCCTAACAAGCTGAATAGATTTGGATGAAATTTAGCACATAGATACTTTTTATTTTGGAAAAAATTTTGATTAACCCCAAAAGAATCGCGGAGAATAGTTATAGTAGATAAAACATAAATAAAATAAAATAAAACATTTGCTTCGTTTAAAATAAAATAAAAAAACTTTTATCCTTGTACCTTGTTGGACACTTTAAGCTGACAGGCACCAATAATGGACACTTAAACCTTAATTCAAAGATCATACGGTTATAAATTTATTGTTGCAAAACAAATTAATAACCCTTATCTTCTTCAAAATAAGAATCATGTGTCCATCATTGGTCCTTGTCAATTACTAGTGCCATCACCCTACTCCTTAAAGCTATGAGAAACCAGAGACCTAATTGTCCTGGTTATTGTTGGTTATTACAAATATATTCAGTAATTTCATTTTATAATTTTCTTTATCGTATGGATATTTATTTTTTTAAGTTTCTGGAATCTAGAGAGAAAGTCTAAAATAAAGTCCAAGTTTAAAATATTGAAGCTTCTAAAGCCCTCCGCCATTCCACCACAGCTTTGTGTAATCTCAATTCGCAAATTAAAAAGCTGTACGCAGGTAATTTTTCAACGCATTCATTATTAATTTAAATAAGCCGACGCTTATTTGATTAACGGCGATTTAATTATGATTTATATTCGTTAAGTTAATAAAAACGTGGTTCAAATTGATTAGATTACTTACTTCAATTAATCAAAAAATGTCCGCGAGGATTCGAAAAAGATGAATTTTGATGAAAATAAATTTGGGACCGCGGTTAGCCCAGTCGGTTGTGAACCAGCAGGCCCTGGTTTGAAACCCGGTATGGGCAAATATTTGTGTGATGAGCGCGAGTATTTGTGTCGTTTTCAAGCAAAAGCACTATGCCAATAAGAGCCTGTTACCTGGCTACTGGTATAGAGATACAAATAAAAATCAACCTTATGGACAGCCGACAAATTGGTACATTTCACTTAAAAACACATTTATACCTGAGTCTTGGATATTTACGTATTTGTCGTTACCTAGTACCCATAATACAAGCCAATTCGTATATTGTAATTGTATATACAGGGTGTCCCAATATCAGTAACCCACATTGACACCGGAGGTAGACCAGCCTAAGACGGCCCGAACCAGAACCTTTTTTTTTATTTTTTCTTAGCTTTTTTTTATTTTTTTTTTTACTTTTGATTTTTTTTTTTAATGGAGTGGAAATGCGTTACGCTTTGTCCCCTCGCCGAACCAGCCTAACATGATCTTAGTAAAAATCGCATGCTTTTCAAGATTTGCCAGTTTAAAGTTATTTTCCAGTACAAACTTTAAAGTGGCATATCTCGAAAACCATGCGACTTTTACTGAGGTCATGTTAGGCTGGTTCGGTCCATCTTAAGCTGGTTTACCTCCGGTGTCAATGTGGGTTACTGATACTGGGACACCCTGTATATATTTGTAATCACGTTCTCGAAAACGGTTCTAACGATATCGATGAAAATAAGCTAAAGTTTTCTCCGTATTTTCACGCAAAAAGATTTCGGGGCGGCTGCCGCCGTCTGAATCGACTGATGGTTAGGACGTTAGCCTACTACGCTAAGACTACGGGTTCGAATCCCAGCTAGGGACAGATTTTTTTTTTTTAAACCGATGAAAATTCGGTTTCGACCAGAGTCTCCCACGTACTTTTAATTAACAGCCAATTTTACCTGCTCCTCTTTTGTCAACAGCCCCGCCAACCAAACTGGAGATTATCAACCACGCAGCCGGCTCCAAGCTAGAAGTGAAAGAGGGTGATGACGTGGTCCTGGAGTGTCAGGTGAAGAACGCCAAGCCTGCAGCCACGGTGGTGTGGTACCGGGGCGACAAGAGACTGGAAGGAGACAAAGGTCAGTCAAGTTACTTGATTTCTAGGTTATGCTAATAGGTAGTACGACGCGGTTAGCCTAGTTGATAGTGACCCTGCCTACGAAGCCAGCGGTCTGGTATAGGCAAATATTTGTGTGATGAGCGTGAATATTTGTTCCTGAGTTATGGATGTTTTCTATGTATTTATCTATGTTAGTATGTATATCGTTACCTATTTACCAAGTACAAGCGTTGGGCTTAGTTTGGGACCAGGTCAGTAGGTGTGATTGTCCCCTGGTACCTACTTAATGTCTTTATTGTTACTAGGTAATTATTATACCTACATTCTTTCTTTCTACTTGGGTATATTTTACGAATGAAAATTAATATATTCCTTCTCTCAGTAGGCCCTAGGTCCTTTAGGCATCTAACACATGTCTCAATCTACCAGCGCTTCCCAAGAGGAGACAACTGTTTACAAAAAGTTCCGCAAAAGCTCTAGTATATCAGGGACAATCTCACACAAATTACCCTAGTCCCAAACTAAACTCTAGGCTTGTACCAGGCAACGATATACATACTTATAAAGAGAAATACATACTTAAATATTTAGAAAACATCCAAGACCCAGGAACAAGTACTCGCGCTCATCACACAAATATTTGCCCATACTGGGATTCGAACCCGGGACCGCTAGCTTCGTAGGCAGGGTCACTACCAACTAGGCTAACCGCGTCGCGTCATCTTTTTTTAGAAACAATTTTATTGATAAACTTGTAAAAACAAGGTAAAATTCCATATTTCAAATTAAGAATCAACTGACTTAAAATAAATTCCGTTAAAAGATTCGAAAATAAAAGATCAAATAATAAATTACGCCTTCCAATTACTCGAATGTGCGGATTAATCGACAGAGGATTTATTCCGTTTTTAATAACGAACTTTTTTAAGAACGTTAAAAACAATTCCATATTTGAAATGGTTTAAATGTACTGGGTTTTAACGTTTTTGATTGATATTTTAAAGCACCAGTGTTTGCGTGGAAAATACTATGGTGAAAAAAGCTTTGTTCCGTTGAACAAAGCCTTTGTTTTAGTTTTGTTTGAACTGTTTGGGACAAGTCTAACGTGTCACGGGATAGGTGACGAAATTTTTATACACGTTAGTCCTATTGTTTTTTTAATTTCATAGTTTTCGTTTGTTTTCGATATCATACACGTTTGAGTTTACATGAATTTGACAAAAAAGTTGAACTCCGTAATTACCTGTTAACGTTAATTGTCTGTTTTCAAGTGTAAGAAAGGGAAAGGGCTAAATTTATTTGACAGATATGTTTTACTTGACGATTGTGAAATAGACGGTAAAGATGACATTGTGATAATTATAATTATGATTAAATCACAATTCTGAAAATAACTATTTAAGTTTATATTTTACCAACAAAGATAAAGGTTAACTAACGAGGTTCATGTACGTAATAAATAATTTAAAAAAAAACGAATTTAAATCACCCTATATGTAGCGTGACGTCACTAACTTCACGTCAGCGGCACCAAATGTACGTAATCTGCTGATTATCAAATGCCTAAAACATATTCCTTCCTCAACCTCCAATATACCAATGCTAAACACCTAGAACCCAATTTAAAAAGTTTCCCAAACTGCCAGAATCGAATTAAAAACAAAATCAATGACACGGCGTACGTCAGACCGTGAATTTCGCGTATCGCGGCCTCCAATAGGGCCGTGTCACTGTCAGTCAATGTTATTGGCGTCGGGGGAACACGCACACAATGTGACAGGATGGGACAACCCTAGAATTATTTTTTTAAAATAGAGTACACACAGATTTAAGTTCGATTTATGTATTACACAAACGTGACGTTCTCAATATAAAGGGACCTTATGGAGGCAGGCGGGTACGCCGTTTTTAGAACTGCTACCATAGTATTCGTATAGTTACAAGAATAAGAATAGCGTAAGTGCCTTCCTCCATAAGGTGCCTTTATATTGAGAACGTCACAAATGTAATTAGTGCAAAAGCGAACTTATCCTTTTAAGTGTAGCTAGATCAGGGTGATGTCAGGCTTAAATCGAGTTTTACAGCTAAAGGTAGATTTAATTAACTGGGTGCGTAACGATCGCTATAACAACTTTTTATATATGTATTAATGGTCGATATTAATGCACTTTTGGTATAACAATATTTGGCATATTCTGATAAGATCTAAGTATCATCAGGTATAACGAACTTGTAATATAAAAACTATTAATCTAAATGTAATATTTTATAACGTATTATGTGATATAACTGTGTATTAGGTAAACATTATATCAAACATTTATTTTACTTATTGAACATTATATACCATGAAATTATGCACTTTGTTGTTATAACAATAGTTTATTATGCCCCTTGAGGTATTATATTCTATGGAATAATATCGAATGTTGCTATACCGATAATTACATACTCTAATTAACTAAAACGTGCCCTTTTTATTTATTTTTTTCGAGATTTTTTTTACGCATATTGCAGATTTTTTTAAACCATAGTTATACAATACAGTTTTGGATAATTAATTACTAAACAGTTCAATATCGCTTCATCATATTTTCAAGTGTTTCACACAGAATGAATAAAAAATATTTAAAAAAAAATAAAAAAAATATATATTTACTATATTTGAGGAGCCCTTAAAAAGTTAGAGCTAACAATTTCTTTTGCTCAATTTGCTAAAATAAAATTAATATAAATGTCAAAATATATGCGTCATCTACGCCTATTATACACAATTACATCCAGTATAATCAAATCCAGGTGCGACTAGTGAAGCGGTTAACGTATATCGACATCCAATATTTTATGCTTCCGAAATCCGTAATGTGAAGTCAGTAATGGAATTTTCAAACTATTCCATACTTATGTGTGACGAAACCATTTTACTTGGGAAATTTGAAAGTTTCGGATATCCTACATCATTCTGACAGATGAGTTTACTTTTTTTTTTTTCGAAGAATGAGTAATGGTCTAAAGGTATAGGTGAAAGGACCAGGGCCCTTAGTCAAGATGCATTACGCTAACTAGCGTTTCTACTCCTTTCGTTTTTAAACCAATCGCGTCGCTGGTAGATCAGGTGATACGAAGAGTCACGTGATCTACCAGTGACGCGATTGGTTTAAAAACAAAACGATTAGAAACGCTAGTTAGCGTAATGCATTTTAGCTAAGGGCCCAGAGCCTATAGCCAAGTGCCACACGCTCCGTAGTGTTTCTGTTAGTTTCGTCTGTAGTCCAATCGCGTCATTGGTAGACCACCTGACTTATCGTATCACGTAATCTACCAGTGACGTTGGTTTAAAAACGAAACGAACAGAAACGCTACGGAGCGTGTCATACTTGGCTAGACCTAGTAAAGTGTCTGTATAGACGCTTTGACGTTCCAAATATGAAAAGTGACGTAAGTTCCATATAGTTTTGTACACTACATACAGGTCCTTTACTTAACTTTTTCATCTATAACATGAAAGCGTAGAAAGACAGAGAAAAGACTTTGTTTAGAAGAGTCACACAGATGAAATAAACTAAATATAAAGTGTCATTTAAGAAAACCTTTGAACTAAGTGCTCAAATGCTATATAGTTTGTGTAAGGAAACCTTTACTAACTTTTTTTAAACTTTACTTTTCTAATTTTTATTCGTGAGTAATTTGCGCTGAGACTTTAAAATAATTATGCCTTTAATCATTCTATCAAACAGTTGTGATGCTAAAAACAAGACACTAATTCCACCAGGGTCTTTTTAGGATTCCGTAGCCAAAATGACAAAACCTCCTACCTTGAGTAAAATGCCTGTGACATACACAGGCATTTTACTCAAAAACTACAAGATGTATATTGATGTAATTTGGAGTATAGGAGTCTTGTATAATTCGCTACCTACCTAATTTTATAGTTAAATAACAAACAAAATATTTCTATTACATTGTCATGTACGGAGTGCCATACATGACAATGTAATAAAAGTTGATTTTTTTTTTAGCAAATATCAACGCGTGGCACATATTTCGAGAGTTCTTAATATTTTTGGAAATAATCGCTCCGAAAATTGCATAAATTGTGTCTTTATCTTTTAAACTGTATGTTTAAAAATATGAAGGTAACTTTCAACCAAAATTATTTTCAACATGATCGTACCGTTTTTGAGTTATTGCCGAAAAACTGAGCTTCTCAACAAAACGACTTAAGTACCGTGAAGATACGCTCTTTTGCTGGTGCACTTTATTTGTATTTGTAGTAATGGCGACGGAACCCTACACTGAGCATGACGCGACATGCTTTTGCCCGGTTTTTTTAAACTTTTGTTTAAGAACTTTTCCAAATATTTAAAGAAATTTAGCCTTAAAGTTGCGAAATCGGTCTTTTAATTACTCTTATAGTGGCTAACACTTTTGACCTCAGACGTGCTTGAACTGGCAAGTTTCACCGAACAAATTACTTTCTTTTCTAAATTCAAAACTTTTTAAAATTGAGTTCGCGTTGGAAACTTAAGACCAACCTGTGGAGCGTAATTGCAAGATGCAATTGGATTGAAAATTAAAAAAGAAAATTGCTACTTTGGTCAAGCGTAAACTTCAAAAGAATTTCTACGCGATACTTCAAAGTGAATATTTTTACTGAACCATACCTTTGCGTTTAATTATAATTTTCTATTAATCATAAAATGTATAAAAAAGGCTTTTTATTTATAAATTCAAAGTAAAGGTTAGAATTAGGCCAGAGTTGTTGATCGGAAAAGATTTTGTTTTATAAATAAAAGAATTTTGATAACGCGTCAGTTATTATTCATAAAATTAGTTATAAGAATATTAATTTTTATCATTTAAAATTACCTACATTAAATAACTAATCTCAAAATATTTATTTCGGAACACTGACACCGTTAATTTTTTTTTCGAACTATTAGGTAAGTACAATTTTTAATCTTCGAATTATTCTATTATCCGACCTATTAGAATCTCGAGAAATTATATACCTATTAAATATCATCACTATGACAAGTAAAGATGTTGTATGCATTTAGTATGAATTCTGAGCCAAATCGCATTATTTGTAAGGTTTTTTGATGTCATATGGATTTTATCTAATTTCAACATCATACAGGGTATTATTCAGTGCGCAAATTTTGGGGCTTAAATCAGTAGGTCATACTGACCAACTTTCACTATCGGACCAACCCCGAAATCACGAATAAAAAATCGACCCTCCCATACATTTTGGCTAGTCAGCTGACGATGTTTTGTATGGGAGGGTCGATTTTTTTTCGCGATTTCGGGGTTGGTCCCATAGTGAAAGTTGGTCAGCATGACCTACTGATTTAACCCCCAAAATTTGCGCACTGATTAAAAAGTTACCCTGTATAGTCCTGGCGCTTGTTTTTATATTCCGGATTATTTTCATGTTCGCATGTTACATTAATGTGTGACATTATAATTAATTAATTATAATGATGGTAATGATAAAATTGGTTGCATAATGATGTCACACAATTTCGAGATTTACTAGTGATCAGCCATTTGGCATTTTCGAAACATCGATAACGATCCCATCCCTAGCCCATCGATGGCAATTGTGCGATAATTGAAACTGAAAACTTGCTTAATTAGCAAGCATCCGTCGACATTATAGGCACGTAACTGTCTCGCAGCCAATTATTGCTTGGTGTTTTAATTGGACTGAAATGCGTGAAAAGTGGAAGCTGACAAGTTTAGTGATTTACCTACTAATTAGTTGTAGTTACAATACAGGATGCAATACAACGCTGTAACTACACGGGCGACGCCACGGGGAAAAATAAGTTTTCGCAAGCATATTCTTTGTCTGATTGCTACGGTTCCCGAGCTTAGTATGCAAACACGAGATAAAATTTGACAAGTGCTAGGGAAGTAAATACATTTATTCCATATTCTAACGTAAGACTTAACGCTTAAGGTTTAAAATAATTTAAATATGCACCTGTCATAATTTTATACTCGTATCGTCCACCATGTCAAGCCCGCTGTTAATATAACGTAAAATGCACTTCATATCGGATGAACATTAAGCATATTTCGCTGCAAATTATTTGATATTACGGCACGAGAGTCATTATCTACCTCTTGCCTTTTCAAGAGGGTTTCAGGAGCCCACAAATCAGGGTTCCGCGTGAAACGGGAACACGGCAGCCATGTTTATTTTAAATGTCAATATTAATTTAGGGTGTTATATTCATAACATTCATTCATTTTATTTATTATGGGCATAGATTTAAAATACAATAATCATTTATTACCATTTACACGTTAATTATAACAACATGTATGTTTTTGTATAAAATTGCTTGATCCGACTCCCGTTGTGTATACGGATGTGATCTCTAAGCAGTGTTTGTCCATTCAATAATCAACAACTTGATTCCTAAGAACAAAGTTTTCTTTCTCTTAGTTTTGGACTTATTCATACTGACCTCTTCGGGTTCCTTACCCTATATACAGCTCTAGAATACAGTCACCATCTAAGAAGCTGATACCTCGCTAGGAACTTAGTCGTGTACATACGGTACCGAATTGTCTACCCCACTTAAGGGTGCTTCAGACCCTTCAGTTCCGGGGTATAATGGGAAATGGGACTACGGAAGTCATTTTGTTTCTTCAGTTGTCCTTTTTTATTAAGTTTTGTTGAGTGTTTTCGTTGTCTATTGAATGTATAATTTAAAAAAGAGTTTGAAACCAAATCAACTTTGAAGCAGTGATTTTATAGTTATGACAATATAACAATAATTCAATAGGTAATACATCTAAAACCCGACTAGTGACTTTTATGATACACCCTTATTAGAGTGACGGCACCAGTGTTGGACACTTTTAGCTGACAGGCACCAGTAATGGACACTTAACTCTTATCAAAGATCATAGGGTTATAATTATAAATTGATTGTTGCAAAATAAATGAATAACCCTTATCTTCTTCAGAATTATATCATGTGTCCATCATTGGTCCTTGACCATTACTGGTGCCACATATTTTGATACGTATATAATGTAAAACTCACCTTATTTTGTATTGAAATCCATTTCCAAACCCTAGCAGAAGCGTTGTCTAAAAGTCTACTAACTTTAAAACTTGGTTAAAATATAACTACTTACCAATTCCTAAATCGATTTATCCATTTGTCGCTGTGCCAAGCGTTATTTTTAGAAGTTTCCTTCAACATAAAGATTGCAGATCGGAAATTGCTGGAAGATTTAAGACCTTTCGATAACTTGCTCTAAAGACGAACTGAAAATTTTAGTCAATGCCGATGAGAACGTTTTTATTAACTTTTTATCGACTAAATAATAACAATCTGTTTATGTATTTATTTATTTTATTTTAGAAACCCAACAGTTATAACATCAACATAAAAAAGGACATGAAACATAAAACCAATTGTAGGATTTCACGTATAACATTATATTTTAATAAATAAATAATATATAACATTATTACATTCGTTAGACTCTATTAAACCACATTGTTAACTGAGGAAACCTCGTAAAATTTTAAAATGTGACGTTCTCAATATAAAGGGACCTTATGGAGGCAGGCGGTTAGGCCGATTTTAGAACTGTTACCATAGTATTCGTATAGTTACAAGAATAAGACGAGCGTAACTGCCTTCCTCCATAAGGTCCCTTTATATTGAGAACGTCACAAATAAACAACCGGGCAAAAGAGCATGTCGGACCATGCTCAGTGTAGGGTTCCGTCGCCATTCTTACAAACATAAACAACAATCTCCAAAAAATACGATGTGTAAAAAAGTACGCCCGCAAAAGAGCGTATCTTCATGGCACTTACGTCTTTTTGTTGAGAAGCGCAGTTTTTCGGCAATAACTCAAAAACGGTATATCCGATAATGTTGAAAACAATTTTAGTTGAAAGTGTTTATTAAGTGTCACATTTGTATTTTTTTTTTAATTTTTTAGACTTACAGTTTAAAAGATAGAGGGGGGACACAAATTTTTGCAACTTTCAGAGCTATTATTTCTGAAAATATACACCTAATAAAAAATTGCTAAGAAACCCCAAAATGTTTTTAAAAATGTCGAAAAAAGTGCCACACGTTGATGTTGGCTGAAAATTTTTTTTTTCAGTTTCTGTTACATGTATAAAGTGCCCCCCTAGAAATATTTATTTCTATTATTTAACTACAAAACTAAGTAGCGGCTTCTACGAGACACCTATACTCCAAATTTAATCAATATACATTATATAGTTTATGAGTAAAATGCCTGTGACACACAGACGGACGGACATGACGAAACTATAAGGGTTCCGTTTTAGCCATTTTGGCTTCGGAACCCTAAAAATGTATCTAGTCATTTGAAATATGAAAATTCCTACTTTCGAAACTCATTAAACATATTTTTACATTTCCCAGTAACAGATATTGCAACCAGTTTTTAATTTTACTTACCGCCTTTTGTCCCTTTCTATCCACGAAAAGGAATCAGGCATTATCATTATCAATTACGGACGGAACCCTGCGGACGAAACGCGATTCATGATTTCTGGAATCTCATTTATTGCACCAAAAAATATATTTTTATCATAAATTTAATATTCAGGCATATTATGTTTGCAAGACGAGACGAAACTCTATTTAATGATGCTTGAATTATTTTCAAGTTTTTCGCGTTTTACCTACTTAGTTCATTAAAAAGTGGCTACAGGGTTTCTGCTACGGATGCAGAAATGACGCTAAAAATCGAATAAAAAAGTGTTAGATGCATTTACAAATACGTTTTCTAGAACGTGAGTACAAATATATATACATATATACAGGGTGACCTCGAATTGGTAATACAAATTCAAAGTACTACAGAGAGCTTCCCTAAACCAATCGCTTCTACGAGGTCTCACGCTTAATTTTAAAACATACTACTCTGTCAAGAAAGTACCGGGAAAAGATCAATAATACACAAACTGTTTGTTAATCATCCAAATTTATTTTATCACCTTCAAAGTATGCTCCTTCAGAAACGATACACTTACACCAACGAATAATCCAATCATCAAAACATTTTTTAAACGCTGTTTCCGGAATTGAATTCAGTTCTCGGCGCGAATTCTCCTTTATGTCTTCTACCGATTGAAAACGGGTGCCACGAAGTGGTAATTTGAGTTTAGGAAAAAGAAAGAAGTCGGCAGGAGCCATATCTGGTGAATATGGTGGTTGCTCGATGGTATTTGTTGAGTGTTTGGTCAAAAATTCTTTCACAATGATGGCCTTGTGCGAAGGCGCATTATCGTGGTGCAAAATCCAAGAATTTTCATTCCACAAATCTGGCCTTTTTCGTCGAATTTGCTCTCTTAAATGCCGCATAACGCTCAAATAATATTCTTTATTTACCGTTTGACCTTCCGGCAAGAATTCCGAGTGCACAACACCGCGATAGTCAAAGAAAACAGTCAACATGACTTTGACTTTTGATCGACTTTGGCGTGGTTTCTTCGGTTTCGGTTCAGTTGGAAGGCGCCACTCCGAAGCTTGTTGACTAGTTTGCATGTCAAACTCGTAAACCCACGTCTCGTCACCAGTAACAATGCGTTTCATGAATGTTGGGTCGGAATTGACTCGTTCTAGCATGTCCTCAGCGACTCTCATGCGATTGAGTTTATGGAGAAAATTCAGGTCTTTTGGGACTAGCCGAGCGGTAACATGTTTCATACCCAAATGATTAGTTAAAATAGTACGGATCGACTCGTGAGATACAGAAAGTTCGGCGGCTATCTCTCTCAAAGTTGAATGAGGATTTTCAGTCACTATTTCCTTCACTTTTGCGATGTTAACTTCAGTTGCAGACGTTGATGGCCTACCAGAGCGAGGCAAATCTTCCATCACATCTCGACCGCTTTTGAACGCTTTGTACCACTCATAAACACGTGTTTTTGATAAAGTCGAATCACCGTAAGCCTTCTGTAACATTTTCAGTGACTCCGAACACGAAATTCCATTGGCGATGCAAAATTTAAGACAAACTCTTTGTTCAATGTTTTTGTCCATTATGAAATTCGCAATACACACTAGATATGATATAACTAAAAACAGCACTGTATTTAATATAAATAACAGATGCAACTCAAACTCCGCGCCAAAATAGAAAACAGTTGTGCCAATCTAACAACAACAAAAAAAACAAAAATTTGAATTTGGAACCATAAACAAATCATCCATTCCCGATACTTTGTTGACTGAAGGTAAGTACTTTTTTTTAAGTTTTCTAATTATCCCATTTTTTTTTGCTTAAATTGGTTACCCTACCATTACCTTTAAAATGAAAGAGGTTTAAAGTATTTCAAATTAACACTTTCCTCTTTGGTTCGTTATCTGACACATCATTTATGATAATAGCGTATCTTGATTAGTAAATTGTCACTTGTCTTGTCAAAGAAAGTAAGAATTTTCGTATTTAATTAAGATAGTAATTAAACAAAATGCCCCGAGCTTATCCTTATACGAATATTCAGCGAATGGATATGTTATCTTTTTATTTTACGTCACGAAGTACCGTACGAACTCAAGCATTGTTTCATGAACGACACCCTGACTGCCCAACTCCTACTCGTGTTCTAATAAACTCCATTGTCCAAAACTTAAGAGATTTTGGACAGTTTACTGTCCCAGTGCACGCTCAAGCTCCGGGCCGGCGGCCGCGGTACTCGCAGACGTTTCGGAGACGAGTTCTCGATTATTTTAGCCACCACCCAGAGGCGAGCTCAAGGGACGCTGCCGCAAGATTCGGAACGAGCCAATGGTTTATTTGGCGATTACTGAATGCTGAAGGAAAGTATCCGTTTAAATTCCAAAGGGTGCAGGATATCATATTAGCCGATTATCCTAGAAGAGTGCAATTTTGTCGTTGGCTGCTGCAAAATCTACACTTGAACATTTTATGGACCGACGAGGCAACATTTACAAGAGTAGGCATGTTCAACGTTCACAATGAACACTGGTGGTCTGATCGTGAAGCAAATCCTCACGTAACTCGCAGGGACTCCTACCAGACACGTTTCTCGGTAAATGTTTGGGCAGGAATACTGAACGACTGTTTGATTGGTCCTCATTTCATTGACGGAAATTTAAATGGACCGAAATATGAAGAATTCCTGAGAAATGTGTTACCGGTATTGCTACGAGAGGTGCCGCAGCAAAATTTGGAGGCTCTGTATTACCAGCAGGATGGGGCACCAGCTCATTTTTCCCTGCGTGTGCGAAGCTACTTGGACCAAGAGTTCCCTGGGAGATGGATTGGACGCTGTGGCCCAGTCGCTTGGGCTCCTAGAAGCCCTGATCTCACACCTCTCGACTTCTTTTTGTGGGGCGAAATAAAAAGGAGAGTGTACGCACGGGAAACAGATACTGTGGGTGAACTTCGCCAAAAGATAGTTGAGGCATTTAATAATGTAAAAACCAATGAATTTGTTCTCCACAGATTGAAAGACAATCATAGGCGACGGGCAGAGTTATGTATCCAAGAAGGCGGGGGTCATTTTGAGCACATTTTAAAAGTTGTTTAAGTTTTACAATTTTCTATTTTGTACTGTACGTTATTCAACAATAAATTATTTTTAATAATTCACTCATTATTCAGTTATTCACTTTATCAGATAATTTATTAGGGTACCTACTTAAAACTAAAGGGTTGGATGGATATCAGCACCTAGTTTATTAATAACATCGAGTGATAGATACAGGAATGGAAATTGAGACACATTTTGTTCCTTGTCGCTTTGGGTGGCAGTGCGTCACGTTGAATGTCCACTGTCATTATCTCCGTCGTTGTTGTGACAGAGTACAAAATGGTGCGAGAATCAATTTCCTTGTCTGTACGACAGATATGCATGACGTCATGTAGGTTAACCACACTTGGGATTTTAAATTATTTTTATTATTTTGTTTTGTTAGAAAATTAACGATAATTAAGGAAAGCTAACTTTAACAACTGAGTTAATGCAATACACTATTAGTGATTAACTGAATCATAATCAAGTATTTTGTATTACCAATTCGAGGTCACCCTGTATGTATATGTAACGCAGAACGAATGATAAAAAAATAAGTTATTATTATTTAATAAATTTGACGACACGGTTAGCCTAATTGGTAGTAACCCTGCCTACAAAGCTAGCGGTCCCGGGTTCAAATCCTAGTATGGGCAAATATTTGTGTGATGAGCGCGAGTATTTGTTCCTGAGTCATGGATGTTTTCTATGTATTTAAGTATGTATTTCTGTATATAAGTATGTTTATCGTTGCCCATAGTACAAGCCTAGCTTAGTTTGGGACTAGGAGAATTTGTGTGAGATTGTCTCCTGATATTTATTTTTTATTTATTTTTTAAATCAAAGTCGCCCCGCTGTGTTGTAAGGAGTACTTATAGTGAAAACGAAGCCTTAGTGTCAATGCAATATTCCCTATATGCAATGCCTCTTTGAAATAGCGCGTCCGAATTCCTCCCACGTTAGAAGTGGAAGGCATTTCAAAGGATTATGTTAAATGTTTTCGATTCGGATTTTACCCAAACTGCGCGAAGCAAAAAAGGCTATGGCTAGTCATAGAGGTGATAATTGATTCTATATACATGTCAACTCGTTATTTTTCGAAATTACTAAAAATACAACGGATAGCCAAACAAATAGGGAGAGTGCTTTTTTTTATTTTAGCGTAAAAAACTTATCATATAAATTATGAAAGTCATTTTTTTTTGCATTACAATTGTCATTTGTTAGAACTTTACCTCAAAGGTATTCCTTTTAGCGATTCACCGAATCGCATTTCACCTCGATCGCGAAGTCGCTATTTGCGTGTGAAAACTGAAGCTAGAAAAACTCTGGTTTTACAATAAAATTATTAATTGTATTTTTTTACGGAATTTCCCGTAACGTCAATAAATATGACTAATTTTTCCGATAAAAACAAATTTGTATAATAAAATATATAAACGCCTTTTTTAAAGTTTGACTTTTACACGAAAAACGCTGCTCAATACTTTTGCCGAGGCTGTAGGTCCATCTGTGAAAAGGTCCCCTTACTTTTTACATTGTTGTTCTAAACAATTGTTATTCAGCTATTTTCTTTCCATAAGTATCTACCCTTTCCCGGTCCAAACTGAGCTCGACTTATTATTATTAATGGAAATACTTTGACAGCGCTCCGATAGTTCACTTCGGACCCACCGGGAGCTCCGTAATTATAAAACTTTTCATACGAACGCCTAACAAATCACCTGTATTGAGAATATTTTTGCACTACTAATATTTATAATAAAAGCGAATTGTTTTATCACTACACAGTATAAAACAAAGTCGCTTCCCGCCGTCTGTCCCTCTGTATGTACGCTTAGATATTTCAATCTACGCAACGGATTTTAATGCGGTTTTCACCATCAGTTAGATAATTTTCACTGAAGGTTTATGTATAAACATAAAAGCGAGGGTAGGTCGCTTTTTAAAATATTAAAAATGAGTGGTGTTATTGCTCCATTAAAATTACTATCGTTTTGTAAAGCATATCTAACAGATACGTTTAGCCCTTTCTCTTTCTAACACTTGACAATAGATAAAGCGTTGGTTAACTTTAACTGTTAGATAATTTTCACTGAAGAATGTGAAACAACCTTAAATTTTACTATACTTGATACTTAATCCAATAAAAAAATAATGTATTTTACTAAAGCAAATTTTGAATGAAACAAAATAATATCGAAATACTTACCCATTTTTCCTTTGAATTCAGATTCCACGTAGAAATTTTATCGTCAAAGAAATTCTCTATTTGCTTTTGGCCGACAATATCGATGGGATCTAGATGTTTATATGGAATACCTCGTCTCGAAATACGCTATTTTATTTGAAAATTCATGATTTAAATATATAATGGGAATCCTTACATGATTTATTTTCTTACTTTTTACCTAAGTAACTACATTAGTAGGGTAATTTTATTTACCTTATACATGGTAATTAATTAAGTACGGGAGACAAAGCGTCGTCGCTCGAGTCGAAAACGAATTTTCATCGATTTTCTATACAAACACAAAAAAAACGATCCATAACTGGGGTTCGAACCCGCAGTCTGCGTAGTAGACCAACGCTCTAACCATCAGTCTATCAGACGGCGGCAGCCGCCCCGATATTACGAACCATATTGCGCGGGAAATCTTTGTGAAAATACGGGGAATTCGAAGGCGTCCCGATTTTGTTGGAGGTTATATAATTTAGTTAGGTTAGGATAAAAAATACAAATTCTTATACTGGGTATTTTTTTATTCGTCTACAAAATTTTGGGGCTTAAATCAGTAAGTCATACTGACCAACTTTTACTATGGGACCAACCCCGAAATCGCGAAATGTAATACATTACATAAGTCCTAAAGTGGATGATCAACATTTCTTAAGTATCTCGCAATTTCCATAATTAAATGCACAATATACTTTCAAAACACATGGGAATTTCAATTTAAAATTGATAACACTTGACTAGAATTTATAATTAGAAAACTTTATTTTTCCAACGTTAAGTACTCAATTTAAAGTTTATTGAAATCGTTTTCTTGGGACCAATGCAAAGTTGAATCACAACGTTACGTATGCATAGATATTTAAGTTTTTGCTGCAATATTTAATAATTCAAGTTAAATTACAATTTTTTAAAACTACACCAAATATTTACATATAGAAATATCGAAGAATCTTAAAAAGTTTAATGTCTTAACATTGTACGGATTGTATTCATTTTTCATTTTTTATACGATTGCATGAATACGAGAATTTGTTAAGAAACAAAACAATGTTTCTTGATGATTCAATAGATAAAGTTACAGTATTATATCATCCCTAGACAAGACAAATAAAGCCAACAATAATGATGTTCAAAAACTGACAAAATTTATTGACGTAAACTGCCAATCCAATGTCGGCCACAAATTACATTAGGGTTCCGTACCCGAAGGGCGCCAAACGCGATCCTATTAATATGCCTAAGCTGTCCGTTCGTCTGTCTATCTGTCTGTCTATCCTAACTATAAAAAGCTGTGTCTTTTGAACCGTAATAGATAGCGGGTTGATTTTTTTTCAGAATATGTGTTATTACGGCGGATTTGCTAACAAATAAAAAAAATGAAATAATAAAGAGGGCATAATCGTAATTAATAAAGTTTTTTTTTTATATTTATTTTCAGGGTGTATCCATATTAATATCTACATCTGACATTAATGACATAAGAATAGCTCACCCTATCCGAGCTCTGATGATAACCTAACTGAGTCGAGAAACCCGCAGCAAAATCGGGACCTTCTACTTTCAAAGCTCATAAACTCTTAAGAACACTCTAGATTAAGTCACCTTTCTAGCAAAAAAACTAAATCAAAATCGGTCCATCCGTTTAGGAGCTACGATGCCACTGACATGATACAGATACACAAATGTACAGATACTCACATCAAATTTAAAACCCCCCTCTTTTTGCGGCGGGGGTTTAAAAAACGATCCTCATTGGTGGATATCAACACATCCTTAGCTACGCATCTTAGTACATCCTAAAAGCAGCATTAATGTCTAAATAATAACGCCCTTTGATCTAATTTTACAAGCTCACATAGAAAAGAGCATCTGCTAAGTATTAAAAACCAATTAGCTAAAATTAAAACCCTCGGGTCATTAACCTGAGACATCGATTCCCGCCATTTTAATCTGGAGTTAACACCTGTAGTGCCTAAGTCACAAAATCGGTTCAGAATTGTAAGGAATAAAAGAAGTTCGGTTCTCAACGTGCTACAATGGATCGTTTAACAGATTCGTGACTTACCTGATTTTGTTGTTTCTGGGGTTATACGCTTTTGCTTATTGGCTTTTATTTATATTTAAAAAATGTTCAGTAAGGTGTAGATAAGTTTGTTTAAGCGATTATTAAACACGTATACAGAACTTCTTTGCCGGAATACTAGCTCATGCCGCGTAGAAGTTTTTATAACTATTCCCTTGAGAACTGACCAATTTTTCGGTAAATAATGCCTATCTCCAGACTATAAACTATCTTTGTACCAAATTTGTTTGTTTGTTTGTACGTAGCCTAAACCGATCGATGTAAAATTTGGTACAAATATAGTTTATAACCCGGAGACTACTTTTATCTTTTAAAATATGTCAGTTTTCGAGGGAATACCCACGATTTCTGCGAGGATTGACTCTCGAGCAAAGCTTTTTATGTTTAATTCTACCTTTTACGAAAACTTGCGTCAGTTTTTACAATGATTCTGGGATGGATTAACGAAGCTTTAAAAAAAATCGCGTGACTTAAATTTTTTCCCAAAAAAGTGTTATTTCGAGTTGCAGGGTTTCACTATTTTGTGTTGTGAACTATGTAAAGAGTTAAATAAGCGAGTAAGAAAGGTTAGAATAGAGGGAGATAAATAATTTCGCACATGAATAGTACGAGCGCTTTCGTCTCGCGTTAAGTCGTATGAATACTACCACCGGGGGATAACGTAAATGAGACAACCACAGCAGGACATTTTTTACATGATAGTATATAAAAAAAATCATTCTTGAAGTTTATATTATTATGGTCTATGTTTGTCTCTCCGTGTTCCATTTTTAAATTTAATTACGTTTTTCGTATAACCACAGCATAAATATAACGTTAGAAACGTCGCACTCACACAGACGCACGTCTCAACGACCCTAAGCGGACATGGCAGTGCTGTCAGTGGCGGGTGTCGAATGGTTGAGACGTGCGTAAATCGGCCCTCCCATACAAAACATCGTCAGCTGACTAGCCAAAACGTATATTTTTCGATATTTTTTTTGCGATTTCGGGGTTGGTCCCGTAGTGAAAGTTGGTCAGTATGACTTAACCCCCATTATTAGGACACTGAATTTTCACTTTCCATATCTTTCATTTCTGTTTTAACTTTCCCATATAATAATAATAATCCAGCCTATATACGTGTCCCACTGCTGGGCACAGGCCTCCACTCACAATGAGAGGGTTTGGGCTATAGTTCCCACGCGGGCCCAGTGCGGATTGGGAACTTCGCACACACCGTCAAATTGCTTTGCAGGTGTACAGGTTTCCTCACGATGTTTTCCTTCACCGAAAAGCTCATGGTTTATTTACAAATTATATTTCGCACATAAATTCCGAAAAACTTAAAGGTGCGAGCCCGGGTTCGAACCCACGACCCTCTGCTTAAGAGTCGGCAGGTCAAACCATTAGGCTACCACGGCTTTTTTGCCATATATTTAGTGCTTATTGTTCTAAATGTCTACTGTATCTGTATCCATAAGGCCGGGAACACCTAAATTGCTTGAATTAGTTGCAAGCGCCCCGCGAGTGTGCTGCCATCTTTATGGCCGCGGCGAAGCGCTAGTGTCGCAGTTATGTTAATTTTGTGTTTCACTTTAAATGCGTTTTATATTGTTAAAACTTTGAAATTACCTTTGTGCAGAATGACCCTAAAATAAAAGTTAATAGTGGTTAGCCTGGTAGTCTGCTTAGGAAGCTAGCGGTCCCGGGTTCGAATTCCGGTATGGGCAAATATTTGTGAGATGAGCGCGAGTATTTGTTCTCGAGTCATAGATTTTTTCTTTATATTTAAGTATGTATTTCGATGCTTAGTACCCATAGTACAAGCCTAGAGCTTAGTTTGGACTAGGTCCATTTGTGTGACGTTGTCCCTGATATTTTTCTAAAACTAGATGCAATTTAATCATATTTTTAAATCTCATTAAAAATTTAAAAAGTATCTAGATGCTTTCATTTTATCAGAGTCTCAATCGAATTTACAAACGCACTTACCATCTCTGTCACTCGCCTATAAATAGAGAAAGAGATGGGACTAAAATTGTAAAGCAAATATTATGTAATAAACATTTCTTAGTTAATTTTTCTTTGTTACAGTGTCGAGCGAAGAAATTGAGGTGAAGAATAAAAATGGAAGACCAAACTCCAGTAAATATACAACTATATCTAGGTAAGTTTAAAACATTAACATGCAATCTATGATATACTAGCTTTCGGCCCGCGGCTTTGTCTGCGGAGAGTCAGTACTTTCGTTAGTTAAAATATAGCCAATCTCCAAAATTAATTCTAAATGTTGGTAAGAATTTTTGAAATCCGATGCGTAGTTCCGGAGATAACCCTTACATTAAACTTTACTTCTTTATAAATATTAGTATATTAGTATAGATTACTATAGATACACCCCTTCGCGTAGTCTTGCAAGACAAAGGTAAGGTAAGGTAAGGCAATAAGAAGGTATATACCGTCTTTGGCATTAGTGCCAACCGATCACTCGTGACGATCGCACGCGTCCCGTCTCGCAAAAAAACAAATGAGTCGTGAAACATGGCGTCATAATGTACATACAAACTTTGTGGAAATTACCCTGCCATGACAAGGAACAACTATCAAGTGTCATTTTATTAAATACCGTGGCAATATTTTTGGTAGAATAGGTATGATGACATTTTTTTTCTTTGTCGATCAGGTAGATTATCAAAAATTTTACACGTCTTTTTTTTACATAATCAAAAAATTACGGAGATATATCGAGTTGAAATGTCGTATGACGTCACTTTTCAATATTTTTTTTACACAGAAGTGACGTCACGAGCCACTCCCGCACTTTGACGCTTTATCTTTGTCATTTTTTGTTTGATTGAAAAATGAATAAATACGTGTCCCATATTTTTTCATAAACTGACGGACTAATTAGTATTTCGGTTTCATCACCCAATCATCATCCCTATTGTATGAGTGTAAGCTTCTTGAGATAGCAATAATAGCATGTCATTGGTATACATTTTAGACCTCTCATGGACCTCTAATGGTAGTGCATTCTGGCTTTTGTCGAGGTTGGAATAAAAAAAATTGTGTACCCTACGTTGTGAGTAAAATAAATAAAGATATTTGTACTTGAAAACACACAAAATGAACGGACACATTTTTGTTTTGCTAAAAAAAAAAAAATATGCTAAATATGCTTCAATAACTCAGTGGCGCGCGGATAAGGTAGTGGCCTATTCCCAGCAATGGGTGGACACAGGATTTGATGGATGGATGGAAATAATTAAATCGCTTATAATCTTACTTACAATATTATAAACGTGAAAGTTTGGATGGGTGGATGTTTGTTACTCAATCACACCAGAACGGCTAAACGGATCTTGATGGAATAGACAGTTCCCGAGGGAGCAAAACGACTTCTACGCGGACGGAGTTGTAGGAAAATGCTGTCCTATAAAAATGAAAATATATCCTTTTTATCCCAGCTCGAAACTAAATAGTCAAATAAAAAACCTTCAATAGGTCAACAGGTTAAATATAAGGTACATTTCTGCACCTCAACATTCAGATATTATCTCCGCAGAAATATGTGTCAAGGCGACCCGTGTCAAATTTGACAGAAAATGTCACTCGGAATCGAGAGACAAAAATATCCACTTTTTACATGAAAAATAAATGAGATGTCAAAAAGTATGGGTGAATGAATAATTGAAGTTTTTCAGGTGAATCACATGAAAGTTTTTCTTCTTCTTCTTAATATGGTCAACCGAAAGTTTATTTATAGCTGATAAGCTTAGTAAATATTTTTGTTTTTTTTTTTTTTTATATATATTGAAATATCTTATTAAATATTCCATTGAAATACAATCTAGTGTTATGACTAATAAGTATTTTAAATTTGACCTAAGCTTCTAATACAGACTAAGTTAAGAATGTGTCCATTAACACTTTTCCTATTGACTCTGTTAAGGGGAAGACACTTTGTTAATGTGTTCTTTATATATAGTATACTGCACTAATTACACTGTCACTACTCACACTAAACTAACTCAAAAGGCTTTGTCCTTATCAGTCTTCGCTGTATGTCCGTGATGTCGAGGAGCTGGATGGCCTCGATATTCACATGGTGATGAAGCCTGCGTTGGTGGGCTTCTGCGTATCTTTTGATAGTAAATATGGGTGAGTTTTTTTTTTATTGCCATCGACAGACAAAGGCAGACGGATGTGATCCTAAAGGGAACCCAAGTAGCAACTGTATAAGAGCTTATACAGCCTGTGCTGAAACTAGAGTTATAATGTATAAGCTCATATTTGCAACGCCAGAGACAACACCAACGCGTTGCCAGTCTCGAAAAACCTTAATGACACCCTTTTTAGAAAGTCTCATATTGTAGCGCATTGGGAGATTGGTACCCTGATTTGTCCCCCTAACCGTTTATCGCTTTACCTTAAAGAACTGTCCAATTTTTCGGTATAAAAAATAAATAAATATCAGGGGACGATCTCACACAAATTGACCTAGTCCCAAACTAAGCTCTAGGCTTGTACTATGGGTAGACAACTAATACATAACTAAATATGTAGAAAACATCCATGACTCAGGAACAAATACTAGCGCTCATCACACAAATTCTCTGAAAAATCTCAAATTGTCTAAAAATTTAATCAAAATAGGTCTAGCCGTTTTGTAGTCTACAGGGAACATACACATCGAGTTTTATATATATAGACTAGAGAACCGCCCTCGCTTCGCTCCTGGTACTTTTATATACATAAACCTTCCGTGAAAAATTATCTAACTGATGGTGAAAACCGCATTAAAATCCTTTGCGTAGTTTGAGAGATCAAAGCGGACATACAGAGGGACAGACGACAGGAAGCTTTGTTATATACTATGTAGTGATGTGACAGAATAATGTTATTTCCGATCTGAAGTAAATGTCACTACATCGAAATCGATTCAGCAGTTTAACCGTGAATGCGTAACAAACAAACTCACATTCCAAGAAAGCGTAATAATAAAATCCATTAGGCCTTGTCTTCTTAGATTTAGAACACACAATGGCTTGATCAGTTCTCAACCAGTATTAAAATAAATACGTTTGGATAACTCAACCAAATTCAAATTCAAATTCAAATATTTATTCAGTAAATTGGCCACATACGGGCTCTTTTACACGTCAGTAATATAGAGTGAATCTACCAGCGCTTCGGACAAGACCATCATTGCGGAGAAGAAGCGCCGCAAGAAACTCCAGCAGAAGGTCATTTTTTCCAATATAAAATACAATAATACTTAAAAGTAAGTTACATTACAAGGTAATAAAGTAACAAATATTAATTATTAGAACTAGCACAAATGAAAACATTACAAATGTAAGGTTAAATACGTTACACTAAATGTAATGACTAGGAGAACAACACGACGAGGTCTCTTCGTCAAAAGCCATACCTAGAATAATTAACTGAACAAGTCCTTGCAGACAGACAGACAGATAAGTAATAGCCTAGACACTACTTAAATACATCTTGGTCACCAATGAAGTCATTTACAGTATAGTATGCCCTACCCATCAAGCAGCGCTTGATGTGAGACTTAAATTTATTGAACGGCATATTGACGATATCAGATGGTATCTTATTGTAGAAACGTACACAGTTCCCCGCAAACGAAGTGCTTACCTTACGGAGACGGTGACCTGGAAGAGCGAGCTTATCCCTATTTCTAGTATTTAAATTATGAACGTCGCGGTTATGCCTAAACTCATGTATGTGTTTGCGTACATACATGATATTCTCAAAGATATACTGCGACGCGACTGTAAGAATATTGATTTCTTTAAATTTATCCCTAAGCGAAACACGAGACCCCAATTGATATATAGCACGTACAGCCCGCTTCTGTAATACAAAGATGGTCTGGATGTCAGCCGCTTTTCCCCACAGCCAATACTTACAATGCCGATATTTTATGCCTTTTTCTATATAAAATTGGTTAGTTGATTTAAAATGGCATTAATTATATTTAATTTGGGTTTAATTGTGACAACTGATTCATTTCGCAAACATATGTGACGTTCTCAATATAAAGGGACCTTATGGAGGCAGGCGGTTACGCCATTTTTACAACTGTTACCATAGTATTCGTATAGTCACAAGATTAAGAAGAGTGTAACTGCCTTCCTCCATAAGGTCCCTTTATAATGAGAACGTCACTTTTCTAATTACAAACGGGACAAAAAGCTATATAATTACCGGAAACATCCAAACCGACTTATTTAACAAACTCCAGCTCGGTAATTCAAAGTTTACTAACTGTCAAAAAGTGGAAACACGAGGACATTCGTCATCCCAAAAGGTCGGAAGACGAAAACAAGCATACGAAACATAAATTGCGCGGAGAAGTGTCGCGAGGTGACAGACATAGATATATGACGCTGGATGTGACAGTTTATAATTAAACCAGATTCCATAATTCGACGGACTAACCGGAACCGCTGTAGTTACGGTATTAACGATATGGTACCGGTATTGGATATCGATACCGCTTCGGTATAAAGGTACTATAATAATAAATAATAATAATAATCCAGCCTATTATGTCCCACTGCTGGGCACAGGCCTCCACTCACAATGAGAGGGTTCGGGCTATAGTTCCCACGCGGGCCCAGTGCGGATTGGGAACTTCGCACACACCGTCAAATTGCTTTGCAGTGTGCAGGTTTCCTCACGATGTTTTCCTTCACCGAAAAACTTAGAGGTGCGAGCCCGGGTTCGAACCCACGACCCTCTGCTTAAGAGTCGGCAGGTCAAACCATTAGGCTACCACGGCTTTTTTTAAAGGTACTATACCGGTTGATAAAGGTACACTACCGGTATACATTTGTGACGTTCTCAATATAAAGGGACCTTATGGAGAAAGGCAATTACGCTCTTCTTATTCTTGTAACTATATAAATTTTATGGTAACAGTTATAAAAACGGCGTAACCGCCTGCCTCCATAAGGTCAATTTATATTAAGATTGTCACATTTAGGGTATCCAATCTTGCTAAACAACATTTCACAAACCAATCATTTGGCAAACCGCTTTTTTTCCGAAACTGTATATTTCAGGATTTATTTCAGGACCATCGTGTGGAACCCTATAGGTTAAACTAGGTTAGTTTTATGAAAATCCTGAAATATTTACAGTTTCGGAAAAAAAGGTGGTTTACCAAATGATAAGTTTGCGAAATGAATCAGTGGTCACAATTAAACCCACATTAAACATAAGTAATGCCATTTTAAATCAACTAACCAATTTTATATAGAAAAAGGCAAAAAATATCGGCATTGTAAATATTGGTTGAGTTATCCAAACGTATTTATTTTAATACTGGTTGAGATCTGATCAAGCCATTGTGTGTTCTAAATCTAAGAAGACAAGGCCTAATGGCTTTTCTTATTACGCTTTCCTGGAAAATGTGCTTGATTTTTTATTAGTAGACATTTTTGACGTGACATATTAAAATAGGACTTATTTTATACATTTCCGTGACATGTTTCCGATATTTTCTTATCCTTTCTTTCGCATTTCATAATAAAGAAAGATTAGATTGCAACAACATACTAGACGACAATATCACATGACTAGCTGCCCGCTCTCGCTGCGCTTCGGTTAATTTATATTAAAATATAGCCTATGTCCTATGTATGTAAAGAATTTTGGAAATTGGATGAGCAGTTTCGGAGATTGACTGTAACATCTAAACTTACAAAATTACCTCTTTATAATATTTGTTTGGAAATAGATACATTAATAACTTAAGTATATACTGTATATACAGGGTGTAAAGAATTAATAAACCTAAAACAAATACCGTTACATATCGTTATTAACCCCCGGCGCCAAAAAAGAGGGGTGTTATAGATTTGAAGTGTTACACGTACACACGTCAAATTTATGCATCTATACTGTCTGTGGCATCGTAGCTCCTAAACGGGTATACCGACTTTGATTTTATTTGTGACGTTTCTCAATATAAAGGGACCTTATGGAGGAAGGCAGTTACGCTCTTCTTATTCTTGTAACTATACAAATACTATGGTAACAGTTCTAAAAACGGCGTAACCACCTGCTTCCATAAGGTCTTTATATTGAGAACGTCACATTTTTTATTAGAAAGGTTACTTAATTGAGAGTGTTCTTAGCTTGAGTTGATGAAAATCCGTTAAGCCGTTTAAAAGTTATGAGCTCTGATCACGATTTCGTCGGGAGTTTTTTAATACTTTAGATCTTCTAGTGACGAAGTCCCTCCAGTGAAAATGTTCGTGCTCATTGCTCAGAGGTTTTTTAGGCGATGATGTGTTTTTTTTTAAACTGATAAACAGTGGAAGTTTCCCCGGGAAAAATATTATCTCCTGTTATGTTCCGATTTAAAACAGCATTTTATAACATGATGGTATTCTGCATGTGCGAAGCTATGAAAATAGCACTCAAATGCAAACAACTAAATGTATTTGAAATCCGTGTGGCAGTTCAAACGTGATGTTTTGCGACGCGGCACTAAAGTGTCTAGCTGTTTACGATGCTGACTGTACAAACGTTCGTGCTCGTCACTAAAACATGTCAGTTCGTGGCTAACCGCCTACAACTCTTAAGAGTGGTGCATTCTACCAGGGCTCCCCCAAGCAGCATACAAGCTGTATATGAGCTTATACAGCCCTTTAGACTTATAATGGCTGTGTAAGCTCTTATACAGTTTTTGTGCTACTTGGGTCGGAACCGGTTTTAAATACCGGCATATTTTTGTTTTGTTCGTTTTTTTCTTAAGAACGCGAACGTTTAAAGGATCTTATCTTAACCTAAATTAAACAGTCTATTCTACGAGCGGGTCGGTTTTATTTTTGACCTCTCCTCCAAAAACCGGTTTAAAACCGGTTCATTTGGACGAAACCGAAATGAAAATGTTTTTTCGTCAAGTACGTAAATAATAACGGTATGAAAAAATAAACACCCCATTATGTAAAGTGGAAAAATAAAGGACTTTTAAACGACGAA
Source organism: Tortrix viridana (assembly GCA_963241965.1). Lineage (NCBI taxonomy): Eukaryota > Metazoa > Arthropoda > Insecta > Lepidoptera > Tortricidae > Tortrix > Tortrix viridana. The sequence goes on from OY725197.1 coordinate 1,511,574, forward strand.
TAACGTGAACTGATATAAGAAATCTAAAACGCGGTCGAGTTTTAACAGCTTGCTTTTTGTTTATGTTAACTTTATGTCGATGTTTGAGCTCGTGACAACTTCCGCAAAAGTGCCTCAGATTTTTATGTATATGTGACGTTCTTAATATAAAGGGATCTTATGGAGGCAGGCGGGTAAGCCGTTTTTAGAACGGTTACCATAGTATTCGTATAGTTATAAGAATAAGAAGAGCGTAACTGCCTTCCTCCATAAGGTCCCTTTATATTGAGAACGTCACAAATTTTAAACACGCGCTAATATTATATCATAATGCTCTGCGGGCTTAATATGCATGAATGAGATAAAATCTTACAGGTGCTAGCAGAAAATACATCTATTCCATATTCTAACGTACGACTTATCGCTTGAGGTTTAAAATATAAGTGTGTCGTCCTGACTTTTATTACCTTTTATTACTAAGCGACTATTGCGATTTTCACTTTTTTCTAGCGATTTTATCAAGACGGTACACTTATTTTAAACCTTAAAAGCGTTAAGTGTTACGTTAGAATATGGAAAAGATGTATTCATTTCCCTAGCACCTGTCAAAGTTTTCTCGTGCTTGCATGCATTTCTTAAGAGTACCTAAACTTTAATACACTGAACGCCTGTTTTACAATCGACAAGTAAATTCATCTGTCAGTTAAAGATAGCCCTCTCCTTGTCTTCTTTCAAGTGTAAGAAAGGGCTAAAATTTATTTGACAGATGATTTACTTGACAATTGTGAAGGCGGTGAGTATAATAACTGATAAGGTTTTGTTTTTCTCAAATGTGACGTTCTCAATATAAAGGGACCTTATGGAGGCAGGCGGTTACGCCGTTTTTATAAATGTTACCATAGTATTCGTATAGTTACAAGAATAAGAAGAGCGTAACTGCCTTCCTCCATAAGGTCCCTTTATATTGAGAACGTCACAAATTAAAACTAAGACTCCCCTTTAAACTAAAAATTCGATTAGAAATAGTGAACACCATATAAGCCCATTTAACACCATATAAGCCGTCGTAGTTAGGCTACGACGGCTTATATGGTGTTAAATGGGCTTATATGGTTTGACCTGCCGACTCTTAAGCAGAGGGTCGTGGGTTCGAACCCGGGCTCGCACCTCTATGTTTTTCGGAATTTATGTGCAAAATATAATTTGTAAATTTACCATGAGCTTTTCGGTGAAGGAAAACATCGCGAGAAAACCTGCACACACCTGCAAAGCAATTTGACGGTGTGTGCGAAGTTCCCAATCCGCACTGGGCCCGCGTGGGAACTATAGCCCAAACCCTCTCATTGTGAGTGGAGGCCTGTGCCCAGCAGTGGGACGTATATAGGCTGGATTATTATTTATTATTAAACACCATTTAACTTAAGCCTATAAACTAAGGCCAATTGGAAAATCTATTTAACAGTCAAAGAGCTGGGTAAACTTGTTGACAGCGGGTCGAGATCCCGGGGGGAAACTGGGAATACTATCCAGGATTAGGAACGCTGAAAATTTGTCACGTTCTCAATATAAAGGGACCTTATGGAGGCAGGCGGTTACGCCGTTTTTAGAACTGTTACCATAGTATTCGTATAGTTACAAGAATAAGAAGAGCGTAACTGCCTTCCTCCATAAGGTCCCTTTACGATAACGTCACATTTGTTAGAGAACTTAGGATAGGGAAAAGTAAAAAAGGGTTTATAATCTTTACTTTAACTATAAAGAGCTGTATCTTTTAGACCGTAATAGATAGCGGGTTGATTTTTATTTCAGAATACGTGTTATTACACGGCGGATTAACACACAAATAAAAAAAAAAGTGAAATAATAAAGGGGGTCCCCATGCAAGAAACGTTTTTATCGACGTATTTTTATTTCTTCCTTTATTTGTTATTCTCTTTAAAACTGTTTTTGTTGTTACGTATTTATCTTGGATTCAAGCTATCTTAATACCAAATGTTATACAATTAATTTAGCCGTAACAGCAGCAAACATACACTTTTCACGTAAGTATATAATCCCATCAAAAACATAAATGTGAAAATGGGAGCCAAGTTCAATATTAGGAATATGCGTAGGTATTTGTCGACTTCGCCGACAGCATAATTGTGATCTAAATGGGTGCCAAGTCCTGCAGATAATCTTGAAACTAGCAAACATAACTTGTCAGTGAAAACTTGAGTCAAATCTTGAGCTTCAATTTATCCTAAGTTATCTGCTTTGTGTAAATAATTCGGCTGTTCAAATGTAAGTTATATTTTTAAATAGCAAAAATTGTTGTAACAGAAAAAACAAGAAATTGAAATAGAAAAATAAATAAATTTCATGATTATCTACAGAACTTGGCACCCATTTCTATCTCAATTCTTTTGTTTACGCATATTCCTAATATTGAACTTGGCTCCCATTTTCACATTTATGTTTTTAATGGGTTATCATTACTTTTTGTAAAGAAATTATTGTTATTTATCATTCAAAACAGATCTGTATAACCTAAACTAACGTAAAAAACTAAAATTCGACTAGTATAACGAACGTTATATAGTCTTTGTATAGTTTATATTCTCTAGGTTTTCGACGAATCATTTGACACCCCATTTATTTAAATCGGTCCAGTAGTTTAGGGGCTAGAGTGGAATCACTCACATACATAAGTACATAGAATGTTAACATTACCCTTTCTTTTTGCTTCGCGCAGTCAAGTAACTTTTTTTTATTTTTTCTGCTATTTTCTACTTGTATTTTTACTACTTGTAATTGCTACTTGTATATAATTACATTTTTCCCAGCATCTGCTTACTTATTATTGGTTGTATAAGTTTTATAAATAATCTGGTACACTACAAAACGTTAAAAGCGACCTTTCATTGTGGAACCTATTCTGTCCTGTTAAGTTAAACTGCGATATGTCAGACAAAACTTCTGTAGCAATTGCGACCTCATTACTGACAGCTATCTGCTTTGGCTATTGAATTTGAGATATCGCCTTTTAGCTTAGGGCGGCAGTACTCGCCTGCGACAGAAAAAGTTGCTATTATATGTTTTAAAGGCGCTAGGTGTTATTAAAAATCGATAAAAAAAATGTATTTGGTGAATTTCAAAAAAATAGCACACCTTTCACTTTTTCTTCAGATTTGGGAAAAAAATTGCACTTTGGTCGGTACCACCATTGAACAAGAAAAATAGAATTCCTGATATGTCCCCAAAAAGATGTATGGAATCGTCCGTTTTGTTACCTAAATTCAATACATTTCTTGGTAACAAAACGGACAATTCCATACATCTTTTTGGGGACATATCAGGAATTTCTATTATTCTTGTTCAGAATAGTGGTCCCAACCAACGTGCAATTTTTTTCCCAAATCCGAAGAAAAAGTGAAAGGTGTGCTATTTATTTGAAACTCCCCATTTATTCAAAGTTAACTGTTACAAATGTCAGTGTATGTCGGTCTCACACTAGGCCATGCCTGTCACGTGGCAACCGGATTCGAAATATAACATTAAAAGAAAGCACGGTTCACAGTCTACTAGTATCTAAGCTTCTGAAGGTATTTAACTTGAACATTTGACGACTTTAATACTAACTTAAACTAATTTGATAAATGTTAGGTATGAGTATGGCACAATTATAATTATCTTAACAAATAAAATGTTAAGGTATGAGTGGCGCGAGCGCGCTAGTTTGTGTTTGTCTATGGGTGAGTGTGTGTGTATGTGTGTGTGCGTGCGTGTGTATGTGCTTGGAAAATATTTCAAATCGTAAAAATTCACTGTTTTCTGATTTATTCCTTTTTACAATTACCCAGCTGGACGCAAAATTTCAACTTTCAAGGTCTTCTGGAATTGGTTTAGGTTATGGATCTATGTCAATCGGACATTGATAAAAATGACGATTTTTAGACGTTAATAACTCAATGACCGTTTGAGCGGTATTTATGATTTTGAGGTCCTAGTTAGTCTAAGGGGTTTGAATAAATAAACCCAACATGTGTTTATGTTAAATGTGACGTTCTCAATAAAAAGGGACCTTATGGAGGCAGGCGGTTACGCCGTTTTTAGAACTGTTACCATAGTATTCGTATAGTTACAAGAACAAGAAGAGCGTAACTGCCTTCCTCCATAAGGTCCCTTTATATTGAGAACGTCACAAATAGATTTTGAGTTTTTAAGGAGTCGTTCGTGTTATATAACACACGCGTCGCCAGTTCCTTTTTCTTGGCTTGAACTTGGCTTGACACGCTGCTGCGTATCTAGATATTGTTAGCCAACACATGATATATTTTCTGTTACTATACTTGATAAAAAAAATATTAAGCGTTCTCCGTTTTAGTATATCTTTATTTCTCTATTTAATTACAAATTACAGAAAAACCCTGCTTTGCATGAACTGTCAAATAAATTACTTTACACAATAATCCCTTGATTACATTCAAAGCTGTCACCCAACATGTCATTCAGTGACAGAATAACGTCGAGAACAAAGCTTTGTAAAATATAGTTTAAGTTATTTAGGTAAAATTACATTTAATTTAAATTCACCGTGTGAGTATGATGAATATGAAGTGAAAATGTTTTCAAAAATAATGAAACAAAATAATCAACCTGTATATTTTTAAATAAAATGGAGTTTTCTACATATTTTTTTTCTTCGCTACCTTGAAAATATCTTCTTAATTAGATTTTTTTATATTCGCTGACTACTCATAAGCCACTGTGGCTTTTGTGGTCTTTAAATTTGAAACTGGGAATGTTTTTATAATATTTTGAAAGTGCAAGTCGGACTCGCGCACTGAGGGTTCCGTACACATTTGGCTGGTTTTTAGTATTTGTTGTTATTCTATAGGGTTTGTTCTATAATCATACCAAATTTGACGATTGTATGTTTTACCGTTTTTACTATACAACAAAAATAGAGATACGTTGGAAAAAAAAATTGTTTTTGTATGGGGACCCCCATCATTATTTCACTTTTTTTTTATTTGTTAGTTAATTCGCCGTAATATAATAACACATATTCTGAAAAAAAAACAACCCGTTTTATTATTATTATTATTATCTAATAAGGTTCAAAAGACAGCTCTCTATAGTTAAGACAGACAGACAGACAGACAGACAGACAGACAGACAGACAGACAGACGGACAGACAGACGGACGGACGGACGGACGGACGGACGGACGGACGGACGGACGGACGGACGGACGGACGGACGGACGGACGGACGGACGGACGGACGGACGGACGGACGGACGGACAGCGTAGGCATATTAATAGGGTCCCGTTTTACTTCATGTTCAATACAACTGGTTGGCTGGCTGGTTTCACAGACGACCAGCTGTGAAACCAGCGACTAAATGAATGTGCAGGCAGATGAATGTCATTTACCCACCTTGACGGACGACGTAAATTCGCCGGCTATTCATCGACTGAGTAGAACTGAACGACGATGTGTCAACAGAATAACATAGCTGGAGCTTTGTATGAGATGAAGTTAAATTGTTTAAGAATCCCCCGGTATGGAAATTTTATGGGTGAGATTTTATAAGCTTAACAAAAAAAAATGTTGACTAAAAAGTACTAGAACATAAAACGGAATAAATCGTAACTGCCTTCCTTCATACTATATAAGGTCCCTTTATATTGAGAACGTCACATTTAAATAAAAATTAATCACAATGACGTGAAACTTTACGAAATCCGTTCACACCTGATATAACCTTTATCTCAACACAGTGAATTAATTAAAATTTAAACCTTTCTCTGTTCCATCCGAACTCCTAAAAACTTAATTTACTTCAGAATCCGAACTAGAATCAAATTAAATAACATCTGCCACGTTGCATTAGGTATTCGCTGAAGCGTGGACACATTTAACAGTCACTTTGAAATATTTAACTAATTTGAAAACTGCCTCGGCGGGGAATGTCCCAAATTGACACAATTAGCGGCACCCTAGCGGCTTGAGTTCGAGGTGTCAGCAGGATAAAACGTACATTTTTAGTGCTTAGGTTTACTAATGATTCGCAACCGCACGTTTAGCAAACTGTTTCATTTCGCAACCATTTTTGTGAAACGCTTTTTTTCTGAAACTGTAAATATTTCAGGATTTTTATAAAACTTACCTAACCTAACCTGTAAGGTAGTACACGATGGCCCTGAAATGAATCTTGAAATATTTACGGTTTCGGAAAAAAAAGCGTTTTACCAAATGAAACGGTTGGGAAATGAAACAGTTTGCCAGACATTTTTCGCCCGAGTAGAAGGACACCGCTTAAAACTCTGTATTATCTATTATGTAGGGTGTTCTTTACTTACAAACTTTATTTCTCGGTGATATTATTCATAAGTCTTCTTTCCTTTATACCAAATGTATGTCAATCAGTTCAGGTGTTAAACCGTGAATGCTTAACAAAGAAACACACTTGTATTTGTAATATGTAACGTTCTCAATATAAAGGGATCTTATGGAGGCAGGTGGTAACGCCGTTTTTAGAACTGTTACCATAGTATTCGTATAGTTACAAGAATAAGAAGAGCGTGACGGCCTTCCTCCATAAGGTCCCTTTATATTGAGAACGTCAAATATAATGTTGCCTACTACAAACTAAGACCGCTCCTCCTAATTTACGAGTACATAATTTATAAAAAAATATCCTTACATTATTTCAAAAGGATACAAGACCTATTTTTCATGTCCACAGGGTCCGTTTTGTAGCGACGGCGGAAGACGATTACGTCGATTTTACGTGTGAAGCCAAACATGACGGTCTACGAAAAAAAGATCCTCTACTTAGCACCGTGCAACTTAGCGTACAATGTGAGTATTTTTATTATTTTTTTACATTACAAAAACAAAAAAAAAATAGAATAGCCAGCGGTTCTGTTCGCTAAAAAAAAATCCTTTTATTTAGAGCTCCATTATCAACCTTGACACTGGAGGTAGACTATCAGACGGACCGCCCCAGACACTTTTTTTTAACGGATTGGAAATGCGTTACGCATTGTCCCCACACCGAACCAGCCTAACATGACCTCAGTAAAAATCACATGGTTTTCAAGATTTGCCAGTTTAAAGTTCTCTCCCAGTACAAACTTTAAACTGGCATATCTCGAAAACCATGCGACTTTTACTGAGGTCATGTTAGGCTGGTTCTTTACCTCTTAAGCTGACCTACCTAACAGTGTCAATGTGGCCTACCGATTTTGGGACACCCTGTATATAGACGAGCAGTTGCTCTAAGCAGCCAAACATGGGTCTTGTAAAATTCAAACGTTTTTCAAGATACTCGCAATTTAATGAGTTTAAAATTTTCATGCCCTGTTTAAGTATTTTCTTAATATTCATTTCTAATTAGTTGTACCCTCGTGCCGCCCGAGAAAAAAAACGCGGGATCAGCTAAACGCCCAGTGTGCAATGTATAAGCCAAAACATGTTTACGTATGTCCAAACTGCCCATGAGTATTAATATTTTTCTTCAAAGGCGTTTAGTTCAAAATTGTATGGCTTAAGTCTGGGCGGTTATGCTAAGTGTCACTTTGTATAATGTTATGTACATTGGGCGGCACGAGGCTAAAAAATGTCGAAGTATATATTTTGTTTACAAACTTGAGAATTTTCAATTAATCAATATTAACGTTTTTAGTTCATAAGAAATATAGCATAGAATATAAATGATACAGACCAAATTGTCGGATTTAGTGAACAGCACGCCTTACAACCGATTAAAAAAATTCTAACATCAAAAAATACACAAGTTTCAATCTTAAACTTGAAATTACAACAACAAAAAAAAATTTAACGGGCATATAAAATAACAAAAATACTACCTTGAAAAAATACAAACATCGTTTTATACATCATGTATATTGTTTTTTTATATTATTAATAGCAATAGAAGTCTTCTGTTTACACCTCGGAATTAAATCACAATGCTTCTAGAATTTCGGCCAAATCTCATGAAGCCTCATAACAAATCATACTTAAGATTATAAATACCCCCGCATTAAGCAAACGACGTGAAACACTCAACCTCTTGTGGGCAGCGATCCCGGATAAAAATAAGTGGGTTAAGCAGTCTTGGGGAAGATCGGGCGATGTGAGGGCCAGCGTTGACCTAACTCTTGGGTTTATGCAACAGATGATGTTGGGTATGGGGTAATTATGACTTTTGGGGCTACATTTGCCCTTTTTTATGCTACTAGCTTTACGCTGTTTTAAGCCAAAAAAAGGAGGAGTCATAAGGAATTAAAGGAATCCTTTTAGTATCGCTCGGGTGTCTGCCTGTCCGTATGTCACAGCCAATTTGCTCCGAAACTACTGGACCGATTGAATTGAAATTTGGTACACATAATTATGTAAGTCGGTGATTCAAACAGTAACGTGTAACGTAAATAAATGAATTTTAAACATGGGGGCCACTTTTGGGAGGTAAATTAGAATATTAATATAAATGCGAATCATTTATAATTGGGAATATGCATTAACATTTTTTATTGCATTTCTTAACAAAATATGAAAATAGCGTATACGGATAATACCTTCAGTCAACAAAGTATCGGGAATGGATGATTTGTTTATGGTTCCAAATTCAAATTTTTGTTTTTTTTGTTGTTGTTAGATTGGCACAACTGTTTTCTATTTTGGCGCGGAGTTTGAGTTGCATCTGTTATTTATATTAAATACAGTGCTGTTTTTAGTTATATCATATCTAGTGTGTATTGCGAATTTCATAATGGACAAAAACATTGAACAAAGAGTTTGTCTTAAATTTTGCATCGCCAATGGAATTTCGTGTTCGGAGTCACTGAAAATGTTACAGAAGGCTTACGGTGATTCGACTTTATCAAAAACACGTGTTTATGAGTGGTACAAAGCGTTCAAAAGCGGTCGAGATGTGATGGAAGATTTGCCTCGCTCTGGTAGGCCATCAACGTCTGCAACTGAAGTTAACATCGCAAAAGTGAAGGAAATAGTGACTGAAAATCCTCATTCAACTTTGAGAGAGATAGCCGCCGAACTTTCTGTATCTCACGAGTCGATCCGTACTATTTTAACTAATCATTTGGGTATGAAACATGTTACCGCTCGGCTAGTCCCAAAAGACCTGAATTTTCTCCAAAAACTCAATCGCATGAGAGTCGCTGAGGACATGCTAGAACGAGTCAATTCCGACCCAACATTCATGAAACGCATTGTTACTGGTGACGAGACGTGGGTTTACGAGTTTGACATGCAAACTAGTCAACAAGCTTCGGAGTGGCGCCTTCCAACTGAACCGAAACCGAAGAAACCACGCCAAAGTCGATCAAAAGTCAAAGTCATGTTGACTGTTTTCTTTGACTATCGCGGTGTTGTGCACTCGGAATTCTTGCCGGAAGGTCAAACGGTAAATAAAGAATATTATTTGAGCGTTATGCGGCATTTAAGAGAGCAAATTCGACGAAAAAGGCCAGATTTGTGGAATGAAAATTCTTGGATTTTGCACCACGATAATGCGCCTTCGCACAAGGCCATCATTGTGAAAGAATTTTTGACCAAACACTCAACAAATACCATCGAGCAACCACCATATTCACCAGATATGGCTCCTGCCGACTTCTTTCTTTTTCCTAAACTCAAATTACCACTTCGTGGCACCCGTTTTCAATCGGTAGAAGACATAAAGGAGAATTCGCGCCGAGAACTGAATTCAATTCCGGAAACAGCGTTTAAAAAATGTTTTGATGATTGGATTATTCGTTGGCGTAAGTGTATCGTTTCTGAAGGAGCATACTTTGAAGGTGATAAAATAAATTTGGATGATTAACAAACAGTTTGTGTATTATTGATCTTTTCCCGGTACTTTCTTGACAGAGTAGTATAAGCATTTATAAACTACTCATTAGACAAAAAGATCCGACATGTACTGTAGCGTACACTACGGCCATATAAACTCCATGTTAAGTTCTGTTTTGTTAGAAAGAGATAGAAACCAATTTACAATTTGTGTCACAATCACTACGCGATCACCCAAGTGCTTCTCTATTTACAAACACAGCATGGGGCCTGATCCAGTTTTGATGAAACTACGAGAATAAAAGCGACGCGGGAGACTACATCAAATTACTATGTTATTCGGGAGTATTCGGGACACATCGTCATAAAATTATACTTTACTGTTCGCCTAGGGATGATGACTGGGTAAATAAATCGAAATTCTTTTTTTTTTTATAAATACCAGGGACAATCTCACAGAAATTGACCTAGTTCCAACGCAACCTTAGCAACCTTAGCGACCTTAGCAACGATATACATATGTACTTATGTAGAGAAATACATAAAAAGCATCCATGACTCGGGAACAAATACTCGCGCTCATCACACAAATATTTGGCCATACCGGGATTCGAACCCGGGACCGCTTCGTAGGCAGGGTCACTACCAACTAAACTAACCGCGTCGTCAAATTTATTTCAGTCAGTTAGATTATCAAAAAATATTGGACATGTATATTGTCTTTTGTCAATCAAACAATAAATGACAAAGATAAAGCGCGTCAAAGTTTGGGAGTGGCTCGTGACGTCACTTCTGTGTAAAAATTGTACCAGATTGTACCAAGACGTGACGTCATGCGACATTTCAACTCAATATATCTCCGTATTTTTTTTGTAAATGTGAAAAAATAAAAAATACGTGCCCTACTATACTTTTTGATAATCTACCTGATCGACAAAGAAAAAAAAATCATCATCCCTACTCCTCATAAACTTTATATGGACGAATATACTAGTATAATAAATATAGAACACAATCGCGTCTCTTGTTTCAACCACAAACAATTGACAACCGATCGTTCTTTAAAACAACACATTCCAAAAACAAAACCTTAAGAGATACGAACATCTGAACAATTAAATCAATCTGTGAATTAATAATTCATGCCAGTGTCGTGCAACGAAAACATTCGAACGTTCGCTCAGTTCCATTTTCGAATCGTGAAAATGGATGTGGAATTCGGAATTTTGTTTACACAGGTCTTTGTGATGTTTTAAAGTGAGGGTAGAGAGGTTGAAAGGTCATCTCAGTCGGGATTGGAATTAGAAAGAGACAATAGTGGAGTAGTGCGAGTAGTTTTTGACGTAATGATTCACTTGTACTATTTAGTTTTTGATTAAGTAGTTTTCGTCAGCGTCTCTTAAAAAAAAACCCAGTGTCAGGGCGTTATTTGTTGGGCATAGCTTCTCTTTAATCAAAATAACTCAATCATACTGGTTGATTATAATTATAGATTACATCATAACATATTTGCAAAAACGCACAATATAATGGTGGATTTGTTGTCTAGAGGAAGATGACCAGTGCGTCCAACCTGCATGCAGATATGCAAATATGATTCTAAATCAGTAGATACAATGTCACTTTCTACTTCTGTTTAACTGGCTTTTTACCTTTTAAAAGTACAAGTGTATAAATATTTTTTAATTTCAATGATGTTTGCACCTTTACTTTAAGAATTCAAACAAAATAATGGATGAATCAAACAAAATAATAATTTAGCAATAAAATGTTGACCCACAATGATGGATACTGTAGTTTGGCATTTTATTGCTAAATAAAAATTTTTGCGTAACAGCATCGAAATATTACAAACCAAATCCACAAATAAAAAAAAACAAATTCAATTCCTATTAGCGGCTCTCCCAGTCCACATGCAAAGAAAAAAAACCAAATATAACGGTCCGCCTGACACATATTTGCTTTTAATGAAATTCCAAATGAGTTGCTGGCTGGATAGGAACGGCACACGCAAATCCCCAGTGAAAAAAGTTTGGTTGTCAGCCTGCTTTTTAATTTTCTTGGCGTTAACTTTTTATGGTTTCTAATTCGTAGCTGGCTGGTGACACGCGAATGTTTTTAAAAGTTTAAAAAGTATTTTTATTGAATACTTTTTGAATTGCTGGGCACAGTGGCCAAAATTGTTATCTTTTGCTTTTAATCGATGAATTAAATAAAAATTTGTGGGACGGTCGGGATCATCAATCTGCAATGGACAACAAAAAAAGAATTCACGAAATATCCCAAAAAAGTAGTATATGGAACTGTCCATTCCGTTACCGAAAGATATAAAAACTAATCACGAATTTAAAGAGGAAGAGCTGTAGATATTATTTTCATAATAATAATTATGAATTATTAATTTTATTATTAAAGTTTTAACACTGTTCATTACAGCTTTTAAAAAAAGGTCCACAAAATGTGCCTATGTTTGGAAGTAGCTAAATTAAAATACATTTATTTCTTCGGAACAAAAATATTTGTACATTCCACGACTAAATGACCTAATTTTGCAACTCTCCCTCAACCTACAAAGTAAGTATTTACATATTTAATTCAAGCTTGTGTTTACATACCCACACACCCTCGATCTGTATTTCTGTGTGTGTCAACGTTCCAAATTCAAATTACATAACCCAAACAAAACGTGTATACCTTTCATAGTGTTAATACTTACTAATTACCACAATGTTCAAATAAATCTACACATTACACGCTATGCAATAAGGCATTAAATTGTACAAACGTTAAAACAGGAGTTTATTAATTTATCAATATACAGGTTGATTTTTTATAGACGCAACGAAAGGTTTTGTGTGGACTATGGAAAAGATGTCTCTGTATACATTGTAATGTTTTACCGAGTATTTTTTATTATCTACAGACAGTTCAGTTTAGATAAAGGCTCAATAAAATTTACAATTAACGGCCGCACTCAGAGACGTCAATTAACTGTCAAGTTTCATTAGAGTCGCTGCTGACACTTTCTTTTCTATAGCAATAGAATTTTGCAGCAACTTTAATGTGACTTAAAAATTAATTGACGTCTCTGAGTGCGGCAATTAGTCGATAATGACATTGTTCCTTTTTTCCAAAGCCTAAAATTGTCTTTTTATTAAGTTTGACGAAACGCGAGCTAATTTAGCCTTTACTCCGACTAAACCAATTTAACAGCAATAAATGTCAGAGTAGACGCAACTGTGTGCTTATCGTCTCAATATCAAGTTAATAATTACGCCACATATAGGGTACATGTCAAATCTTGCGATCAGAATATTATGGCGGGTAGCACGGCGAATTCCATCAGCCCGTAATTACATGGTACACTTTGTTTGCTTTGCCCCTATGCTCGGCTTACGGGTGGGGAGGGGACAAATGGCTTATATCGATGGTATAACCACGTTTCAAATTATTTATAACATTTGAATGTTTTTATAAATAGCAATTAGATGTGACGATATTCGGCTCAAATTGTTGATTTTTAAGCGCAGTAAAATATTTAATTTGTTCATAACAAATTTAGAATTTATATCATAAGACATTTACTGACACTTTTCATTCGGTTTATTTATTAATAAAGGCATAGCTAACTTCAATGCTCAGCCTAACGCTGATTTGGGTCCGTTTCGCAACTATTTCCTCTCTGTGATTCCTTTTTGTGTTATTTTTAATTATTATTTCAGTGTGTTGAATTGTGAAAAAATGTTTTCTTTTTAATGTCAAAAACTATTTTAATTCCAAAATTTATATCTGAACTGAAGCGATTAAGTTTTTTGCTCTAACTTTCTAATTATGTGCCTACTTAACTCTCCGATTAAGAAAGTTAAGTTCTTAAAAGAGCGTCAAAATATTATCACAAAATACTCTTTAATTTGTTAATAAAATGCACGTGAAACGTAAACAAAGAACAACGGTAAAACATTGTATAGTGACATTTAAATGTCGATAATTAATTTACTCGACTCCATCACATCACTGCTTGGCTTTGGAAATTCGTGTAGACTTCGCTTTTTCAATGTTTATTTATTAACATGCTTACGAAAACAAAAGCTTTCGTTGGGTTTGAAAAAAAAATAAAAGGTAGAAAAATAGCCTGAAGGCGTAATGAGCTCAAAAAGAGCCTTCACAGGATTGTAACAAAATAAAAACGTGCTCTGTTAAAATAATTGAGTGGGATCGGATCTGATGTTTTTCAAGGCGACGCTGTGTTACTTTTGAAGTCTTTGTGCATATTCTAACAGAAAAAATAAATTAAGATAACACATTATTTGCTAAATCTCACTGGAAAACCTGGGCATTATATTTGTCGTTTGAGATTGTTTTCCGATATGTTTCGTTCGAAAAAACGTAGCAGTATTAAAAACAATCCAAAAAAAACGCGCTTTAACCTAAGATACAATATCGCTTGTCAAATTTTTAGTCAACCCTTCCTCTGCCCACGGTAACACAAACGTTCCCAAATTCAAGCTCGACAACAATGTACGTCAAATTACACCCCTTGATGTTACACGAATGGTGAACTAAATAACTCGACTGCGGACCAAATTCCTCGTTCACTCGCATGGCGGGAACATCGAGTGACGATTGTTGTTATTAATTAAACATATTTGATAGCGGTTTACATGTTAGCTGAAAATCGCTAGTTCTGCGTTTGAATATACGTGTAATTTTACAAAGGACTTTCATTATTAAATTGAAACTTATTTTTTTTGTCACACCCTGTAGTTTAAAATTAGAAATAGATGAAATTAAAGCGCGTCTTCTTAAAAGTGTTGATACCCTAATCAATCAGTATTCTAAAAACCTCCACATTAAATAAATAACCTCTCACAAAATTTATCCTTAAGTTTCCTTACCAAATAAAAAAGAACCTTACCGTAGCGTAATAAGGTTCGTTTTCAATGTTGATAAAAGTAGCTTTAATTTTTCAAATTGCCTCCTATTTAATAGTACGCGGCATCATTTTTTCTCAAAGACGAAACTCATAAGATTACCCACAAAGAACGCTAAATACTTTTCCGAATGACTGTACAGAGAAATTGCCTTTCTGGAAAGTTCATTAACCCCCGTGATACAAGGGGTGGTTAAAACGTTAACGAGGTTTTCGTGACGTAGGGAACAAAATGGCGGAGCCGCCATCTTGAATTGACCTTTAAATTACTTAACTAAAACTGGAGACTTATAGAAGATAGTCGTGTGCGTACGCGTTGATATTAAAAGGGTCGTTAATGTTAAAATAGGCTAGTGTGAGACTTCAATTAATTTTAAAGTTTGATTAAAGTTGCTGCGTCTTTCTATTGCTATAGCAAAGTAAGTAGCAGCGGCAACTTTAAGCAAACTTAAAAGTTAATTGTCGTTGAGTGCGGCCGTATATTATTTGTAGAATGTTTTTTTAATGAGTTTGGCTCAGACTCAAACATTTCTGCGTAAATAAAAAAACCGGTCAAGTGCGAGTCGGACTCGCGCACCGAGGGTTCCGTATAATTATGGTTCGCATCAAATATATTTCCCTATTTTGAGTCCTTAGTAATATATAAGTATACTCTACGCAATGTGTCGGGGCCATTAATAAAATAACTAGTAAAAATAAGTTTTATTTACTACGCATTAAGGTCCATTTTAGGTTGCCTTAATTTTTAACCGTCATTTTCAAAGAGTTTTGTTAATATATATCGAAAACTGATGATTTTATAGCTTCGTTTTATTGTTTCTATAAAGTATAGCTAAATGTCTATAAGTCCGAATTACTTCAAATTTTTCGGCCCGTAAACTTCAGAAACAAGGCGGGACAGGTCTTTTTTGTACTTTTATGACCATAAATCCGAAATTAAATTACTAAAAATAAAAAAAATTAAAAAAATTAATGTACAAACACTGCCCTTTCATATGATACCTACCCTATTGGATATAATCGCTTTAATTTTAGAATTATTCGCTAACTCGGGAATCAATATTGAAACTCGCGCCAAATGACAACTTTTCTGCCTCGCATAACAAAGAACTATTTTTCCCAGATGCCCCTGGCGCTCCATACATCGAGGGTTACGCTGAAGGCGAGACAGTGCGCCGGGGCCAAAACCTCGAGCTGGTCTGCAGAAGCCGTGGAGGCAACCCACCAGCTCAGCTCATCTGGTACAAGAATGGGGAACAGATCAAGATGGCTTACAGGTCGGTGCAGAATTACGTACGATTGTACAGTCAAGGTCATAAATATGTATACCTACACTTTAGTACCTTGTCTACTTAATGTCATGTTTAAACTGCCATATATTAATGTCACAGCGATTAAATTGACAAGGTACTAAAGTGTATACATATTTATGACCTTGACTGTACCCACGAGTTTGCGTACAGTCAAGGTCATAAATATGTATACACTTTAGTACCTTGTCACTTTAATCGCTGTGACATTCGTATATGGCAGTTTAAACATGACATTAAATAGACAAGGTACTAAAGTGTATACATATTTATGACCTTGACTGTACAAGTCATGTGATTTCATTCAGGAATTACTATTATTTTCGGAACGGGCAAAAAAAAGTGACGTTCACAGTTTAAAAGGACCTTATGGAGGAAGACAGTTACGCTCTTCTTATTCTTGTAACTATACGAATACTATGGTAACATTTCTAAAAACGGCATAACCGCCTGCCTCCGTAAGGTCCCTTTATATTGAGAACGTCACAAATAATTCTTACAAACAATAACAAACAAATATCGAGGTTGGATCATTAGCGTTTATTTAATTAAAGCACTAGTGTGAAATGTATTTTCTTTATTTGCCATCGCCAACTCGTGTTTTAAATATCTTTTACTTAGAAATAACCATATTATTAATCAAATAATATAACATTGTCGGAATCAGAATTGTGCCCCTTGAAATATCGAATTAGAAATAGAAACATTTATTCGACGACCACAGGAACAAAAAAAACAAAACAAAGATTACAGATTATAAAAGAAAGGCAACACACACAGATACCAAAGTTAAACAGTAACGGTGCAGTAATGTTTCTATTTCTACTTATTTCTATTTCTATTCAAGGGTGAACCGGTTTGTAAATTCAGACTGTCAAGATTGCTAGTTCCGTCTAGTTCTATCACAGTTCTTTTATAGTTCCCAAGCTTAATACTGTATATCCGCTTATGCAAAATATCGGGATAAATATGACAGCGGCCATTTTTAATAAAATTATTTGCGTAGAAAATGCAGTCAACGTCGTAAATCTGATCCGCCACGCACGTCTTAATACAACTGAAGGGATGTATCGATATCGATAAGTGCTTGTTCTAAGCACTTATCGATATCGATACATTGTGATTACTTTTCAGATGCTTTTTATGGCAGCAAAAAGACGAACGAGCAAACAGGCCTTATCTTTGGCCGCGTAGATTTTATTAAGCCTTATTTCTTTAAGAACTAAACGCCTATTCAATGCCATAGGAAATTGTGACCCAATTTTTAAAAATTTCATACCTTTCACGCATGTGATGATTGAGTCACATACAATGATTTTAACAAGACAAAAAGCTTTCAAAGATATAATACTTCGTAGGACAATAATGTTTTTTGATTGAGGTTTTCCTCGTTATTATATATTTTAAATGAATACAGTACCGGCAAATAATCTATCATATATGTACTTACATCTTATACGATTATCTACAAATGTGACTCGCCAAAATTTAACAACCAATCAAAAACTAGGTAACCAATAGTATTGCTATTAATAAATTCGTTAGCTGATTAAATATATAACAAATGTTGGTACATATCGTAGTTTAAAAAAGTTTAGTATTTAAAAACCATTGGCCACGCGTTCATACTAAATTTACTAGATTTGTATGAACACATCAGCAATGTTTTTTTAAATACTAAACTTTTTAAACTACCATAATGTACAAACATTTTTTATATACCATTTTGAACCTTATTTAATCAGCTAACGAATTGAATAATAGCAATACAATTGGTCAACTAGTTCTTGATTGGTTGTCAATTTTGGTGAGTCACATTTGTAGGTAATCGTATGAGATGTAAGTACATA
This sequence comes from Tortrix viridana, assembly GCA_963241965.1. NCBI lineage: Eukaryota > Metazoa > Arthropoda > Insecta > Lepidoptera > Tortricidae > Tortrix > Tortrix viridana. Next base: position 1,529,453 of record OY725197.1, read on the forward strand.
TATGATAGATTATTTGCCGGTACTGTATTTGACATCAATAGACCAGTTCTGTTTTTTTTTAATAGCATAATAAAAATATCGATAAATTAAAACTATCGATACCATCTCCTCTCTAGCCTATATAAATCATGGCGACATACGCCCTATCTGTTGCCAGTTTAATACGATCCCGGCGAGAGAGGGGGAGAGGGATGTTTTTCACAATACTTATATCTTGGGAAATATTCACGGTATTTATATGAAAAATATTGTATGACTCGGGGATAAAAGAACACGATTCTTTGACGCGGTTTTACGAGTAAATATTTAATATAAATATATTAAAATTAACATAAGTGTTATCATTATCACCTATCATACAACGAAATTTGCCAATGGAATATGAACCTATTCTGAATAGAATAGATTCTAATTTCTAATTTAATTGTCAGTCATAAAAACAACAGAAAATTCCACTCTATCTCCTTTGAAATGGATTTTAATTCCAATGGCATGTACATTTTATTGTACAAGAGGCCTTAGGAGGATATTTCGCATGTCTGAGCACAGACCTTCCTTCTTAACAAATTGTGACGTTCTCAATATAAAGGGACCTTATGGAGGCAGGCGGTTACGCCGTTTTTAGAACTATTACTATAGTATTCGTATAGTAACAAGAATAAAAAGAGCGTAACTGCCTTCCTCCATAAGGTCCCTTTATATTAAGAACGTCACAATTAGTGATATCTAATGTGAGATACAATAAGTCATGAAATAAACAGATTTTTTTTTATTATTCACCTTCTCTTGGCAAAAAAAGCATCCCATTTAAAAACAATCGCCTACAATCCCTGTTTGCAGACGAATCCGGCTGGATAATAACAATTTCGCTCAATCCATTCGTTCATTCGTTCAATCCATTCATTCGGATCTTAGTAACGGAGCGGAAAATAACGATTCTGATATTTGTGACATGCCGAAGCTTTACGCATCGGTTTTAGTTTATTTATGAAAAATCTTATGAGTTCAGGTGTTCTTTTAAATGAATTGTCACTAAAATTCTTCAATGAAATTAGGTACTAAAGCCACAAAGAACGATCGAGATTTTTTAAATGTGACGTTCTCAATATAAAGGGACCTTATGGAGGAAAGCAGTTACGCTCTTCTTATTCTTGTAACTATACGAATACTATGGTAACAATTCTAAAAACGGCGTAACCGCCTGCCTCCATAAGGTCCCTTTATGTTGAGAACGTTACAAATTCAATCCTTAGTGGGTTTTTTTTTTCTTTATTTGGGCAACTAACAGTAAGACACATTACAAGGTAGCTTAAAGTTACTTAGGTAAATCGTATTATATATGCAACAACGACATTATTCACATATTAAAGCGGAATTCAGCGAAAAGCTATATAACCGAGTGTATTTATGTGTTTGTGTATCTGTCTGTGGCATCGTAGCTCCTAAGCGGATGGACCGATTTTGATTTAGTTTGTTTTGTTAGAAAGGTGACTTAATCGAGAATGTTCTTAGCTTGGTTTGATGAAAATCCGTTAAGCCATTTAAGAGTTATTAGCTCTGAAAGTAGAGCTCCCGATTTTGTCTATTGTGTTATCTAAGCAACTACAATGTGTATTTGTGACGTTCTTAATATAAAGGGACCTTATAAAGGAAGGCAGTTACGCTCTTCTTATTCTTGTAACTATACGAATACTATGGTAACAGTTCTAAAAACGGCGTAACCGCCTGCCTCCATAAGGTCCCTTTATATTGAGCACGTCACATTTTATTACTAAAACTCTTTTCTTCTTATACGATACAAATTTGGTTTATTTTTACCGAGGTCAAAAAAAGTAAATTAATGAATGAATGAATTTAAAGTTAATTTAGTTAGTTTCATAATGCTTTGCCTCGTTTACAAAATTTAAATTAAATCATTTTAAATTCTTAAAGCATTTTCCCGGCCAAAATCTGAAGCGGTATTTGTAACAATGTCATAGGTTATCATTTGCAAAACAACAACCCGCTGTATATAAATTTCAATGTTCAAACACATCCGCTTTATAATTCTATTTATAAACAGTACAGTCGGGCTCGATTTAATTCCCACTCAAGCACTTTTCTCCGCGTCTGTACCTCAGAGCTTACTTTACTTTTTTTTCTTCAAACTCCAAACCTCTTTTAGTTTTATATCACTTTGAACCAATGAAGTGTAAGAAGTGGGGCTACTTTTTTTTTTCTCTTCCGTTGAAGTATTTATTGGAACAGGTATTTATACTAGGTGTTCCAGTAATCAATATCAAAAATCGGTCTAACTAGGGTTTATGTTTAGATGTTTGATCCAAATAACATTTAGATATTTTTGATAAACCAGATAGTGACTCATAATACTTTCATAGTCTGTCTAACAACACACCGAAGTGTCACAAAGCCTAATTATTTTCGATACTTGTAAAGTATTTCAACAAGTATTTATACTTGTTCCGTTACATTCGCCTCAATCGATTAAGTCTCGAAGATTTGTGTTTATACGCTGGTATAAATTTGTGTTGGGAACTTTCATTTCCTATGGAGCCTTTCAGTTGGTATTCCGATTTTATGTCCGCGATTATTTTAAATATGTTATTTGTAGCGTTGTTAAATGGAAGTTTAAGATAAATACTAACATCCTGTATAATATCCCACCGCATCCTGTATATTAAATATGTTTATTAGCCCTTTACTTTGCAACGTTGAGCCGGCTCAAGAACTTCATGGTCCACTTTTTTTATATTTTTTTGTTACTATTTTTTATGCTCTTAAAACAAAAGAGGTTTGAACTCACGTAATTTTTCACTTTTGCGAATAGGGATGATTTTTTTTCTTTGTCGATCAGGTAGATTATCAAAAAGTATTGGACACGTATTTTTTCTTTTTTGACATAATCACAAAATGTCGCTCGATGTCACGTCTTACAATTTTTACACAGAAGTGACGTCACTCGCCCCCACTCCCGAACATTGACGCGCTTTATCTTTGTAATTTTTCGTTTGATTGACAAAAGAAAAATACGTGTCCAATATTTTTTGATAATCTAACCGACGGACAAAATAGAATTTCCGTCCGTCGGTCCTAACTATAAAGAGCTATCTTCTTAGAGTTCTTTAGAACCGTAATACATAGCGGGTTGATTTTTTTTCAGAATGTGTTATTACGTTGGATTTTTTAACAAATAAAAAACAATATTCTTATTGTTTATTATTTTTATTAGTTAGATAATAAAGGTTTTTTTTTTCAATGTATCTTTATTTTTGTTGTATCGTAAAAACGGTAAAACACACAAGCGTATTGGTATAGAACCAACCCTATAGAATAAATAATACTTAAAACGAGCTAAATACGCGCGGAACCTTCAGTGCGCGAGTCCGACTCGCACTTTCCCGGATTTTTAATAATTTACATTAATTATCGGTTCGTACCTTTTAAAAAGCGAGAATATAAATCTAGCGCACAGATTGGCATATTGTTTGATTCTCTGACATTTACGTGTTGCTCCACCAATAAAGCTGAAACCATTTTGTATCAGCCATGTTTTTTTTATCAAACAAAGCCTGACTACTATCATTGTGCTTCAACAATGGACAGTGATTTATTTTTGTGACACATTTTATTTTATTGCGAAGCAGTTTATAATTTGTCAATTTATTATGCGTCGTTAAGTGACATTTTTATTAATAAAAATGAATTCTATTTACTAAGCAACACTCAAAAATGTGATTTTCAAACATGATTTTTCTAACACGAAAAATTCTACAAAGATTTCAGAACTACCTTTAAAATATCGGCCTTTGGTCATAAAACTGTCTCCACTCTATTGTGCGAAGTAGACGTTACGGCTATCGACTATCGATACAGACCATTACGCGCGTCCCTAGTGATGTATGTGTGCGTGGCAACACCGCTTTATAAGGCATTTTATTTATTAGACGCTCGTGTATTTATTATAAAAGTTTGCCACTTTTTGTTTCGACTTGGTGTTACTATAAAATATTATTTTAAGCGAAATTTAGTCTTATAAAGATCAAAAAAGTATTAAATTAAACCAGCGCAAACCAATTTCATTTTAGACTATTTAAAGATTTTTTAATTTTTATTTTCGGTCTTTTTCAAATATACAAAACTTATTTGAAACATGAATCCACGATTTCTTTCCTCTTTGTTTTGAATAAAATCTATCGACAACTAAATGGGCGTGGGAAACATCACTACCCTATTATGCGACGTAGACATTGCAAGTCTCCCGGGATATCGACTATCGATAACGACCATTCACTAGTGATGTACGCTGGCATATTTAATTTATTTACGCTCTGGGGCAATACAAAAGCAGATATAGTGACTTAGCGAGTATTTTGAAATATTTCCTAGAGAGATAAAATTTTGCCCAGTTAGTTCTTACAAGGCCCATGAAACTAGGGGTTTCAGGTTTGATCCTCGATAAGGTCACATATTTGTGATTATTATTTTGTAATTTTTATACTAAGAGCCACTTACACCATCTTTAAATATGTTTAAGTCTTAAACATATATTTAACCTCATGATATTTCCATACATTTTGACACAACTTGAACTTGATTCAGACTTACTGCCGCACTCAGAGACGTCAATTAATTTTTAAATTTCATTAAAGTTGCTGCGTCTTATTCTAATGATATAGCAAAGAAAGTGACAACAGTTACTTTAATGAAACTTAAAATTTATTGACGTGTCTGAGTGCGGCCGTTAAACATATTTAACGCAAATGGTGCAATCGGCCCTAAATGTAGTATTGAAATTAAGCAAGAATGTATATATACATGGTGCTTAATATATTATAAACAGTAAAACACAGACTTAAAAACACTTGTGGCATTATTCCACGAAAATATGACAAATACAAAGTAAGGCACGAATTTACTTGGACCGCCCAAAATCCTCTTATCTCCGAGATATGCTGCAAAAACCTCGAAGACAACTTGATTAATGCTCCCCGGATTATACGGGCGGGTCAGAGTTCGATTCCCGGACCTTTGTAGCCAGATGGGCTTTTATTTTTCTTTGTGCGAATGTTTTTTTGTGTTTGTTGACTTTGGGGATTTGAATCGAATGCCCTTTCGGGGATAAACAGAATTGAGTGGTTTTTGAAGCGTTCGAGTAGACTGTAACTAAAAGATTTTGTTGTTTAAACCATAAAATTTCGTATTGTTTTGTTACTTTACTCATTCTTACTAATTGAAAAACGAATTAAGGGTGTTCGATATTTATTTTCGTGATCGCTAGTCGGAATTAAACTTATTTAAAATTTAAATAAATCTGCATTACTAGTATATTTATGTTTTGTTATTAACTTCATTTATTAATACTTTTAGTTTGTCCTACCTGCCAATTTTTGATGTTTATTTTTCTTCTCTTCTTTGTAAGGTTTTCTGGAAGTATTGCTGTTTAGCGGTAAGATGTTGACTCACTATGTAACACTTCTCTTTCTTATTAAAAAAATAATTATGTCTTCATATCAGCGGAGAAGGTTACATAAAACACAATATCAACGAGGTATAAACCACAATTACCTTATTATTTAATGAGAATCAGAATTAGGGCCTGCGCAAACCGGCGGAGCGCAGCGCAGATCACTTTAAATTTATCAATGTATATTCTTCCCTATTTTAATTACAATGAGGTATAAATTTGAAAGCTCTGAGACCGACCTCGGAGCATCACGGGGGATTTCCACTCTGCGGCTGCGGCACTAAATTTATACCTTATTGTAATTAAAATAGAAAAGACATTGATAAATTTAAAGTGATCTGCGCTGCGCCCCGCCGGCTTGCGCAGGCCCTTAGAGTCACAATTCAGATATCGTTTATTTTCCTAGTTAATATTTGTTACAACTTATGACCCTGCTCCCATTCGAGTGTCAAGGGTGTATTATCTCGATTAAGCTACGTATTATGGTTTACCCTTGAATCACCGACACTCATTTCATGGAACGTTTTACTTCACCGAATTTTCATTTCATCAACAGGCATTGCCACGTGCAGGAGTTATAATTTTTTGGTGGTCACAGAACTAACCTAACCTACGTAACCCACGTTTAAGATAACCTGAAAACAATAAGGTTTCAGCAGAAATTAGCTTTCGATGAAATTAAATTCGGTGAAACGACACATTCTATGATATGTGTCTGCAAAACATAACACGCTAGGTATGAGATCATTGATGGTTCCAACGGAAGACCAGCGCTGACTTTAATGCCGGAATTATGCTGAGTTGGGACCATTTCGTGACTACATTCTTACTGTGTGTATTTTTCTGTCTTTTCCTGATATTTGTCACGAATAAATGTTTTTCTTCTTCTTCTTCATTGCAAATTTGGTGTATATTAGGGTAAATTTCCGGGCGTTTCAACCGCCGTCATTAGTGTCACCAATATATTGACGAGATCAATGACACTACAGCAACTTCTGATGCTGATAGAAACATCCCCGGTTCTGCTTCTGCTTACATCAGGAGTTGCTGGTAGGTGTCATTGATTTCGTCAAGGCACTTGACCGGTTCTTTTTATTACAAGTAACTATCAATAATGGAATCCTTAATAAATGCGGAAGTTTGTGTGTGTAAGTTTGCTACTCTTTCACGCTGCAACGGCTGAACGGATCTGAATAAAATTTTGAATAGAGATAGCTTATACGCTTGATTAACACATAGGCCAATTTTCATCTCGGAAAATTTTAAAGTTCCCGAGGGAGCAGCGATAAATGACATCTAGGCGGACGGAATCGCGGGCAGACGCTAGCTTAGTATATACTGAGCCTTTTTATCATAAAAACAGTAAAGGTGTCGTAATTCGACGTTGCTCCTTTTATTTGAAGATCGCAGAATGTCTTCCTCGAGTCATCCTTGTTATTTTTCATCTCGAGTTCCACCTCTCCTTACAATATGTGACGTTCTCAATATAAAGGGACCTTATGGAGGAAGGTAGTTACGCTCTTCTTATTCTTGTAACTATACGAATACTATGGTAACAGTTCTAAAAACGGCGTAACCACCTGCCTCCATAAGGTCCCTTTATATTGAGAACGTCACATATTTCACACAGTTTTCTTTATCGTTCAACCTATTCAAACATTGTAAAATATATTCTGCATCTAAATCGTATCATTTCAAATCATTATATTCTGACAAAAGACTTAACGGTTAAGGTTTAAAATAAGTGTGTCTTAATAAAATCGCTGTAAAAATGTGAAAATCGCTTAGTAATAAAAGGTAATAAAAGTCAGGACGAGACACTTTTATTTTAAACCAAGCGTTAAGTCTTACGTTAGAATATGGAATAGATGTATTCATTTCCCTAGCACCTGCCAAATTTTATCTCGCGCATGCATGTTACGCCCGCTGTAGTTTTAAAAATATGATGTAGTTAAAATCTGGCCTCGTATTATGATCGTCTTTATCACGGTGGATAAATGCGGATAAAGCATCTGTCTCTCTCGCACACGTACTAGTCAAAAAGTGACAGATGTTTTATACTTATCTCTTATCTATCTACATAATAATAGGCCCGCTGGAACACGTTGAAACTAACGAAACGTTACTAAGCCTTGTTTTGTCCCAAAATCGACAGACCACATTGACACCGGAGGTAGGTCAGCTTAACACGACCTCAGTAAATGCATGGTTTTCGAGATATGCCAGTTTAAAGTTTGAACTGGAAAATAACTTTAAACTGGCAAATCTTGAAAATCATTCGATTTTTACTAAGGTCATGCTAGGCTGGTTCGGTGTGGGGACAATGCGTAACGCACTTCCAGTCCGTTAAAAAAAAAAAAAACGAAAAAAAAAGTGTCTGGTTCGATCCGTCTTAGGCTGGTCTACCTCCAGTGTCAATGTGGTCTATCGATATTGGGACACTGTACGTTAATTCTAAGGAATGGTTTACTAAGACCCTATTGGTATAAAACCCTTGAAACATTATTCGGTTGAAATGTTAACAAAAGATACGTAAAGCAAATTTGAGACTCGATTTCCAAGAAAATATTATTATCAGACGATAATATAATATGCCTTGAGTGCTTTTGTACTTCTATATTTTCGACGAAACCGAGTTGTATTGATAATATATTATTCAATATTATTTTTATTTAAATAAGTTAATATTTGAATGTTTTAACTGCCGTCATTGTTATCCTAATATATTTTTACTGGTAAAAATAATCATAATTACTAGCACCGTCTGATGTAAATAGAAGCAGAACCTGGAATGGAAACTATTCCATTTCTGTTATAAAAAGCAGGGACCGGACAACCCTTTCACCGGGAAAAGCCTTTCAAAGGGCTTCCCATTGAAACAGCTAGCCCAGTGGATTTGCTCACCCATTCCAATAGGCAACCCATTCGATTGACTTTCCCTTATCGAATGAAGAACCTAACGATAAGGGCAGCCCTTTGAAATTGGTAACCGGTAACTGATTCACATTGATATCCCTATGGAAGGGTTTCCCTGACGTTTAAGCGCTTATTATAAAGCTTTCCCTTTTGTGGAAGGTATGTACGAGCCAATCACAAACGTTTGCCATAGAAAATCGAACCGTATTAGATCTTTTGCCGCTCCGCGCGGTAACTTCAAACGATACGCTGTCGGTAACGTATAATAAGGGTTTTATAAGGGTATTCGGTTAGCGCTTAGTTGAATGGGCTGTCATTTACTTGCTTCGAACGGGACGCAAGGTAACGTGTGTTTTATGAAGTCTAAAAAAGGTCTTAAATTGCGTATATACTAGTAACCTTTTTTAAACGGTTTAATAAGGGTATTGGTTAGCGCTTAATAGAATGGGCTATCGTTTGGAAATAGCGCTTTAAAAACACATTTAAAGGGTTTTGACGGGCAGAGGGTTTGGTAAGTAAATCCTTATGAAAAACCCATACAAAACCCATTGAAAGGGATAGCGGGCCGGTCCCTGATAAAAAGAATAGTATTATGTTTTTTTTTTAAATACAACTTAAGTATTTATCAAAGACACTAGCTTTAAGCTCCAAGTAAAATGTTATAACCTTTTACTTCTAAAGATGTACTCCCATTATCGGCATAAAGTGGCATATGCCACTTTATGTCGTATACATTTCCTTAATCTGGCGTGCTATTTTTAACACACTCGTATATTTAAAAAAAAAAAATACTGAAATAACTTTAGACATTAAGTACTGTTTAAAGACTGCAAAACCAGCGGTACCTACATCGGATAAGGGCACATACGTAATAAAATATGGTAATATTATTAAGATAATTGGTTATAAAATTTTCTTAACATCAGACTTTACACACAGTATAAATATAGCAGTAAAGAAACTACGAACAAACGTTCGAAACGTCACACTCACACAGATGCACGTCTCCACCATTCGTCTCCACGCGACACCCGCCATGGACAGCACTGCCATGTCCGCTCAGGGGACCCGTAGGGACGTGCGTGCGTCTGTGTGAGTGTGACGTTTCGAACGTTTGTTCGTAGTTTCGTTACTGCTTTAGCTATATTTATACTGTGTACATTTCATAATAGTTCCATGATACAGGATGTAGGTATTTTTTCCTGCGTTGTATTTTCTTGTACAGCCGAGGACAGAAATATGTATACACTTTTGGACCTTATTACAATGGAACAAGGTGAAAAAATGTATTTATCTTTCTATCCTCGACTCGTACGAACACAACTGTCTTCATAAAATGAGGACATTTATCGTAACCGAACTGTACACCTTCCTCTAGTATTTTTCTATTAACCTTTGAAACGCAGCACGACAGGGTTTAACACGTTGTCTTTGGAACTCGACACGGCAGCTTCTGTGATTCAATACGATCCTTTGTGTCTACTCGTATTTATCGAAAACATTTTTTATAATCAACAGTAGTATGTTAAATGATCTGTTTAGGTTTATTTATGAAAGTAATATCTATATAGTTTGTAATATTAGAACAAACGAAAATAATATATTTATGACTAGCTTTTGCCCGCGAGTCCGTCTGTCTTCATTTATCGGATTTCCCTTGGGAATTACCAAATTTTCCAAAGTATTCTATATGTTAATCCAGAGTATAAGCTATCTCCATTCCGAATTTCATCCAAATCCGTCCTGCCGTTGCGGCCTGAAAGAGTAACAAACTAATACACACACAAACTTTAACATTTATAATATAAGTTAATTGACTTTTTATAATTTAAAAAAAATCTTGTATGTTATTAAAATAAAATATGCAATAAGTACAGTAACATGTTTTTTTTTCGCATTTTCAACATTTCTAATAGAATAAAGACTGTATGTCTTTTAAGTCCTTTTACGATCAAAAAATCTAAAAGAAATCGGAACATTATTTTCACCTTACCTCGGGGTGAACAGCTATCGTAAAAAATATACTTAACTCCCCCACTCTATACATAATTCAGGCCCTATCTTGTTGACTTGGCCGGTAGACTATCCATCAAATATAACGTCATTTTTCAAAGTTTTTCTGTAAGGTCTTTATTTGCGACAACGTCAACAGATTAAGAGTAGGTTTTATGTAAGTGTATATATCTATAAGTGCCTAACACACTTAATACAAGCCTAGAGCCTGGTTTGGCCCTGATATTTATTTATGTATAAATCGCGCTTCCTTGTGATGTTTTGACAGATCATAATAATATGTAATACGGCCATTGCAGTGGCCATTGCAGTTGCTCCAATTATAGTAAGTTTTCGTTGTTTTAAAGCACGCTTGTTAAGTAACCTTTAAGAATAAAGAAATAACTGAGGATAGACGTAACTAAACTTGGGTCTATTTATTATTTCGCCAAAACTAAAAAAGATGGGACAAGGTCGCGCCTTACTTGGAAAACCATTTATCAATCCATGTTACTGTCCAACAACGAGAAAGGGGGACTGTTCTAGATACTATGATGCATAAGCGACCTTATGTTAACCGAAGAGAGTTCAATATGCCTCTGTTGGTGAAATGCAGATGTGTTTTTTTTCCTTTTAAAAGACACGGTAGACCCTTAAGAGGTCACAGGAATTGTCAGTGCCTGCTTGAGTTGAGGAAAAAGGACATAAGTGTACTTAGGGCTTTTTTAAGCTTAGTTGAAAGTTGCAGGGAAAATTGTAGTTTTTTAATAAGCAAAGGCGTTTTAAATGATCACAAAAATGGTGTTATGAATAAAACTATAGCAATAAAGAAAGATGCTAAAGTTGCACAGTTAGCTAAAAACAATTTAAGTAATTTAAATTATGAATAGTTTTAAATGGAATCACATACACATAATTATTTATTTTAATGCTTTTTTTCAGTCAACCATACCAGATCAAAACTTTATGTCTCAAACATTTTTATTCTACATTATATTATATAAAAATGGGCGAGAGCATGTCGGACCATTGTAGGGTTCCGTCGCCATTCTTACAAACACAAACAACAACCTCCACAAAACACAAATATTAGCTGATTTTCGGTAGGTATGTATAAACATTTTAATCGTCTTTAACTCAAGAACCAATAAAGTCTACTTAGTCGTGATAGTTTTCCTTTTAAATGCGTTATATAAAAATAAAAAAATAAATAAATATCAGGGGACAATCTCACACAAATTGACCTAGTCCCAAACTAAGCTCTAGGCTTGTACTATGGGTACTAGACAACGATAAACATACTTATATAGAGAAATACATACTTAAATACATAGAAAACAGCCATGACTCAGAAACAAATACTCGCGCTCATCACACAAATATTTGTCCATACCGGGATTCGAACCCGGGACCGCTAGCTTCGTAGGCAGGGTCACTACCAACTAGGCTAACCGCGTCGTCGTCGTATGCGCTTTCGATTAAGTTTCTTTTTCAGATCTTTATTACTTGACTCTAACAAAATTTTGCACTTAATAAGCTTAATAGAAATTTTTTTTTCACAAACCCGCATTTTTTAAAGACCTATCCAACGACACGTGTAGGGGAGTTACCCTAAAAAAAATTTATTTTACCACTTTGTCAGTGTGACTAATATGTATATTCATGCCAAATAACAGCTTTCTAGTACTAAGAGTCTCTGAGCTAAGCTCCGGCGAACGGACAGACGGACGGACACGGCAAAACTATAAGGGTTCCTAGTTTGACTACGGAACCCTAAAAAGACAGGAGCGCGCAACATTTTTCAATAATATAAATTTCTCAACTCCATTATAGAGACTAGAATAAAATGTCTGTTAAAGCTGAAGTTGAAAACATTACACCCCCAGATTAAGTAATAAATAACAGACCGGGAAATTTAGAGCGGAATTTATTTTTCCACGGCATAAGTTATGAGCTTGAGCGAGGTATATTAACTTGGTTTATTACAAACGTACATGGTTGTAAGCTGAGATGCAATTTGTAAGGCTTGCTTTGATTTAAGTGAATATGGTCAAGTGTTCAGAAGAAAATAATTTACAGCAAAGACTTAGAATGTTAAAAAAACCGGGCATTAGCGAGTCGGACTCGCGCACTGAGGGTTCCGTACACGTTTGGCTGGTTTTTAGTATTTGTTGTTTTTCTATAGTTGTTTAAAAAAAAACGTTTCTTGTGTCGGGACCCCCTTTATTTTTTCACTTTTTTTATTTATTTGTTAATAAATCCGCCGTAATAACACATATTCTGAAAAGTCTACCCGCTATCTATTACGGTTCAAAAGATACAGCTCTTTATAGTAAGGACAGACAGACAGACAGACGGACGGACGGATAGCGTGGGCATATTAATAGGGTCCCATTAGGCGGCCTTCGGGTACGGAACCCTAAAAAACGATTGGTTTAATGACATCTCAAAAATAGTAGGATTAAAAACAAAAACAATTACTGACCGTAACAAACTTCGTTTTGGATTAGTTTTTTATTAAAATAAATATCAGGGGACAATATCAAACACATTGACCTAGTCCCAAACTAAGCTCTAGGCTTGTACCATGGGTACTATACAACGATAAACATACTTATATAGAGAAATACTTTGAAAACATCCATGACTCAGGATCAAATACTCGCGCTCATCACACAAATATTTGGCTATGCCGGGATTCGAACCCAGGACCGCTAGCTTCGTAGGCACGATCGTTACTATCTAATACTTATTAACGCCACAACTTATTCAGAGAAAAGTAACCTTAAAAATTATAATTACAGCATTACTTAAAGTTTTCTCTTGTACCCCGTCTTAAAGGTCTGTGACATAATTCACCCCGCCCCTAGATAGAGGAGTCACACAAACTTGGTCTCATGTTCATGTAACTTGCACTTAATGTTGCCACTTTAAGTCGTTTTAACTTAATTTTAGAAACATAATAAGTTAAAATGCCGAAAAGGTTTACCATCGCTTTTATGCATGCTATTAAAGTTTATAAAAAGCTTTAGTCATTAAGTTTATGAAGATATAGTACACTATCTTAGTACATATAATTCGTTTTAAATTTATTTTCGTTATAGTAACGCTTATAACACCGCCTGAAGCTAAAATCTGACAAAATGTGGCGTTCTCAGTATAAAGGGACCTTATGGAGGCGGGCGGTTACGCCGTTTTTAGAACTGTTACCATAGTATTCGTATAGTTACAAGAACAAGAAAAGCGTAACTGCCTTCCTCCATAAGGTCCTTTTATATTGAGAACGTCATCAATATCATATTCCAGAATATCTTACAGAATGTTTCAACGTAAATCTAACGCTTTTAGCGTAACCTAGTTTAGGTAAATATAGGATCCAATTCGGAACAGTGGCCTGTAAATTTAAATATCTGTAAACGTAAATTTATAAACGTCAAACTCGATTTTGACAGGTCTAAACGTAATCCGTATTCGGTAATTCCTTATTTAAAATTAAAATCTCTAATTTTAGACATACGCATAATTTGACGTTTATAAACTATTCAATTTACAGATACAGGCCAATTTGGTATTCGGACGGACATCCTAAACGTAAATTTACAGAATTTTATTTATCTTATCTGTAAATTAGCGCGCCACCTAAAACTTGACGTCTAAAATTTAAGTGACAAGTAACCTTGCTCTGTTATTGTGAAAGTGTAGTATTTCGGATATATTTTACTTAGTGATAATGGATGACTTTATAGTTGTTGGTGAAATTGACGAAGATGAAGGATAAATAAATAATTTCATTAAGTATATCCGCCGTGTGGGCCGTGTGTAACATTTTATCGGTCGGCCATAGGGTCAGCCGGCTTGAAATCGGGAAAAGTAATGTTTGCACATCAAAAACCATATAATATCAGTGCAGTGGTCCAAAATATGAAGAAAAATAACATAGGTAAGTATATATCATTCCTCCACATAGCTGATTTTTGTTTACCATAAATTAGTTGATTATTTGTGAAATTTGAATTTGTTAAGTGGTAATTTACTGGTCGCTCAAAATGTTTAGTTTTTGCCAAAAGGCTCACTCACATTTAAAATGACATCTAGTAACCTTACCAAGGATTAAAAACATAAGTAAAATAAGATTTGCCTAGGTACTTAGAAGTGTGAAGCTCTATACATTTTTATATGAAACAATTTTAACAGTATGAGGGACCTATAAAGTTGATTAAATTGCAATAAAACTTGGTAGACCCAATTTTCATGTATTTTGGAATAAAAAGAAACTTAGAAAGTTATTATTATGATGTTATTATTATTATTATGAAAATTGGGTATACTGAGTTTTATTGCTATTGAATAAACTACAGGTCGCTCATACTGTTAAAATTGTTTCATATAAAAATGTATAGGACTTCACACTGCTAATAAATATATCAAATGAGAAAGGCTTATATAAAGGCTTAACTATTGCAAGTTCTTTTTAATTTTTACTTTTGCAAACTCATAAACTTGTAGACAATCTCCTATTATCAACAATTATATAATAATTAAAAAAAAACTGGTAGATTTACTTTATTATTATAGATTAATTAATTAATGTGTTAGTATAAAAGAAATAATTGTTGTGTTATGTTAACTTATGTCTCCAAATGATTTGATAATTTATCAGTGGTGGTTATTTTGTGACTAGCAAGCCACAGCTCATGAGTTTAATTTCTGCTAGAGGCAAGATTTGTTTGATGACCACAAATATATGTCGAAGTTTAATATGGATTTGTTTAGTACTTATTACAACAACATAATGAGTGCATCTATAAAATGTATCTATATACCTTCTTTCTGTTTCAGATATGTGATTCTGACAAAAGGATTATAAGTGTCAACACTGATGCACACATGATGCAGCAATTTTGCAGGCAACAAATATAAATGTGAATCAGTATGTCATCGGGAGACAGAATAGATGGATACTTGGTTAGTTTATATTTCATATTAATATATAATACTAGCCATATTTTAACCAAACAATAGATTTTAAACCCGAAAACCAATCACAAAAATGGTTTGTTATCTCCTTGTGCAGTCTTGCTGAACTCATATACCACTACTAGCATTACTAGCATTTGCCTGTGACTTGTCCGCGTAGAAGTCGTTTATCGCGGGAAAAAAGTAGCCTATCTGCTATTCCAGACTACAATCTCTGTGCCAAATTTAATTTAGATCCGTTCAGCTGTTCTGACATGATTGAGTAACAAACATCCATCCATCCAAACTATCGCATTTATAATGGTAGTAAGATAAGTAGGATATTATTATATACTGGGATAGCAGGCTAGACATTTATAATGTGTTGAGTGGAGACCTTCGCCAGCAGTAATAATAGTAATATTATGTAATATATGTGCGTGCTACACGGTTTCAAACCATGGTTTCAAACAGGTGGTTTGAAACCGTGTAGACAGTGGTTTTAAACCAAATTTCGCATGACCTTAAACACCCTTGGTAGATGTCAAACAAATGGGCTTGTTTGAAACTATGTAGCAGCTCGCTTCTACTAAGGTCACTTGGTTTAAAACCATGGTTTCAAACCGTGTAGCACACGCAATAGGCTGATTATGTTATGCAGGTATGTTAAACTAGCTTTTGCCCGCGACTCCGTCCGCGTAGAAGTCGTTTATCGGTTTTCCCTTGGGAACTACCAAATTTTCACACATACAAACACACAAACTTTATAATATTTGTAGGATTATAATATGTATAAGTAAAGATTACATACTTAACAAGTACAAGTGTGTCATTTGTTTGTAAAAATGGAACAATAAAGATGTTCAGTAATCAATCATTGGTCACCAGAATAATAATTACAGACGATTAAAGTAAGATTCATTTTAATTGACACTTTTTATATCCTGTTAATGTGTTCTGTAGGGCATCATCTGCACGGAGGCGCCGCTAAACAAGCGGGCCGGCTCCAAGGCGAAGGAAACGGGTGGAGACGCCACGAGTCGAGGAACGCAGCTATCTCTGGCCTTACTTATCATCATTATTATATCCAGAATTATACCAGAACATCATTTTATTGCATATGAAATTTTTTTGATAGGTCCTTTCTTGCACACGGCTTATTTTCTTTGCACAATTAGTGTTCTCGACTACCATTGTTTAACCCAAACTTTTTATTATATCTATTTAAAAAGAGTCTATTTGTAATGCTCATTTTTTTCAGGGGATAGCGAAGAAACTTCCGAGGATGTGAAGTTGTGCCTTCGTGTATATATACGTGTGGCGCTAGTTAGGAGTTTGAATGAAAATTAAAAACTTGTGTCCTAAATGAAATGTTTTTTTTATACAATTTCTTATGTTGAAATTAAAAATATCACTTGAATAGGTAATTTAAAACCGGTCAAATGCGAGTCGGACTCACGCACTGACAGTTCCGTACACATTTGGCCGGTTTTATGAACATTAGGAATATTATAATTAGTGCTGCTACCCGTGCGAAGCCTAATGCGGGTCGATAGTTTCTAAAAAAAAAGAATACTTGCTTAGGTATATGTTTTCAGTTAGCTCAGTAAATTATTCCTTGTAGCGTTTTTTAAAATGAACATATTCTTTCCTGGCTTTTAAATGACCGGTGTTGTAAGTTATTTTATAAGCGCCAGTTGCCAGCCAAGTTGTTGCTTTTATACAAACTGTGGGGTTTGAAGCTAGTTATGGGTCCCCGAGACGATCATATGCGATAGTCAATATTAATGACGCATTGTTACTTTTCACTTGCCCATCATTTGAAACCTCCAATAGGTACGTCATAGTGGACCTTAACTAAGGGGTAGTTAGGGTCCATTGTTATTTTCTATATACTTTGGATCTTTTATTTACATTAGCATCTATAACACATAAAAAGTGTTTTTATTCCATAAGCTTTTTAATAACTTATTAGTAGGTAGAGTGCAACTTGTTCAATCCTCCGCGATTCACTTGATAGGGGTTGTTATACCTACTTATGGGGCTTCTAAACGGGCTACATTTTTCTGCATTGTTTTATAGCCGGAAATATATCCTAAATGATGGAGAACAAGATGCCCATCTTGTTCTGGCATACTCAGTCTAAGAAATACAGCTATTGTTCCCGGCTACAAATTGCAGAAAAATGTGGCCCGTTTATACTAAGCCCTTTTAGGTACTCAATCGGCCAGATGCCCCGAGATAATAAAATTATACTTATCGAAAACGAGCGAGTAGGACCTACGTAGCGCGTTCGCCAGGGCCTTGGGGAACTGCTATACGACGCCGGCAAGAGTGGCCAGCAGGCAGTAAGTAGGTACGCTCGCGTCAACTGGCGCTCCAGTAGGTACAATTTTAGTTTTGAAACACCAAGTCAGATCAAAATGGTAATAGTTGTGCAGTAATAATTTTAGTTATAACTGACGATACGTTTAAAAATAAAGATAGCTTTGTTCTTATACGCTTGCGTGGAGACTGACGGAGGTGCGAAGTTGTAGTTGATTGCGGATCGAAGTTGTATGCGGGGGTGAAAGTAAATAGCAAACAAGTAGTATTTTTCTAAAAAAAATTTAATAAAAAATGAACACCTACATACTTAATATTAAATTAAAGCACAAGTACAAATAAAAACTACTTCATTGCACTCTTCACGCGTCCTTATCGCCGCCGCAACCAGTTCGCCACTTTGACGGATGGCGGGGAGTTCTCCAATGGAGTGGCGACAGGGTTATCTCAAGCTCCTAAAACAATGAGAACAGTTTATTAATTACCTACCATACCACGTTCCTCTGCATGATAAGTACGTAAGGTTCAATCCGCACAAGTCCTAAGTGTAAAGTTTAAAAAAAATTAAAACTATAGGTAAGTAGGTACTTGGAGAGAAAAGCACTTTTAGTGCACGGTTTTTTATTTTACTATACTGCTATACTTTGTAAACGAGTCCGGTAAAGTGCGTTTGACGAGCACGCATTTATCTAAACTTTAAAATAAAAAATAGAAATGCATCGTTGTTTAATCGACTTCATTCTAAACAGTATTGCCGTCTAATAAGTACTTATAGGTAGGTATATGACGGTGCAGGTCGCAGCGCTTCGCCGGGAAGATCGTGTGAACGTCAACCGCGCGGTCATGTGAACTTAGCCTACCTACCTACCTACTTTGTGTTTGACATAATACTTTGTCGTCATCAAACCCTCAAACCCAAACTGTAATAATTTGTAACAAAGTGAAAATAGGCACTAAAAGCGTTAACAAAATACATACCAATGGAGTTTCGGTACTCGCGAATCCGTTAATAACTACACTGCCCATTATCTCAATAATTCTCTCAGTTGCGCTGAGCGCCGGCCCTGCAGGTCCCCCCTTATTCCCTTATTTAGCGGGCCTTCGTTTTGACCCGCTGCGCCCAATTAGTCCAAATCTGGAAAACGTGGATCAAATTATATCTTGGCATGATAATGAACATGGGATCAAAACAAAACAGTTGTATATACTTACCTACATGCTGCCACTCCGATAGGTTCCTGCTGCAGCCCATATCATTTAGCTCACTAGCCAAAATTGGACCACTTGTGGTTCTCTTGCATTACCTGAAATCGACATAAGTATTTAATAGCCTGACTCTAACTGAACCGAAGAAAATGAAGTAAATAAAGTACATTCTTGTAAATAAAATTTAAGGCGCTTAGATAACAAGGTTGATTATATAATAATTCATTGCTTGTCTTACCTCGCGCCATGTGTATATTTGCGTAAAGTTTTTCAACTAGCCAGTAAAGTTTTGCTGGCGTTTATTAGATCCACTTCTATTATTCATGTTCATATTATTGTTCATAGCTGTGTTCTCGGCTCTCGCAAACAAATCTTTTTTTTTTACTTTTCCGCCAGAAAAAACTCCTGCCACCAATGTTGCTAGATATTTTAATTGAACGAAGAATTTATTTTTGAGTTTTATTTTACGTAAACATCACATAACTTAATGTAAAATAAATCTTAAATTCAACTTGCACGGAAAACAGTTTTTTCTTACTTCAATATTTTAGTTTGATGAGAACCAACCATAGACGACAGAGTAGTCACGAAATTTAGAGCTGTCATTTGAGACGTCAGATAAGTTTTAAATTTAAGTGGATTCAATTTAGGCGTATTTCCGAATACCAATTGGCGCGTAACTTAAAATGACATAACCTAAATTTACAGATTCCTAACTTAAATTTAAATTTAGAGGCCAGTGTTCCGAATTGGATCCATTGACACATTAATACCCTTCAGATTTAGCGGATATTATTTGAAATTTTAATTATAAAATAAAGACGATATATTCTTGGGAATAATAAAAAAAAAAGGTCAAGTGCGAGTCGGGCTCGCGCACCGAGGGTTCCGCACAAACTTGTAGGCATGTAAGTAGTTCGTAAATCACGGGAATACATTATGAACAGGGTCCAGTACAGTTCGCCATCAAATATATCTGTATATTTCAGAGTGGTCAAAAATATCTGAACATGCACTCTAACGCCTTGACAATAGAGTCGTGTTCAGATATTTGTGACCACCTTGTTTGCTGCAATATATATGATGGCGACTGTACAGACTGACATGTGTCACCTCACAGACAAATGTTTTTATAAATCAACACCCTGTTTTTGGCATAAAGACGTATATAGGTCGATTTTAGGGTTCCGTACCTCAAATTAAAAAAATGGAACCCTTATAGGATCACTTTGTTGTCCGTCTGTCTGTCTGTGTGTCTGTCAATACCCTTTTTCTCAGGAACGCGTGAAGGTATCAAGTTGAAATTCATATCAAATACTTAGGTCTGTTATCCCTTGGATCAGTGAAAAACTCAAACATCTAAGTCAACGCAATCAAAAGATACGGCCGTTTATGCCGCATATTGAAGGGAATCTCAAGGGAATCAAAACCTATAAGGTACTTCCCGTTGACTTAGAATCATGAAATTTGGCAAGAAGCAATGTCTTATAGCACAAGTAAAGGAAAAAATCCGGAAACCGTTAATTTTCAGTTCCATCACATAAAAATATTGTCCAGTACAAACTGACACTGACTAAGTACTAAAGTGCATAATTATTTCGTGTCAGTTTATACTGGACTGGTTTACATTGTATTCCCGTGATTTACGAACTATTTACATACCTACAAGTTTGTGCGGAACCCTCGGTGCGCGAGTCTGACTCACATTTGACCGGCTATTTATTTATTTATTTTCGCTTATGCGCTCAATAGAGACGAATGGCGGAAAAGAGGGGAGGCCTTTGCCCAGCAGTGGGACATTAAAACAGGCTAAAAAAAAAAAAAAATACACAAATTGGTTTACACTGGCCCCTACGCTAGGTACAGCCTGTCTCGTAGGTAGCCAATCTATTTGAGAATTACAAAAATATATGTGACGTTCTCGATATAAAGGGACCTTATGGAGGCAGGTGGTTACGCCGTTTTGAGAACGGTTACCATAGTATTTGTATAGTTACAAGAACAAGAAGAGCGTAACTGCCTTCCTCCATAAGGTCCCTTTATAATGAGAACGTCACATATGCGAACAGTAAAATAAAGGTGAGTAGATTTCTAGAGTAACTAACGATTTGATAAAGGATACAAGCAGGTTAATTTAACTCTTTCCTTCCCTCTGCAACGCTCTGGCTTTATTAGCAACTCTTTCACCCTTCAAGTTATTCGCCTTTGGAATGGTCTCCCCTCAATAAGTAGGCATCCCTCTAATAAATTCGCGTTCAAGAAATTAGTACGAGCACACATTTTTACACAGAACTGACATCTTACAGTTTTCCTTTTCATGCAATGTATGTATGTAGGTATATATAATATTTAATGTATATTTATATCTGTATTTTAATTGCATTATATGTTTTTCTATTTTCTCTTCATTCTTTTGCTCGTACAATATTGCACCGCCTACAACAATTTTCTGCTTGCCCAAAGGTCAACTGGTTGAGAATGCCATTAGGCATTAAGTTCACCTTTTGTACTCAAATTTGTATTTTGTGCAAAAAAGTTTATTGATTCAGAAAAATCACCACAAATCCCTCAGTATCAGCTGAATTTCTTCATAACAAAGACTACTGAGGCATTAATGCAACATGTTGAAAAGTTCTTTATAGGCAACTTCGAACTTACTTTACTTTATTACTGTACAGACATTATATCTCATACATTCATGTCACGGAACAAAATCGTTTTTTGGAAGAGCCCTTCAAGTTCTGAGTCTTAATGTTTTTAATATTATCTTTGGTAAAGGAGGGCCAGTGTTTTTGTATTATTCTAGTGACTACCCATAAAGGAGGTCTTGCGTTCGTGACTATGAAGGTTCCTTTTTAATGTTTTTTCTTGCTTTCTTGTATTTTTTATATGTTTAAGGAGACATTAAAAGATAATTGTAATTGCTTTTTATATTTCTGTAAAAAAGAAATCCAAAAATCACAACGAAATTTTTTTTATAAAATACAGCGTGTTACAAAATAACCCGTAAAAATCAAAGCCAAAAATAATGCAACCCTAGTAAGCTGTCATCTCATAAAGTCATGCCAGGGTTTGCATACATTGTCAATGGACTCTTTACAAGCGACCATTTGTGACGTTCTCAATTTAAAGGGACCTTATGGAGGCAGGCGTTACGCCGTTTTTAGAACTATTTTACCATAGTATTCATATAGTTACAAGAATAAGAAGAGCGTAACTGCCTTCCTCCATAAGGTCCCTTTATATTTAACCCCCTTTCTCTTTTACGAGTATTTTAACATTCTGTATAACGTAATTTTCGGAATTGAAATTATTTTCACTAGAAACACTAAGTTTTTTAAACAAAAACTGCTATTCGAACACATATATTGTATAGACCTATTTTCAACTGTTTTTGCCTTATTAAGTTAAGTTATACATAACTTAAATTCGTCGGGACTTAAACACACATGTAGGTTACTCAAGTGACATCTATCGAGCGAGCCGACAACTTTTTTCCACCAAAAGGGTCCAAGATTAGATCTCGGATGCTTGGGGGAGGAAATGGGAATTTTAACAAGGGTGAAAAAGTTTAATTTGCCGCCCGGAAGCGGATGTCGGGTATCAAAGATACTCGGTATGAAGGATTAGCTTTTGCGGCTGTATGTTTATGTTTATAAGTATTTATGGTTAAGTCTGTTTTGGTTTAATTAATGTTGTAGTTTATTTTAACGCTGTTTGTAGATTATTCTAGTAAGTACCTGAGAGTAACCATCAGTCTATTCAGACGACGGCAGCCGCCCCGAAATTACGAACCATATTACGTGAAAATACGAGGAAAACTAATTTTCCCAGATATGACCTATGTAGCTAGATAAAATTTTTGCCTTGACTGTACACCCCGGCACTAAAATTGACGTGACTCGATTGAGTCAATGTACATAAAAGTAAGAAGTGGGGCGCGCCTTCGTGGATTAAAAATAGATACTGTTAAACCAATACTGAAGCTAAAATAGATGCCGCATAAAAATTTTGAACTTAAATTTAGGACCGACTATTCGACCGAAACTAAATTCTCCAATTACTCTTCACCAGCTCTCGAACTAATAATCCTGCAGTTCTGTGGAAGTCAGGAAGTTGGGACTTCCGCTGTAAAACCCTCACTCCGATTGAAAATCGATAGAAATCAAGTTAGGAGAAGGCGCCTTTGAATAAACAAACGTTTTAACATTTAGTTGAAGGTAAATGTCATAAAATGTTGCAGTCTTACGGCCGCACTCAGAGACGTCAATTAATATTTAAGTTTCATTAAAGTAGCTGCTGTCACTTTCTTTGCTATAGCAATAGAATAAGACGCAGCAACTTTAATGAAACTTAAAACTTAATTGACGTCTCTGAGTGCGGCAGTAATTTATTAGCTATGCTTGAAATGGTTTGGCCTTCTGTCATTGTGACATTTCAATTTGATAGATAGTGACGAAGCATATATTTGTAGGATTGTAAAGAAATCTTATATATATTATGGTAGCCTAATGGTTTGACCTGCCGACTCTTAAGCAGAGGGTCGTGGGTTCGAACCCGGGCTCGCACCTCTAATTTTTCGGAATTTATGTGCGAAATATAATTTGTAAATTTACCATGAGCTTTTCGGTGAAGGAAAACATCGTGAGGAAACCTGCACAGACCTGCAAAGCAATTTGACGGTGTGTGCGAAGTTCCCGATCCGCACTGGGCCTGCGTGAGAACTATAGCCCAAACCCTCTCATTGTGAGTGGAGGCCTGTGCCCAGCAGTGGGACGTATATATAGACTGGATTATTATAAAGAAATCTCAATTCTATTATTTTAAATCAAATACAATTTTTCAGACGCCATCAACTCTTTGCAATTAAACTTCTGACTTGCACCACTACCCACCACTAAACAGATTGGCGGCTCGCATGCGAGTGACTGGCGCGAGTACTTGTGCAATTAACTGCGGTTCATCGATGATGTATAATTTAACACTTGAACGTCAAAGGGTATAATTATTAGTTGTTTTGAAAAGTCGAAGGTTGTTTATTGGGTACTAAGTAGGTGCCACAAAAACTTGATTGCAAAATGAAAGTTTGTAAAATAGCGCGTTTGCCAAACGCACTATGGTTAAACGCTTGAATGGCCCCGTTTTTAGGGTTCCGTACCTCAAATGAAAAAAACGGGACCCTTATAGGATCGCTTTGTTGTCCGTCTGTGTGTCTGTCAAGACCCTTTTTTTCAGGAACGCGTAGAGGTATCAACTCTGTATGTATACTACAATAAAATACATGAGTGCATACATAATATAATAATATAATAAATAAGTACCTACTTTATACAGTCTTAATCCTGTTAATTATCATAAAAATACTTCCTTATAAGCACTAACACAAATCTGTTTTATCTCACGCTATCATGCGGTCAGTCTCCCACGGGTTTTTATTACATCAATGGCTCTTTTGGACCGTGTGAATGAAAACAGATAACCATGGACTTAATGCGAAGAAGGAATGAGCGTATGGTGTTGGATAAAAGTAGTTGATTGATTTTTAGGATTCTGTATTCTGTTGGTGTCCGTATTAAATAAATAAGGACGTTCTCAATATAAAGGGACCTAATGGAGGAAGGCAATTACGCTCTTCGTATTCTTGTAACTATACGAATACTATGCTAACAGTTGTAAAAACGGCGTAACCGCCTGCCTCCATAAGGTCCCTTTATATTGACGTCACAAATAAATATGCTTAACTTTTGTCACACAATTAAAGAAAATTAACGTTTCTTAATTAAGGCCATTTTTTGATAATCACCCTTATTACACCTCTAAAGCAACACGCACACTTATAAATCCTTTGCGGGCGGAATCGCGCCCATATTACGAGTCATATCCATATGTGACGTTCTTAATATAAAGGGACCGTATGCAGGCAGGCGGTTACGCCGTTTTTAGAACTGTTACCATAGTATTTGTATAGTTACAAGAATAAGAAGAGCGTAACTGCCTTCCTCCATAAGGTCCCTTTATATTGAGAACGTCATATATTACGATCGACATCCCGGGTAATTGCACTACCTATTCCGACCACTGATAATAACCCTTGCGTCGCCCTTGGTCTCTCGTTACGTCAATTACCGTATTACACGTGTTAATAATATTGGGGTATTGAAGCGGTAATAGCTTTGCAGTTAATTCGAAACTGATATTGTTAATAACTCGATAATTAACGTTAAGCGTCATTGTTAAACCACAGTGTAAATATAGCTAAAGCGGTAATAATAATCCAGCCTATAATGTCCCACTACTAGACACAGGCCTCCACTCACAACGATAGTGTTCGGGCTATAGTTCCCACGCGGGCCCAGTGCGGATTGGGTACTTCGCACACACCGTCAAATTGCTTTGCAGGTGTGTGCAGGTTTCCTCACGATGTTTTCCTTCACCGAAAAGCTCATGGTAAATTTACAAATTATATTTCGCACATAAATTCGGAAAAACTTAGAGGTGCGAGCCCGGATTCGAAACCACGACCCTCTGCTTAAGAGTCGGCAGGTCAAACCATTAGGCTACCACGGCTTTTGAAAATAAAAATAAAAAGGTATAGTCAGAAATCATTATAGTAGCTATACAGAAGCCATATCTATCGCAAATCACTTCTTACAAGCAGTTTAACCGTCAGATAAGTTTTGTAGAACTAGACGGTGATTATACAGAAGTTTCAAACTTTCTTCAGATGAAGATTTTGAATTATACCAAGAAAATAGAGGAATGTTGTGGGAGCTTTTTTGTTGAGTTTCTTGGATGCTTTTAAATAGTTTTGTTAAGTAGGAGCTTTATTTTAAGAAAATGTTTATATTTTTTGGTGATGGTTTTAAAGATAATTATATAAAGAACAGAAAGATTATGTTTAATCTTTTCAACGTCATGTCAATAACAAAAGTCATCAACCACACGCCAATGACAGCTGAAAACCAGAGCTAATTTCAACCTTACGTCATAGACACTCAGTTCTATTTTTCGCTGTCAAACGTGACGGATATATCCGTCCGTTGAACCGGTGGTGCGGATATATCCGTCAATGGCGTTGAAAAGGTTAAGTTATATCTATATATGTGACGTTCTCAATATAAAGGGACCTTATGGAGGAAGGCAGTTACGCTCTTCTTGTTCTTGTAACTATACGAATACTATGGTAACAGTTCTACAAACGGCGTAACCACCTGCCTCCATTAGGTCCCTTTATATTGAGAACGTCACATATAAATAAAAATCAACTGCCGAATGTACCTACGCGCGTAACTTGAGAACGGCTCGACTAATTTGGCTAATTCTTTTTTTGTTGTGTTTGTAATCGTTAGGATGAAGTTTGTATATATTTTTTATTGCACCCGGACGAAGCCAGGGCGGGGCGCTAGTATATTAAAATTAAGTAAATTATGTCTGTATATGTGTCGTTTTCAAGTAAAATGGTACCTTTGTCGGGTGTCTATAAAGTTGATTTTTATATGTATGTCTATACCAGTACCCAAGTATCAGGGTATATGTCGCCGTAATAAGGTCGTGGTTACATATTTTCGAGGCTTTGGACGTATCTATGTTTATAACCTTGACTGTACCTATTAGGCACTAAATAGGCAATTCCTAGGACTCTTAGGAGGTTGGTCGTTATTAACCCTTTTCAGTGGGTTTTTGACGGTTTTATAAAAAAAAAAAAAAAAACAGAATCGGTCCAAAATTAAGGGAGAAATCGGTGAACATACATTTTAAAAAAATACAGCCGACCATGGAACTTCCTCTTTTTTGAAGTCGGTTAAATAAGGGATATAAAACCCACTGCAACTTAGATAAGTAAGATATAAACAATTCAAATTTATTTCTACTTGATCTTTAATCCTATACTTTGCTCAGATACTCTTCCCAGATGAGCCGTAATTAAGCATTCAACACCGTCAAGTTGGCAACTTGGGAAACGTTTTTGAAGTTACCCTTCCGAATATATTACGAGATAACAAATAAAGTTAGAACGAGATGAGAAACAACAACGGTGAATACTCGTTTAAAATTAACGACGCGGTTAGCCTAGTTGTTAGTGACCCTGCTTACGAAGCTAGCGGTCCCGGGTTTGATTCCCGGTATTAACAAGGCCATTTTTAGTGTTCCGTAGTCAAACTAGGAACCCTTATAGTTTCGCCGTGTCCGTCCGTCTGTCCGTCTGTCCGCAGCTTAGCTCAGAGACTCTTAGTACTAGAAAAATGTTATTTAGCTTGAATATATATACATATTAGTCACGCCGACACATTGGTATAATATAATCTAGAAAAAAAAATTAAGGTGCCTCCCCTACACGTAAAGTGGGGGTGGTTCTTTTTCTCGTCTACCCCACGGTGTGGGGTGTCGTTGGATAGATCTTTTAAAAATATTGCGGGTTTATGCGAACAATTTTTCTATTTAGGGATCCGTTTGTGAAATATTAAGCTTTAAAGTGATAATTTTTGTCGTGTCCTCCCCCCCTATATATAAAATTAACTGAAAAATACCTTAAATGAAATCGAAAATAACGGATTTAAAAGGAAAACTATCACGACTAAGTAGACATCATTGGTTCTCGAGTTACAGGCGACTAAAATGTTTATACCTACTGAAAATCACCTATGATAATTTTCAATATAAAGAGACCTTATGGAGGAAGGCAGTTACGCTCTTCTTATTCTTGTAACTATACGAATACTATAGTAACAGTTCTAAAAACGGCGTAACCGCCTGCCTCCATAGGGTACCTTTATATTGAGAACGCCTTTATGTATAAAAAATCACGGTATTTGGTCATTGTTGTTTGTAAGAATGGCGACGGAACCCTACACTGAGTATGGTCCGACATGCTCCGCCCGGTTTTTTCCTGAGTCTTGGATGTGTTCTCTGTAATTAAGTTTGTCTCAATATAGTAAACTCATCGAATTCCGTGACTCGCTTAATTCCGTGATAGCAGTTCTATAATCCGCCATAGAACCCTGCAGGTCGAATTTGGGACCTAAAACACAACCTTTATTTATTTGCCTTAGCCTATTTAAAAGTCCAAGGTCGTATTTCAGTTCTTAAATTCTATTAGCAGGGTTCAACTCACCAATGATGTCTACTTAGTCTTGATAGTTTTCCATTTAAATCCGTTATTTGCGATTTCATTTAAGGTATTTTGCAGTTAATTTTATATGT
The DNA here is from genome assembly GCA_963241965.1 of Tortrix viridana. Classification (NCBI taxonomy): domain Eukaryota; kingdom Metazoa; phylum Arthropoda; class Insecta; order Lepidoptera; family Tortricidae; genus Tortrix; species Tortrix viridana. Next base: position 1,557,513 of record OY725197.1, read on the forward strand.
AGGGCATTGTGATATTAACAGCAAAGCAATGTGAAAAAGCCGCGGTAGCATAATGGTTTCACCTGCCGACTCTTAAGCAGAGTCGTGGGTTCGAACCCGGGCTCGCACCTCTAAGTTTTACGGAATGTATGTGCGAAATATAATTTGTAAATTTACCATGAGCTTTTCGGTGAAGGAAAACATCGTGAGGAAACCTGCACACACCTGCAGAGCAATTTGACGGTGTGTGCGAAGTTCCCAATCCGCACTAGGCCCGCGTGGGAACTATAGCCTAAACCCTCTCATTGTGAGTGGAGGCCTGTGCCCAGCAGTGGGACGTATATAGGCTGGATTATTATTATTTATAAGACCTGTTGAGGTGTCACAGCAGAATGCGCTTGCTCGTAGTCCTGTGGCACCTCCCTGAAAGACGCTGAGGTTTACCGCTGGGTTTTTAGTGGGTATGCTGGCCGCTCTCGGTCGGTGACCCCCACATAACCACCCTGGTCCTTCCGGACCTGGGTGGTATGCGTAATGCATTTACCCAGCGACAAAAAAAAAAAGATTAGACCTGTGACGACCGAAAAATTTTAAACCCTACACGTGTAAATGCTTGTCGATAAAATAAAATTTCGGCGAAGTAAAACATTCTACGAAATGTCGGCGATTCAAAGGTAAACCAATCTATAGTTATAATAATACTGGCAGCATTCTTTTATAAAGAAACCTCAAGTCGGAAAACTTTGTTTTCTAAGTATCTTTTTGTTATACTTTTGTAAGGATTTAGCTATTGTTCCAATAATGTTAGAGAAATGTGGACGAAATATTTTGTTGTTCTTGGATTTTTTAAATATATATTTTTTCTCTTTGCTATAATGTAGGATTATATTTCTCAAATATTACTAACAACTACATACCATAAGAATAAGTATTTAAAACATAAATCGTTAATACTTATTTTGAGAAAATAAACAAGTAGGTACATAGCTATACTTATCCTAACCAAACAGCTTCAAATTAAAAACGAAAGTCAAAAAAAATACAAAACGTGTGCGACTATTTTTAACCCCCGACGTAAAAAGAGAGGGGTGTTATAAGTTTAACGTGTCTGTCTGTGTATCTGTGTATCTGTCTGTGGTATCGTAGCTCCCAAACGGATGGACCGATTTTCGTTTAGTTTTTTTTGGATCATAGATAATTTTATCCCGATTGTTCTTAGCCATGTTTCATGAAAATCTGTTCAGCCGTTTGAAGATCATCAGCTCTTTTCTAGTTGATGAGGGGATCTGATTTTTTAATTCTTGAAATATTCTAGTGACGAAGTCCCTCCAGTGATAATGTACGTCCTTGGAGTCCGTTAAAGGTTTTGCTCATTGCTCAGAGAGTTTTTAGGCGCTGATATCGGGAGATTTTAACTCAGTTAGGTTATTTTTATTAAAAGATAAAGTCCTTTTACCCGTGTACAAATATTAAATACACTTGTGCACATACCACTACACGTGCACAATTCCATTCACGTGCACAGAACAAATTGTTATTACGCAACAAATGCCGTATTATCTTTCATAATAGGAAAAAGAGACAGACTTATATGACTCGTATAGCTCTATTTCTTTCACCGACTGGATCTTGGCAAGTCGTAAGGCGTCAGATATCGAATCAATTCTCACGAAGCCGTGGGAGAAGCCCCGGGCCGGAACGAGGTAGTCTACCGTGAAAGCTTTGATGGTTTTTGTTTAGAGTTAATAAGGGGCTGAGGAATGAGTTGTTTTAATTGATTTGTTAATTGGACTTGAAATTTTGTGTAAAAAGTTTTTTTAAGACAAATGCTGAATTAATTAAATGTCACAAAGTAAAGCGAAAATAATAATTTTTATATACTAGGGTCAAGAGCATACCGAAATAGTTTAAAAAGATGTGATCTTTTCAAATATGTCACAACTTTATCAAATAAAATTGTCACTAAGACTAATTTGACAGGCGTGTCGTGTCGACCTTAGGCTGCGTTTTCTTTAATTAGGTACAGTTGAACTCATAAGTAGCTTTACATTTTAGTACCATGTCGCAGTTACGTATTATAAGTTATAACATAAGTTTTAATAGTTTGAATTTAGTATGTATGTATGTATGTATGTATGTAAACTCTTTATTGCACAAATAATAGATTTACAATTAATATTAATAAAATAAAATGTACAAAGGCGAGCTTATCCCTATAAGGGATCTCTTCCAGCTAACCTAGAGAATGAGTGAGGACAAAACAAGAGGATAGGCAACATTACATGTAACACACAAAATTATTAGATAAGATATATAATATAGATATATATATATATATATAGTATGTCAATACTGCGACAAGGTACTAAAATGTACACCTACTTATGAGTTCGACTGTACCTACTTTATTTTAGTAGCCTCACATAATGCATAGCATAGCATAGCTCTGGTGGAAAGGCACCCTAAGGCTGCGTTTTTCGGCCGTGACATCGTCCCCGAAAACTTAACTTAAAAAAAACTATCAAATTTTTCACGATAAGGGTACCGTAAGCATAATTATCCATCTGGGATACAAACTACCTCTTTATCAAATATGTCGATCAAACCATGACGAAGTAACAAATAAACAAAGAAAAAACGAACCAACACATTTTGATATCCCTAATATTATAAATGCTAAAGTAACTTTGTCTGTCTTGAACCGATTTCGATGAAACTTGATACGGAGATAGCCTGAGTTTCTGTAAAGGACAAAGGCTACTTTTTATCCCGGAAAATTGTACAGTTCCCGAGGGAGCAGCGATAAACTACTTCGAGTCGCCAGTTTATAATATAAGTACTTAAGACCTTTTAAGTTTTCAACATTTGTATTGTGATTGTTACAGAACAACCGGGCGCATGTCTGAAAACGTCCTGACGTTCACGGCTGACGCGTCAGACAACAAGGCCAGGTACACGTGCGAGGCTAAGAACGTCATGATCAACAACACTCTCAAGGCCGAGGTCGATCTCACCGTGCTCTGTAAGTTACCCGTGTTCATGTACACATAAATTTACAGGAATTGGGAATGTGCGTGTAATTTTTTTATCGCATTTCTTAACAATAAATTAATATACGTAAAAGAGATGGGAAAAAGTGAAATTTAAATCGGCCAAAAAATACGGAAAATTAGCATTTAAAACTACTAATTAGACAGAGAGATAGGTACGACATGAACCTACTGTGACGTCAGTGTACACTACGGCCATATAAACTCCATATTAGATTGTGTTTTGCTAAAAAGAGATAGAAACAAATTTTGAATGGCTTACAGATGTGGTTATTTTTATTGTTATTCAAAAAATATTTTTCTCTACTGTTTGTTACATGAATTACTTTTTAATAAAGCAAAAAAATGCATGCATATTCCCTATTGGGAAAAATATATGTGACGTTCTCAATATAAAAGGATCTTGTGGACGCAGGCGGTTACGCCGTTTTTAGAACTGTTACCATAGTATTCGTATAGTTGCAAGAATAAGAAGAGCATAACTGCCTTCCTCCATAAGGTCCCTTCATATTGAGAACGTCACATATGTGTAATAAGTAGAATCATCATTTTACCATAAGCGAGCCTAACATGCATCACAAGAACAAAGTGACAGCACGAATAAAAAGTAGCTATAGTAATAAAATATCTTGCTTAGCTTAGAGCCTGTGCTCACTAGCGTTTTTAGCCTGTAGACCTCCGGTCAAAAACGCTAGGTGTGCACAGGCTCTTAATATATTTGAACGATTTATTTTATTACTCTAGCAATACCGAATAAAATCGCTTAGTAATAAAAGGTAAAAAGTCTGCACGAGACACTTATTTTAAACCTTAAGCGTTAAGTCTTACGTTTGGATATGGAATAGATGTATTCATTTCCCTAGCACCTGTCAAGGTGAGATCGAGGTCAATCACTGGTCAATCTTCAATAAAGAAAATTAAAAAAAAATGTTTGAAACAATACAATAGTTATAAAACCATGATCAGTGCAAGGCTCCGTACAAAAATATTTTAACTTATTTAATTATCGGGCTTTTTGCTCGGTATAAATATCGATTTGCATAAAAAAAATCACAATTATGACTTTGATAGTTTTTTATTTACAATAGTACTGTAGTGACATACAGACAGACATATCTTGTATAGTTACAAAAGCCAGTTGAGGCAAATAAGCTCAGAATATACTCGTATCTAATTCCTCATTAAAATCTTCTATAATATGTGACGTTCAGGGACCTTATGCAGGCAGGCGGTTACGCCGTTTATAGAACTGTTACCATAGTATTCGTATAGTTACAAGAATAAGAAGAGCGTAACTGCCTTCCTCCATAAGGTCCCTTTATATTGATAACGTCACATATTCTTGAATTAGAATGGATCAGCACCTTAATCTTGAGAGTTGCAGCAATGTTACTATTGATCTGTCTAAACAGCTTTGCGGTTTCACTGATTAACCACAAATAGACGTGGGTTCGATTCCTCCCAGACATAATACTTGGATCTTAGGACCATTAATGATGATATTGGATGAGATGATCCGTTTCAAGACATGCCAAGTTATGAGTTCACGACTCAATCAGTTTATGTAACCTGACTTAACCTAACCGAGTTAAAAATTTCTAATCTCAGAGTTATTTGTAACATTCTCAATATAAAGGGACCTTATGGAGGAAGGCAGTTACGCTCTTTATATTCTTTTAACTATACGAATACTATGGTAACAGTTCTAAAAACGGCGTAACCGCCTGCCTCCATAAGGTCCCTTTATATTGAGAACGTCACATTTTATGAATATTACATACATAGTTTAGCTGATAATTTTGTTTGAAACAGAATGTTAAAGTAGTATTTAAATAATTTACTTGTTTTTATCCGGTAAATATTTGTTTTGTTGAATGTATAATTAATTAATGAGCGCGAAAGCTAAAGAAAATATTATACGTAATGTTTGTTTTGTTATTTTGAAAACCTAAATATAAATAAATAAATAAATATCAGGGACAAACTCACACAAATTGACCTAGTCCCAAACTAAGCTCCTAGGGCTTGTACTATGGGTACTAGACAACGATAAACAATTAAACATACTTATATAGAGAAATACATACTTAAATACATAGAAAACATCCATAACTCAGGAACAAATACTCGCGCTCATCGCATAAATATTTGCCCATACCGGGATTCGAACCCGGGACCGCTAGCTTCGTAGGCAGGGTCACTACCAACTAGGCTAACCGCGTCCGCGCGTATTAATCGTCGTCGTAATATTATTTATTACAATAGAGAATGACTCAAATTAACTACATTACAGTTTACAATAATTATTATTGTAAACCCCTATATTATATTACTGTAAAACCAGGTGTCAAAACAGTACGATTCCTTGGCGTTATGATAGACAACAACTGCAATTGGCAGTCCCATACAACAGGCCTGAGACCTTAGCCAAGATGCCCATCGCTAACTAGCGTTTCTATTCGTTTCGTTTTTAAACCAATCGCGTCACTGGTAGATCACGTGACTCTCCGTATGACGTGATCTACCAATGACGCGATTGGTTTAAAAACTAAACGAATAGAAACGCTAGTTAGCGATGGGCATCTTGGCTAAGGGCTCTGATTGACAAACTAAACAGGTTTGTCTTTGCGCTGCGTCGGCTCACTCACATAGCTTCGCAAAAGACTGCACTCATGTCTTTTCACGCTAATCTCTTCTAATCTACGCTATGGGTTGATTCTGTAGGGAGGCTCGTCTACCGCTGAAAGAGTGTTTAAATTTCAAAAAAAAAATGTGTCAGAGCCATATGTGGTGCTCAAGCATCGGATAGCTGCAGACCGCTCTTTAAGCAGCTGCGCATCATGACTCTGCCCTCAATGTATGTGTTTGAAGTCTGTTTATTTGTAAAGAACAATATAAGCATGTTCAGTGTACAAACTTCCTCTATAAGGAAAACCTCAATAACCATGGATATAATCTATGTGTACCGCGGCACAAATCAGCCTTCTTTAGGAAAAACATTCTGTTTATGGCGGTAAAGGTTTATAACCATTTGCCAAAAGAGCTGAAAACACTAGATTTTCCGGAGTATAAAACGAAATTGTATAAATGGTGTCTTGGTCAAATGTACTAAGGTTAATGATCATTTTAAATAATTAATATTTAACATTATTTTCTACATATGTGACATGCAAATAGATACTTGACATTTTATTTTGTTTGGAATTGTTTAATTATGCATTTAATATTGAAAATCGCGGGGTTTCATTTCATTTGATTTAGGTTTTTTCTTTTTAATGACTATGTGTATTTTTGTGTAGTTTAATGACTGGACATTTGTATTTAGCGACCTATCTTTATTGACTTAGTCTTAATGACAATCAAAATATTGTACGCCGGAAACTGGCTGAATGTGACGCCCTGCCCTTGCCCTATCATGTTATTGTAAACTCACATTCTGACAATAAAGATTTCTATTTCATTTCTAAAGAAAGACCCAAGCCCTCCTACACGTATTCTTAACAATACCACTGGCCAACTCCGCTGCCATGCGTGTCTGAGGGATTTTGAAAGTAAATTTGGCTTCGCTAGCCATATTCGAGCCCATAATAGGCAAAGTCCATTTTAGTCCTTAGTTTCTAGCAAAGGGTCGCCGTCATCGAAATCGATGAGGAGGACTATATTGTAAACCCCATACTATTTGTTTATCTTTTTTTTCGTGATAAAATCACATGTAGTCTCACCCTTATTCGTTTATGGACTTTATCGCTGGACACCCTGTATATATGTAAACATACAGGCTGTTCCCTTAAATCCTATAGGATTAACTATTATTTACACAAACATCTTATATCCCAACGTTGGACTTCACCCACGCTTCGGCGACAAACGTAAATTGTATAAGATCCTGAATTCAGGGACATCGGAATTCCCTTTAAATAAGCCTTTGATAAGTTTAGGATTGTTGGAACCCGGAATAAAACTCGCGAGGTTCGCTTTGATGGGAACGGGATGGGATCATTTTAAACGTGTGGGACAAGGCACGAGAAACTATACAGCCTATTAAGAGCCTGGCCAGATGACGCGTTTTACGCTCGCGCGTAGACGTTCCCGAGATACTAGGGCTACTTACATCCCATCCAGATACGTCTACGCGAGCGTAAGACGCGTCATCTGGACAGGCTTACTTTAGTAATGATTGATTCCACATACAAACTTCCACATTCCTTTTCACCCCGTTAAGGGATAATTTCCGGGGTAAAAAGTATTCTATGTCCCTGGGACTCAAACTATCTCCATACCAAATGTCATCTAAATCGGTTCAGCGGTTTAAGCGTGACAAGGTTACAGACAGAGTAACTTTCGCATTTATAATATTGGTAGGTCTTCTGATATACGACACTGTAATTGTCCCGTTAACGCAATTCTTTACGCAAACGATATACAATGAAATTAATAGAGAAAAGACTCAAAACAATTATGTATATTGTCTGAAGTTTTAATAAATGTTAATGGCCATCATGTCAATGTCGTCTATGAAAATGAATTATTTGCATCACAATTCATTTTACTTAAAGTCAAAATAAATGGACACCCAGCGGGCTGCATACACGACATAAAATTTGACAGGTGTTAGGGAAATGAATACATCATATTCTAACGTAACACTTAACGCTTAAGGTTTAAAATAAAAGTGTGCATCTTGATAAAATCGCTGTATAAAAGAATCGCTATAGTCGCTTAGTAATAAAAGGTAATAAAATTCAGGACGAGACACATCTTAAACCTTAAGTGTTAAGTCTTACGTTAGAATATGGAATAGATTTCCCTAGCACCTGTAAAATGTTATCTCCTCCATGCATGTTAAGCTGTATAGCAATTATAATAGCAAATTTATGCTTAAAATATAGCCTGAAATTATTACTAAATTGTGACGTTCTCAATATAAAGGGACCTTATGTAGGAAGGCAGTTACGATCTTCTGATTCTTGTAACTATACGAATACTATTGGTAACAGTTCTAAAAACGGCGTACGTCACAATAATTTTTACTTAGCCAGCAGAATCGCTACCTCTTCCACTTTGCACCGTGCACCTTATTATTTATTTACAAAAATCCCATGGGTACCCAGCGGTGTATCTGCCCAGTCTCGGTTGAGCTACTAAAGCGTGCCCAGTGGAGCATTTCGACATAAAACTAAGCCAATAAACTCAATTGATAAAAAAGATACGTTAAAATCATCCAGTGGTAGACTCACCAGTATTTTCATAGAATCAATCAATCATTTATTTTACATCAAACATGGTATAAAAGCCGTGGTAGCTTAATGGTTTGACCTGCCGACTCTTAAGCAGAGGCTCGTGGGTTCGAACCCGGGCTCGCACCTCTAAGTTTTTCGGAATTTATGTGCGAAATATAATTTGTAAATTTACCATGAGCTTTTCGGTGAAGTAAAACATCGTGAGGAAACCTGCACACACCTGCAAATCAATTTGACGGTGTGTGCGAGGTTCCGAACCGCCTGCCTCCATAAGGTCCCTTTATATTGAGAACGTCACATTTATTGCCATAACTTAAACTTAACTTAAATATCATAAACAAAAAGATACAATGAACATAAAACTATTCCAAGCTCCACTTGCCAGAACAAATGATTGAATTTTAATGGCATTTGATAACATTAAAGTCACCGTCTCACGATTTTTGAAACAGAATTTCCTTCACCTGTTATTTTATTTCAACTTAAGAAAAAATAGACGTGGCAAACAATCCTGGCGGGGCAAAAGTCGAACGAGAAAACGTCAAACGACTAGGAACGTCAATATTTTCTTAAGGCAATCTGTAAAACCATTCAATGTCCGATGGCGATCTTTCCAACCAAGTTTTAGGGTTCCTTAGGAAGAGAGATAGAGAGAACAGAATAGAATCATTTATTCGGCTATTAAATAAAACACATATCTACACTTGACATTAAAAATACAAAACTAACCTATTTAAATAACTAAAGCGTATAATAGAGTATAATAAGAAACAGCCGAAACGGTGCACCAGCTCAGCGTGATGCTGTATGCTGTGGCTCGGAGCCGCAGCGCTGATCTTCAGCTTGACCCGTAGATATGAGGTCGATAACAAAACAAAGAAACACAACAATTAACAAAACACTGCATGAAAGTTATTCTCGAGAAAAAAATATATTAAAATTATACCTACTACCCAAACTAACTAACGGTTATAAAATTCTAAACATCACAACAAAGTAAGATCTCGCGCATTGCCAAAATACATATTATATAATTAAAAGAATTAATTAATTAATTTAATTAGAGAGAGATTCTTCGTTTAATATTGTAACCCATAACCATTATTCACTCAATTTTAAATAACCTTTATTGGGTCTAAAAAAAGTAACAAAATAATGTTACGTTTCATAATAAGTTTGGTCACGACCATTAATTTGGGACCCATTTCAAAAAAATATTGCTTGAAGTTGACAATGTCATTAGAGATGCCAAGTCATTTGTAACTTACAGGAAACTCCACCTTATTGCTGTAGAATGTCAGATTGATTTTGGACCTAAAGTGGGTCCTAAAAGCTCGTGACTGTATACCTCCAAGGTGACACTTCTTTTTTCTTTAGAAAATAATGTAAGACAAATGAGACAGCAATACAATGATTTTCTCCAACACTTAAATTATGACGATACAGAAGCTATTTTAGATAAGTTTGTCTCGGTCGTTCCTGTTTCTTTTATATACTTATAATCTCAAAGTTTTATATAGCTTAGATACAACTAGTAGGTATGTATGTGATAGCAACGATACAGGGCTAACGTAGTGCGGGGGCCCAGAGCCCTTAGCCAAGATGCCCATCGCTAACTAGCGTTTGTATTCGTTTCGTTTTTAAACCAATCGCGTCACTGGTAGATCACGTGACTCTCCGTATGAAGTGATCTACCAATGACGCGATTGGTTTAAAAACGAAACGAATAGAAACGCTAGTTAGCGATGGGCATCTTGGCTAAGGGCTCCGTTGGACTTTGTTGTCGCTCAACAGTGGTTGTACCTCTGCTTCTTGTGGTATCAGAACCCTTATAAAAAGCCGCGGCTCGTGCTTGACCGCTTTTTTAAGTAAATCCTACAAAGTTTGAAGCGTCGATGGACTTGGGAAAAGAAATTAAAAGTTCACGATTTGCGTTGAACGAAAATAAATGTCAAATCAACGGGCCTCGAGCTCGATTGGCGTTATTTTGAAAGGACCTTATAAAACTTTTTTTATTAACACTCAAGCGGTTATACGGGGTGTTTTGGAAAATGTAGGTTTGTTGTTGAAAATTTGATTAGGTATGGAAGCAAAATTAGCTAATTAAATATAAAAAATATTATGAGAGGAAAATCTCACTTAAGCTAAGATCAATCAAGGCTTGAACTATGGGTCCCAGGCAACGATAAATATAGGTAAGTACTTATATAGAGAATTACATACTTAAATCCATGGTCCAATTTCCAGAGCACATCCAAAAATCCATACAAACATTCGCATTTATAAACTTTATATTAACTTATAATTACCTAATTTTATAATGTAAAATTATCAGTAAAATTGTAAATTGTCGTCGTCCAAATCGAAAGGCCCTTATGGCGGCGGGCGCTTACGCTGTTATAGTTTTCATTGCCTTGTAATAGTATAACGGCCGTGTGAAAAAGGCGTAACCGCCTGCAGCGATAAGGTCCCTTTTGATTTGGATGACCGAATATCATCTAACTATTGAGTAAATTGCCTTAACTGTATAAACATAATTTTTTAATTTATGTTCATTAAAACAGTTAAGCAAGCCTCGTATTACAAGCTAGTTGACATTTACATTAGCCTGATTACGCCTTAGTACATCTTAATAACGTTTTGATAGATAATCTACGAAACAGGTACTCTAGAAACTCACTCAAAATCTAAACTATTTATTAACAAATTATATTACACGAAATTTAAGTAATATGAAATAGCTAACCTAGCTAAAAAAAAGCCGTAGTTGCCTAATGGTTTGACCTTCCGACTCTGACTCTTTGTAGAGGGTCGTGAGTTCGAACCCGGGCTCGCACCTCTTAAGTTTTTCGGAATTTATGTGCGAAATATAATTTGTAAATTTACCATCAGCTTTTCGGTGAAGGAATAACTACATCGTGAGGAAACCTGCGCACACCTGCAAAGCAATTTGACGGTGTGTGCGAAGTTTCCAATAACTATAGCCCAAACTCTCTCATTGTGAGTGGAGCTGTGCCCAGCATTGGGTGGGACGTATCCTATTCCCAAGACGGACCAATCCTCAGAGATTGACAACCACAGACCAATCGCAGTTCAATCTGCATTTGGGTAGATCTTCGACGGTGCACTGAACCGCAGCCTAGTTAACCAAGTGAACCCATACCTAGGCGATGTCCAACATAAATAATAAATAAATAATAAATAAATATCAGGGGACAATCTCACACAAATTGACCTAGTCCCAAACTAAGCTCTAGGCTTGTACTATGGGTACTAGACAACGATAAACATACTTATATAGAGAAATACATACTTAAATACATAGAAAACATCCATGACTCAGGAACAAATACTCGCGCTCATCACACAAATATTTGTCCATACCGGGATTCGAACCCGGGACCGCTAGCTTCGTAGGCAGGGTCACTACCAACTAGGCTAACCGCGTCGTCAACATGGCTTCCGACAAGCGCATTCCACCACAACTAATCATGTCCATCATTGACGACGCAGTTAGCCTAGTTGGTAGTGACCCTGCCTACGAAGCGGTCCTGGGTTCGAATCCCGGTATGGACAAATATTTGTGTGATGAGCGCGAGTATTTGTTCCTATGTATGTATTTCTCTATATAAGTATGTTTATCGTTGTCTAGTACCCATTTTAACAAGCCTAGAGCTTAGTTTGGGACTAGGTCAATTTGTGTGAGATTGTCCCTGATATTTATTTATTTATTATTTATGTTTGCCTAGTCGATATTGATCGGAAATGGACCGGGGATAAAAGGTAGATGTGGTCTTTATTGACTTCCGCAAGGCCTTCGATGTTGTCGACAACATCTTGCTCCGGAAACTATCGGCTCTTGCATTCTCACCAAAGTTGGTACATTTGCTGATTATCTTCGTGACCGCATGCAATACGTTCAAGCGCTAAGTCTCTAGAATACTTTACGCGATCAGGGTTCACCCAGGGTATCACAATAGGTCTGACTCTGTTTTTAATAATGGTGAACTTCGCCAGTGCACCTAGGACCTTGTTATCTGCAGATGACCCGAAGCTCATAATGCCTGTAAGAGTCAGATTGCTGTATTCTCCAGGCTATTGATCGAGTCGCCGAATGGAGCCAAGTAAATAGGTTAGCTATCAATGCTTCAAAGTGTGAAATAATCACATTTGCTCCATCGCGAGCTCCTATAGTAGCTCCTTGATGCATGTTGATCGCACTGAAAAGGTGCAAGACTTGGGTATTCTCTTTGTCCAGCAGTGATGATGATGATGATGGCCCTCACCACTTACCATCAAGTGGTCTGTGTTCGTTTGCCTTCTCCATACTGTAAATAAATGAAGTCACTTCAATCAAGTGAGAATCGAATGATTTGCAACCAATAGTAACTCACCCAGAGACAATTTGCCTCTAATGAGTGAGTCCTCCAGACAACCTCGCTGGTTAGTTCTGACTTTAATTCACATCGACCGAAACCAATTAATTGACTAGAAATGCAAAATAAGTGGGAGTTTTTTTTTTTTTATATTTTAAAATAAACCCCCTGTAGAATAATTTGAAATGTCACGCTGTACATCTTATACTATTAAACGAGAAACATTTTTTTAACACAGTTGCTCAAAAAGTGGTACTTTTCGTAGCTGTATATCGTGCGGAAAGTTGGTTTTCGCGAACTAGTGCTTTTTACTTTTCCATTTTTTTTAAATTTATACGTATTCCAATTCTTGACTACTTATTGATGAGTGTTAATATTGGTTTCCATTAAACGTCGTTATCAACATAAAAACCTACTGTTAATGTAAGAATACGAAAAATATACATATTTCATATTTTATTACTTACCTCTTCATCATTATAACGTTTATTTTTTAATATTGAATATTGAAAAACCGTTCTTAATAAGTTGTCTGAATGGAACGGAATAGCTGCCGAAACGCCTGTCAAATTTTTGACATTATGAAGAGGCGTTTTTTCGTACTGCAAAAATGTTTTAAGTTTCCAAAGGCAACATTCGATATTGTTTTTATAAATAAACGATACACAAATAATCGTAAATAACAATACTTAGGTAATAAAAGTACAATGTTTTATATTTACGATTGTTTATGTTTATGTATAGAAAATGCATTTGAAAAAAAACTTTCATTGAAGTGGGTTCAATAATAATAACAAAATCCATTCTAGTCGAATAAAAGCTAAAAAAAACACCTCTTCATAATGTCAAAAATTTTCACTGCGAAAGATCGAACTTACAACGAATTTGTTTACCAATCTTAAGTTTTCAAAAAGTTGCTTTTAAAATGAGTGAATCAGAGTTTGAAATTAATTTATTTTTTCGCAACCGTGTTAAAAAACGTCGTTCGATACACGTGCGGAAATGTCATTCTTCACTCCTCCCGAGTCTTGCCACTTGCCTACGGCTCGCGGCAAGATATCTCGGTACTCGTGAAGTAATGACATACTTTCCGCACTAGCATCGAAATGTAATATTGTATATATTTGTATTTCGGTGAAATTTGCGGCTGGAGGTGTCATATTTGGGAAAATTTGTTTTCCCCGTATTTTCACGCAAAAAGATTTCTCGCGCAATATGGTTCGTAATTTCGAAGCGGCGCCACCGTCTAAATAGACTGACGGTTAGAGCGTTGGCCTACTACGCAAAGACTGCGGGTTCGAACCCCGGCTATGGTGGTTTTTTTTTTTGTATAGAAAATCGATGAAAATTCGGTTTCGACCCGAGCGACGACGCTCGGTCTCCCAGGTACAGTCGAGGACAGAAAGATGTTTACACTTTTAGACCTTATTACAATGGAATAAGGTGAAAAAGTGTAAACATCTTTCTGTCCTCGACTGTACTATTTATTTAAGTCTTGTTTTCAAAGTTAACTTTCTATAAACAAAAATATTATCTATATAAAATTTCTGTTACTATATCAACATCTCGCATCATCTTGTACTTATTTTATTTAACAACTTATTCATGACGACACGCGGTTAGCCTTACACCCCGCTTACGAAGCTAGCGGTCCCAGGTTCGACTCCCGACAAGTGCAAATTATATATGTTATGAGCACGAGTTTTTTGTTCCCTAATTCTTTAATGTATTCTATGTATTTAAGTATGTATTTCTTTTATGTATGTTTAACGTTTTCTGGTACCCTTAGCCCTTAACTTGCTAACTGACCTTATACCTCCACAGTTGCTCCAGACAAAGTGACCATCACAGGACCTTCAGAAGCCAGGGTCGGGGACACAGTTCCCCTGTCCTGCAGCACCGCACCGTCAAACCCTGCAGCCATTTTAAAGTGGTTGGTACTTGGGAAGCATCGTGATGATGCCAGCAACACAACTGTTATATCACCTGAAGGTAAGGATAGTTCTTGGTAGATGCCGGGAAGCAAGCGGTTGCTGGACAGATAATATTCAAGAAAGCAATCCAGCAATCGCTTTTCCAACCAAGACATATTTTCTAAAACAGTTGGGAGATAAAAGACGGCCCGTAATGAATTTTTTTTTTCAAGTGTCATAAAAAACATTTTTTTCCTCTATAAAATTTAATTGTATCTGCCTAATTTTGATATGTGCACTTTATGAAGACTCATCCTGTATTTAACAGCGCAATGCGCTGAAGCACAATACTACATTGCAGCTCCTTTCTATCTGCTATACATAATTGTGACGTTCTCAATATAAAGGTACCTTATGGAGGAAGGCAGTTACGCTCTTCTTATTCTTGTAACTATACGAATACTATGGTAACAGTTCTAAAAACGGCGTAACCGCCTGCCTCCATAAGGTCCCTTTATATTGAGAACGTCACAATTAATTCATTTAAGCCATTTATTTTGTAATGTCATATCAAATAAAATATATCTTGTCTATGGTGTATAACGACGTCATCGTTAACCTTCCCATTCCTCTATCCAGGAGGCTGGGTCACGACTTCCAACATCACAGTCGCCGTGGAACCGAACCGGCTCGCCATTGTCGTAGTATGCCACGGTATCAACGCCCAGCTAACAGAGAACGTGGTCGCCACACACACTATCAACGTGCTATGTAAGTATTACTTCAAGGTTAGGTTGGTGACCTTGATTTTGAAGGTCAAGGTCACTCTTATGACAGTGGTCGGAATAGTGCAATTTGGGGTTAACGACCTTAAACGCTATACTGAAGACTCGTGTTGTTGCAGGAGGATAATATGTTTATAGACAACTAGCGACGCGCCCTCGCTTTGCTCCGGGTACTATTATATACATAAAAGTTCCGTGAAAAATTATCTAACTGATGGTGAAAACCGCATAAAAATCAATCGCGTAGTTTGAAAGATCTGGTAAACATTTTAAACAAAAGTTTTCTTTATTGAAAAACACTTTTTTAATGTTTAAATCTTACTTTACAATAAAACAGATAATAAAAGAGTTACTAGTGTGTTTACAATTTAATATAAAATTCGTATAAAATGTATGCAATCTTAAAATCGCGGGTTTATAAAAGTCATCCATTTAAGATTTACGAACCGATATCCCGGGAAAGTGCAACCTATTCCAACCATTGCTTATAACACACACATCTAACAAAAGGCATCTAACGGAAGGTAGATAAGTAATAACCTAAGAGGCCTAAGAAGTCACTAAGAAGTGACCTTTATGTTGAAAGTCAAGGTCACTGTTATAACAAATACATCTAACAAAAGGCATCTAACAGAAGGTAGACAAGTAACTAACTAACCTAACCTAAGCCTAAGAAACCACTAAGAAGTGACCTCTATTTTAAAGGTCAAGGTCACTTAATATAAAATTGATAGAACTATGCTCAGCTTTATTGGCATATTTTTGGTCTGACGTTTGGTTTTAACATGGTATTCTAAGTATTCCATTCATCAAGCATTCCATTATCAAACAATTTTTATTCTGCAAAAAACAACCTTTTCATTTGATTTTTAACAAATCACAAAAAAAAAATACAGAACAAAACGGTCACTTAAAAATATTACGGCCAAAGTTACCCGCTGCAAACTTACAAACAACACTTCGTAAACTCAGTTCTTGTTTCATCTCCCTTTGGACAAGGGCTATGACGAGCTACAGGATAACTCTGTTTTTCTTTTGTACTGTCTATTATCTAGGAAGACTTTTCCAGTCCTTTGAGTAAAAAGGTTAAAGAAATTTGAGTCGTAATACAAGAGTGGAAAGGTTGGTTTTGTTGAATGAAAGGATAATTTTAGTAAAACGGTTTGGATAGTGGAAAGATGAAGGTTAAGATGGTGTTAAGACGTTAAAAGAGTTGTCAGAGTATGAAATGTTTTATTTATTATTCTTTGTTCTTTGTCACGTTAAAATTGAACTTTTAAAACACACAATCGTTTTAATATTTAGGTACTAGCGACGCGCCCTCGCTTCGCTCCGGATACTATTATACACATAAACCTTTCGTGAAAAATTATCTAACTGATGGTGAAAACCGCATTAAAATCCGTTGCGTAGTTTGAAAGATCTAAGCGTACATACAGAGGGACAGACGGCGGGAAGCGACTTTGTTTTATACTATGCAGTGATTAGGTTGTTGATTTTCATTTTGATGTTTATTTTTATCTTTTTTATTTTGGATTACTGTTTATTAGGTTGGTCCAAATATCTAAACCTTATTATAATCTTTTGACTAAGTAAAACTACGAGCTAATAATCTTGTCAAAGATAAATGACGTTTATTGCTTTACTTCATTCTTTTTTGCATGTACTTTGATAAGTATTTTTGTGATTATTTGTTCTTCATTCATATTAAAACGGACCAATGGATTTTGTATAACTGATAGAAAATTTTAAACAGTGTCCGTAAGAACTCCATACGTAGTTAAAATTGTACACTCACAAACCAGACTTACACACGCACACAATTAAATTATTTCTAGTTAGTACAGTCGAAGTCATAAGTAGCTGTACATTTTAGTACCTTGTCGCAGTATTGACATACTAAATTCAAACTATTGACACTTATAATACGTAACTGCGACATGGTACTAAAATGTAAAGCAACTTATGAGTTCGACTGTACCTGGGAGTCCGAGCGACGTCGAAATACGGAGAAAACGAATGTTCCCAGATATGAGAGCGAGCTAGATCGAATTATCTCCCCCATTAACCCCCATGTTGCAATTTTCATCGAAATCGTTAGAGCCGTTTTCGGGAACGCGAGTACAAATATATACAAAATTTTCTCGTTTAATTGTATAGGATTAAAACGAATACAAACTTTACTGTAAGATGGTACTGGCGAAAGATATATAAAAAAGAGCCTGAAAATCACAGGATTTTTTAAAGTAAAATTGCTGAGAGCCACACTTTTCTAGACAATCTCGTCATTTCTGACTTAAGCCCCCACGCTCGTGGCTCCTAGAGGAGTCTCATTTTCATATAAATTCAAAAACGTGGCAAACTTTGTGTTAAGCTTTCGAGGTTCAAGAAAAGGACACGATGTGACATGAAATACGTTTGAAAAAGTCTTAAACGAGGATTTTAGTTGTCCCATTCTATCTAAGCTGGCTGACTTTAAAAGTGAAGGTAAAAATTTATCAGATTTAGCCGTACATGTTTTTATTCAAAAAGAAGTTATAACGATCCTTGTTGATTAATGTGAATTGTTTTTTTTTAATTTGTTTCGCGATCATGATTAGATTATATTTTAATATTTGTAGTCATATGTCATGTTCTCGATATAAAGGGACCTTATGGAGGCAGGCGGTTACGCCGTTTTTAGAACTGTTACCATAGTATTCGTATAGTTACAAGAATAAGAAGAGCGTAACTGCCTTCCTCCACAAGGTCCCTTTATATTGAGAACGTCACATATATACTTTACTTGCTTTCAATTCTGACAACATTATTAAATTTAATGATTATTATGAACTAACTAGCAACAAGTTATTAGTCCCAAACTAATCTTCACGCTTGTACCAGTCTATACACCTTCTAACAGTCATCTAACTAACACGGTCTCGAGAAGATAAAGAGATGATAGCGACCCCAAGCTGTATACTGATAGTAAAATGGGGTGACTTTCAAACAACGGGTGACTTTGATATTTTTTTCAATCATTGATTCTGTGCTGTGTCAGTTATTAATGAGCTATTACGCGACATAACTTTTATTTGTTTCATATGCGAGCGCAAACTATAAGTAGTTTAAAATGTTATAAAAACTACAAAACAAAAAAACCCTCCTTTTTACATGCTTCAGGGGTGACTTGATTTGTATTGAAATTCAGCAAAATTAATCTTCTGCTAATTAATATGCAGCAAAAGGTACTGATAGTTATGCCAAGTATTATATTTCATCGAAATGATTATTCGACTAAACGTGATCCTGCGAAACAAGTTTCGCGAAGTGTATTTCTAATAATAAGTTATTCTGCCTGATAAGTAACCCTTGATATACATCCCCCTTATTATTCCAAGTATGACATCACATACATGTATATACATGGTGTAACGTAACGTCTGCATCACAGGGTGCTACAGTTTCCAGTCACGTCCTGCCCCGAGTTAGTGAGACATTACAGGGGTCTCCACTCCATAGGTCCTGATAAAAATGTAGCGATGTTGAAACGGGGCCAAGGCTCGGGTTAATTTTACGGGTGTGTAAATTTTCACTGGGGTAACTGGGATGATGAGTGGGTAAAGAAAACGAAATTCTATTTAGTCCGTCAGTTAGATTATCAAAAAATATTGGACACGTATTTTTTCTTTTGTCAATCAAACAATGAATGGCACTGATAAAGCGCGTCAATGTTCGGGAGTGGGGGCTCGTGACGTCACTTCTGTGTAAAAATTATACCAAATTGACCTTTGATTCTAAATTGATGATAAATTGATTGAATTGATCTATTTGATCGACAAAAAAAATTAGTCATCATTTCTACATTTTCTACTAAACCATATACAAGATGTTTTATTCTTAACATATCCCACATGTTGAGAATAATAAGTACCTATATCTATACTGGGTGTTTTTTTATTCGTCTAAAAAATTTTGGGGGTTAAATCAGTAAGTCATACTGACCAACTTTCACTATAGGACCAACCCCGAAATCGCGAAAAAAAATTGACCATCCCATACATTTTGGCTAGTCAGCTGACTATGTTTTGTATGTGAGGGTCAAATTTTTTTTTGGGATTTCGCGGTTGGTCCCATAGTGATAGTTGGTCAGTATGACTTACTGATTTAACCCCCAAAATTTTTTAGACGAATAAAAAAACACCCAGTATAGTACATAACTATAAGTTAAATTCTAATTTGAACCCGGGCATTTTAACGAAATAAAAAAGCCGGTCAAGTGCGAGTCGGACTCGCGCACCGAGGGTTCCGCACAAACTTGTAGGTGTGTAAATAGTAAATAACGGGAATCGTATCTCGACGATTTTTCCCTTTTTCTCCGAGATTCCCTAGGAGCTGTGAATAAATCAAACTTCTAAATCAACGCAATCAAAATATTTTTCACAGTTCCAGTTGCTATTAGTATTTGATATTAATTTCAACTTGATACCTCCACGAGTTCCTGAGAGCAAGAGTCTTGACAGATAGACAGACGGACAACAAAGTGATCCTATAAGGATTCCTGTATTAACAAATTCGACAACGCTTTTAGAAATAGAAATAGAAAATATTTATTTCGCATAAATTTTTACATACATATGTTATATGTACTTAAATCTAACAAGATGAGAGTTCATTGCTGCGAAAATGGTGTCCACTCAGCTATGTGCCGCACCACCTATTGGGAGTACGACGCTGGTTTTCTGTGGACCCATAGACTGACTAGCTAGACAGCGTACATTACATTCGCTTCTTCCTCTAGTTAAACAACAAAAAGAAAAAATATATTATGAAACTAGGTTTTATTACAATTATAAAGCTTTTCTTCAACAATGAAATATCTGAAAACGTTAGGTTTCACATCAAATTAAAAACGACTTACAAAGTAAATCACCTCTAACATAACATTAATTATCATCTACAGGATGTTTCAAAACATGACCATCGCTACTCAAAGCTAGAACTTCGAAATTTCCCATTCTATTTAACGTCATTATATTCAAAGAGAAACATTTGTGACGTTCTCAATATAAAGGGACCTTATGGAGGCAGGCGGTTACGCCGTTTTTAGAACTGTTACTATTGTATTCGTATAGTTACAAGAACAAGAAGAGCGTAACTGCCTTCCTGTATAAGGTCCCTTTATATTGAGAACATCACATTTAACCGTAAAGTTACAGTCACGGGACAAAGGCAACATTGACAAACAAAATTTAACTTTAATTTAAATTTAAACTTTTTAAATTCCAACTAGTGTAAATCAGTTTGAATTCAGAACTATCCGTTGACAGCGTAAACACCGGCCACGCCGGACGTCCGGTCGAATTATCATATTTCCGGAAACGGAAGTGACGGCCCAACATGGCGCCCGTTTTAAGGCTTGCTGCGTTTTTCAGAGGGAATGACGCGAGGTTTTGTGAAGTAAAGATGAAATTGTAGTTACATTTTTTCGACAGCGACATGGATCTTTAATTTGTAATTGTGATTCTCCTTAATACAGAATAGTGCATAAGGTGCATTACAATTAAAAAGGTTGTTGTTTATGTATTGTTCTGACCTGGCCGCATTCAGAGACGTCAATTAACTTTTAAGATTGATTAAAGTTGCTGCTGTCACTTTCTTTGATTATAGCAATAGAATAAGACGCAACTTTAATCAAACTTGAAAATTAATTGACTTCTCTGAGTGCGGCAGTTAATTTTTATTAGTTTACCATGAATAGTATAATATTTTTTTATTTTATTTCGTAGACAAATAAACATACAGGCTTTATAATGTGCTGGTTTGATGGTTAAAATTGAAATAAGAACGAGTCGTGCAGACGAAATATTTAGGAATTATGTGACGTTTTCAATATAAAGGGACTTTATGGAGGAAAGCAGTTACGCTCTTCTTGTTCTTGTAACTATACAAGTACTATGGTAAGAGTTCTAAAAACGGCGTAACCGTCGCCTACTTAAGTTCCCTTTATACTGAGAACGTCACATATTTTTTTGTTTGTGCAATCTTCACAGTTCAACTCCTCAAAATTAAAAGCCCGTGGGGTACTTTTTATCCTGAAAAAATGGACAGTTCCTGAAGGAACAGCGATAAACACCATAAATCTCTTTTATTGGACCTTTATACCACAGCAAGGACGCAGCAGAATTACATAGAAACAGTATTATACCCGTAATGCCTTAAAAATTACGCTGTTTGCCAGACCGGGAAAGTCCTGGCCCGTGTTTTGGGGTTCCGTGGGAAAACACTAGAGAAATGGTCTCATTAAAAAGAAGGGTAATGTAAGTACGTGACCGAAAATCGGATGTTCCCTAACTCCTAAACTGTTGGACCGATTTTAGTGATTTAGGTGTCATATGATTCAGACCGATTTTAGTGATTTGGGTGTCATATGATTCAGACCGATTTTAGTGATTTGGGTGTCATATGATTCAGACCGATTTTAGTAATTTGGGTGTCATATGATTCAGACCGATTTTAGTGATTTGGGTGTCATATGATTCAGACCGATTTTAGTGATTTGGGTGTCATATGATTCGTCATAAACGTGCGAGTGTCATAGGCTATATAAGAATTATAAGGGCGCGTCATACTGTCGCCAGTCAGGTTTTAGATTTTGAGGTTAGGTTAGGTTAGGTTATCAATGAATGAAGTTTGTTGTTGTACGAAGCTAGCGGTCCTGGGTTCGGTAACCGGTATGGGCAATATTTATGTGATGAGCACGAGTATTTAAGCACTCTGCTTAAGAGTGGGCAGCTCAAATTATTAGGCTACCACGGCTTTTTGAGATTTTGATAATTCTTAATAATTCATAGAGAGTGACCCAAGAAACGTAACCATGGCAACCAGGTACACCAAAAAGTTGATTGACCCATTTAATGTGAAAGTTTGACAATCGATAAACGACTTTTACGCGTCTTTGTTTATGTTGTTGTTGTGTATGTTTGTCTGTTTTAATAATTGTTATCATAAATAAATAAAAAAATACATAGGAAACATCCATGACTCAGGATAAAATACTCCCGTTGTCACACAAATATTTATCCATACCGGTATTCGAACCCGGTACCGCTAGCTTCGTAGGCAGGGTCACTATCAACTTGGCTCACTGCGTCGTCAAACACCATAACAGGCCAAATTATAATTTCTAATACGGAACCCTCTCATCTCACCACAGCTCGCGCTTGCCTAATGTGATAAACCCCAGTGGAGCATAAGCCGCCTTTAAGTACATCCGCGTGTTTTTCCCCCCTTTTCCCCCTTTTTCCGTCTTTCTACGTCACGTTCCCTTTAGTGTTGATTATTTTTCCTAGATTTTTATAAAGACCCACGTATAAAAAGGTGAGTTTTGCCGACGGCGAATCAATTTTGTATCGTCATGGCATAATGTATGCTTTCTTTCTTGGGTTTTTGGGGAAACCCTAATATCCCGACTTTTTAAATATTTGTCCGTATTTACATTCTTCTAAATTTATGCTGAAAAAGCCGTCGTAGCCTAATGGTTTGACCACAATTGTGCTACTGTTATTGATACCGCATTAGGTCCATAAACCGCACAAATTTTATTCGCGGCATTAGTCGCATTTTTGCCTTTTTTTGTAATAAAACTTTAAAATGTACCGAATTTCTTCGTCACACACGTCCATTTTGATAGCTCAAAAACAATTGAAAAATGCCGGGAACCAGTTTTTTTTTTAATTTTATTGTATTTCAGAATGTTGACTTTTAATGGTATTAAAACCAGCCAGGTACATTTAGTATAGACGAAGAGGTTTGATTACAACTTATACGGTCCAAATACGAAAATACTTTTGCCCCGACCTATTATGCTGGATTATTATTATTATTAAATTTATGCTTGAACTATTTTTATAATACACTAGCACCGCGACCTCGATTTTCGGTAAAATATAGCTTATAATACTTCTGAATGTATAGCTTTTTAATGGTGAAAGAATTATCAAAATTGGTTCACTAGTTTTAGAGTTCATCGATTACACACAAACAAATGTTTCTTTTGGGGATGATGCTTAACGTGTATTTCCACCAGTCAAAAAAAATGGCTGTTCGGTCCGTCTTAGGCTGGTCCACCACCATATTGACATGTGACGTACGACTTATAGGACACCCTGTATATATTGTGTGCATTGGGGTAATTCCGTCTGCGGTGCAATTCCGTAAACAGGCGTTTGTGCCCATTCGTAATGGCGTCACGCCACCATCTCTTTTAAAAACATAGAACTAAAAAAAATCCCTGCTTTCTCGACAGAGTTAACAACGGTGTGCCGTTCTAGAATGGGCACAAAAGCCTGTTTACGGAATTCCCCCGCAGACACAATTACCCCAATGCACTATATAAATCTTAGTTCAAACCTACAGCCGGGCGGAAAGCGTTTCACTCGGCCTAAACCTCATTCTCATTACATTCAGCCTGTATTAATCACTCATTACTATCACCCTGTATCACTACAACCGTAGTAAACCCACAATCCGTAGCTCTATTTTTAATGAGACATCCCTTTGAGAAGAGATAGATATTATACTGAAGAACATTGAAAACGGGTCACGGAACGAACGGATTTGTACGCACGCTGACCCGATTTCATTGCCTTACAGAGTATATGTGGTACCAGCATATTGGGGAACACAAACTTGTTATCTGCCATGCATTAATCATTTCTTACGTTGGGCGGTTTAAGTTATAAGCTACAGGCGAATAGAATGATTCGTTTTTAGGGTTCCGTTGTGAAACTAGGAACCCGCGTCCGTCTATGACACACTTACTTTTTCTCAGACACAATTAAGTGTCACAAAATATAAATTTTGTGTACGTATAGAATTTTTTAACGCGCACAAAGATCAATAATAAAATTTGGTAAAAAAAATGTTTTAAAGTTCCTCCCATACATGTAAAGCAAAGGTAAAATTATTTTTTTACCTTATAACATTGAATGAAGGTATCATTGGATAGCTCATAAAAATACATTAAGGGCCTGTTTCACAGTCTGTCAGTTAAAGATAGCCCTCTCCTTGTCTATTTTCAAGTGTAAGATAGGGAAAGGGCTACATTTATTTGACAGATATGCGTTACTTGAAGATTGTAAAACAGGCGGAAAGTAATGTCATTATTAGTATTTAGATTATATTATAGGTTAGATTAGATTATAGCTCCCCCGTTTAGGAAATATTAAACTCGAATTATATTATTATTATTAAATCCTAATCGGCTGTTAGTCAATACATTTTGATAGCCGTCAGACCTCTAATCGCCCTTTTAACTGTTGGTGAACTCCGACCTTAATGAAAGTACATAACAATTAGGCAGACTTTATTGGTTCTTGAGTTACAGACGACTAAAATGTTTAAATCTACCGAGAATCGGCTAAGATAACTTTGAACAGAAAATTACAAAAAAACATACGCTCCTAGTTAAATAAAATATCGCTCCCGCTATCGCTACCTCTCTTAACTTAACCCACGCCCTCTAGGGAGGTGACATGGCGAAAAACCCTATTCAGACGTACGAATGAATGAACACACACGCACGCATATTACAGGCCTGTTTAAAACACCCCATGTCTCGGTGTGAAGTAAAGGAATGGAGAATTTTTTCGGAAATGTTTTTGCGAGACGTGTACGCTTTTTTAGGTTGAAAAAGGGTAGGAATTGGCATCTACACGGAATAAGTGCAGTTTATTAATAGGCGTTTTTTTGTTTCTGTAAAAGAAGGAAGTTAAAATATGTCAAAATGTAATGGTGAGTGTGACAGCAATAAACAATGGTTTTTTTACGAGTGCATGATATACAGGCTGGACCAAGGCCTTCCTGAAGAAAATGAAGAAGCAGAAAAAAAACATTTATTCGTGACAAATATCAGCAAAGGACAGAAAAATACACACAGAAAGAATGTAGTCACGAAATGGTCCCAACTCAGCGTAATGCCGGCATTAAAGTCGGCGCTGGTCTTCCGTTGGAGCCATCAAGGTTTTCCACAACGATTGGTCATCTGCTGCTGTCATCCAGCGGTTTCCCGCGACCTTTATCAGATCGTCGGTCCACCTAGAGGAAAAGATAATACAAATCGTAAATAAGATTCTAATTTTAATAACTTCAATATGTTAAGTTCTTTGTCTTAAGAGTATTGTGAGTTGACGATTTTCCATACAAACGGCGATAATGTTTTCCACTTCCTAAATGTTATCCGATTTCGACTAATTTTTGATATGTGGTCAGTCGAAACAAAAGCTATGTCCGTACGTTTCGCTTTTTACAATATGATCAATAAATGTAAATTTATTCCCGCTTTATTGTTTTCATACCAAAGTTATTTTGGCCATATCTATTTATAATTACTAAAAATAAAAATAAAAACTATGCACAAAAACTATGTCTGTATAGTCTTTGTGCCGACTGACCACATATCAATAGTTTGTCGAAATCGGTTAAATCGGGGTGGAAAACGTTATCGCCGTTTGTATGGAAAGCCGTCACCTCACAATCCTCTTTGTACAAAGTTTATACATTTAAATTTTTATAAATGTATTTAGGAAGGTTTGTTAATTTTAATGTCATAAAACCATACCTAATAAACAGTGATCGGAATAGGTAGAGTATATTTACCTAAACTTGATGCATGTTCATTCAATAATGTGTTCCCATCTCACTCACGCATGAATGAACATGCGTCAAGTTTATGTAAATATACTCTACCTATTCCGATCACTGCTAATAAATAATAAAAAAATATTTTATAATCGTCATTAAATCGTGTTATATTACAATAGAGTTAAAAATTGGTTAAACTTTCACAAAAAGAATTAACCTCAATTTTCAAAGGAAAATAAAATGAAATTAACGGTGCGCCAACCCTATCTGAGGCACGTACGCAGGGTTGTCACCGCGTCACGTAGCGCTCATTAATGTAATGAGACCCCGTGAATTAATTACACTATTTTATATATCTGTGGCAACCCTAGGGTTTCGGTTGAGACGTTACAGCGTGTTTGGGTAAATAATGGAATTGATTAATTAATAAAGTGCAAATGTAATTATGAATATCGGTATTTTTTGGATACGTCCATTATTTGTATGGCTTTTAGTTATTTATTAACGGGTAGTGAAATTTTACTAGGAAAGCGAAATAAGTACGAATCTGACAAATAGGGATTCATGTAACAAACAGTAGAAAAAAAATATTTTTCGAAAAACTATAAAAATAATCAAGATATAAGCTATTAACGATTTGTTTCTATCTCTTTCTAGCAAAACAGAATTTAACATGGAGTTTATTATGGTCGTAGTGTTCGCTGACGTCACAGTTCAGGTCGGATCTCTCTGTTTAACTAGTAGGTTTGAAATGCTTTTATTATTCGTATTTTTTGGCGGATTTTAATTTAAATTTCACTTTTTGCCATTTCTTTTATGGTATTTTTATATTTTGTTCTGAAATGCGATAAAAAATTCCTGCATGTTCCCTATTACGACGTGTAATGTTATTTGTGACGTTCTCAATATAAAGGGACCTTATGGAGGCAGGCGGTTACGCCGTTTTTAGAACTGTTACCATAGTATTCGTATAATTACAAGAATAAGAAGAGCGTAACCGCCTTCCTCCATAAGGTCCTTTTATACTGAGAACGTCACATTTACTTCATCAAAATAGAGAATCATCATGCCTACGATTTTTTTTGAAATGTAAAGGTTATAAATGAAAATATGTATTATTCTGCGAAGGAAAAAATATAGCAAGACTAACAATAAGGTGTTGCATATTTGTATGGGAAATAATAAATGTCATATTTTTTGCAGACATTTCGCTTCCAGGTCTTCCAGTTGTGTTTTCTGGAATGCGACAAGACCTTTATGTATAATTGCTCGCCATTCCTGCCTCACTTGGGCAAGATGCTCCCATCGCTCAGGTGGTATGTTGCATGTGGTAAGGTGACGTTTGAGCAAATCCTTGTAGCGCAGGAACTGTCCGCCTGGGATGCGTTTTCCGCTAATCAGTTCTGAGTAGAACACGGCTTTTAGCAGTCTACAGTCATCCATACGCGCTACATGGCCACTCCATCTGAGCTGGCTTTTCTTGAGTAGCACCTCCATACCGGTCATATTAGCTCGTCGTAGCACTTGAGTATTCGTCACCCGATCTTGCCACTTGATGCGTAAGATAGAACGCAGACATCTCATGTGGAACGAGTCCAGTTTTCTGATATCTGATTTGCAGAGGCACCAAGTTTCTGCAGCGTACAGAAGAACCAATGCTTTATAAGCTGTAAGTTTTGTTTGTAGTTTGTGGTGACTTCCAGACCCTGTGCAATCTTCGGAAGGTAGCAACGGATTTTGCTATACGGGCAGAAGTTTCCGAAGCTAGGCTGTTGTCATTCCTAATTCGGCTTCCAAGGTATCTGAAGGATGTGGCCTCTTCTAGGGGTTTACCACATAGATTTATTTTAGTGCAGGCAGCGTCCCGGCCGGCTGGTTGTTTAAGGACGGGTCTTGGAGATACTTAATATATAACGAGGCCAAATTTACAGCACGTTAGAGGGCGTCCATATATAAATTGAAGTCAGTGTTGTCCGCCATCATGTATACGTCGTCAGCATAGAGTAATTATTGAGAGCTTGTTTATTTTTGCTCTGGCGTTTAATCGCTGGCGCTCAAACCTCGACAGGCTTCTTTAATGAGGTTTCCCTTTGAGTTGGTGAGCTGATAATGTTGTCACGCCGGACTCTAGCTCTCGTGTTTTAACTCTTCAGCCTCACAAGCTTTTAACGTTAATTAAAACGACGTAGGGTCTGTTTGTTTGTTTGTGAAAGAAAAAAACACCTGAAAATATTTAGGAACTACCGGGTCTATTTGTTAAAATATCTTCCTGGGCATTGAAAGGAAGGTTCGAATCACTAACCCGTTGAATCTGGATAATATTTCGTTTTCCCAAACCCAATACAAATTAAAAATGCTGCCGTGCGGCGTGCCGTGACTGAAAGAAAGAAGAATCATCATGTTGAGTATAATTTGACAAATTCGGTAAGGAACCAAGAGTACTTTAATTCTACTCACTGTGGCTGTAGTTTGCGGGCTTCAGTGATTATCTGGTATCACCCATAAAACATTATTAAACTGCGGAACCCTACTACTGGTATATGCCTAGTAGATGAATTATATACATAATCATACACAAAGGTTACATAAATTCATAGAAATGTAATGTCTTAATAAGTAAAATTTAATGTAATTTATAAACATTTGAAATTTCATAGGGATTTTATCAAATTTACGGCTGCAATAACGTATCACATCAACATTAAATGCATGAAGTCATGACTGTACGGTACTAACATGCCTCTAAAGCATTATGAGGCGCAAAACATTTAATGGAATTTCACTTTTTGTCATCATAAGCGATTGGACAGGCGCGCGTCGCATGTCATTATGCGTTTGATTTGCGCAATGTAGATGTTGCTATTATATAACAAACAGTAATATGAATTGTATTGTAACAAAAAACACATTGTTTAATTTAAAACATTCTAACCTTACACTATCTAGTGTAAACATCTGGGACACCCTGTATTTTCAAAACGTCCTAGCTATATTGTAACCAAAACGAGTAAGACACTCTAATCTAAGACACTTTTTTATCAAGCATACTAAACAAATAAAGACACTCAAATTAAATATAACTGGATCAAAAACAAAATGAATAATATCGGTAGTTTAAAATCGCCTTTCCTAATATTTTTTCTACTTCAATAAACTTTCAAATATCACTAGGTTTTACAAAATCCACACAATGTACCTTCACCAAATGGTGTCACCTTCGTAAAAGGTCAGAGACAAAGCAGATCCTTACACTTCAGCAAAATACTTCAAGTATATCTTTAACCTAGCTCGTTTGCCTTTTACGCTAAAAATATCTTCACACTCAACCCTTGAGGCTCATCACTCAAAACGTATCGGCCCCAAATTTTCACGGCGTCATATAATTTTCACACGGCGTCATATAATTTTCCCTTAAACGTCATGGGGTCATCCATCAAAATCAGGACACCCTGTACACGAGCTCGGTAATCTATTGACTGATTATGACGGGGTGACAACCCTAATGCTTAGTAGTGATTTTATAGGCTTTTGAATAGGGTTGAAAGTTAAAGGGACTTTTTTTATGTAGTACGTAGAAACCTTTTATATATCTTTTCCCTCGGGAATTATCAATTTTCCCGGGATAAAAAGTAACCTATGTGTCAATCCACGATATGGATTATCTATGTGCTAATCTTCATCTAAATCTTCATCCTAACATCCATATAAACAGGAATAATGCTATCATTGCAGAATACGCTAACAAACTGACATATTAGTACATTATACATGTCACACTAAATTTCTGAATGATGTCAGGTACAGTATACACTTTTGGACCTTATTACAATGGAATAAGGTGAAAAAGTGTAAGCATCTTTCTGTCCTCGACTGTACCAGGGCCCTTAGCCAAGATACATTACGCTAACTAGCGTTTCTATTCGTTTCGTTTTTAAACCAATCGCGTCACTGGTAGATCACGTGATACGAAGAGGCACGTGATCTACCAGTGACGCGATTGGTTTAAAAACGAAACGAATAGAAACGCTAGTTAGCGTAATGTATCTTGGCTAAGGGCTCAGGTTATTCACAACTGAAGCGTCAATTTCACGGTTCATATAAATTTTAACGTACATCGATGCTTCAAGCTGCAAATAAACTGCGTGGCCGACGGTGAAAACGCAATATTGCGATAAATAAGCGTCGATTTAGACATATCGTTACCGGTAACTGATCGGGTGTGCAAGTTACAAGAGCTAGCGGATTGTTTTACCGCCTTCTTTTGTTGTTGGGATAAAGCATAGGATATAGCGAATGTTTTTCTTTAATCACTTTATTTAACTACTATTGCTTTATCATTATCACAATGTAAAGTTATCAATCAGAGTTGGTCTTTACATTATTTGTTAACATAGGTACACATTATATAGTTATTAGTTGAACACGATATTAGCTTTGATTTTTATTTCCATTATTTAATGTCGTCTAACAAGTAGAGCGCCATGTTTTCGCTGAAATTACGGGCCAATTTTTCCAACCCCCAGATAAAATCGATTTGACAGTTGAAATTATCATTTTTTCTTTATTTACTTTAGCTAACATTTATTTGACAGTGTTATTTGCAGATAGAAAAATCGCCCCTAATAGATTTTTTTATTGATAATGGGTTTGCTCTTGACTAACTCTTGCTCTTGGAGGAAGATTTAGAGGTGAATCGAGCTCACCCAGAAGATGCCTATTCACGCGCCTTAAACAGGTTAAACAGGTTCAGATTGAATGCACTCGAAAATACAGACGCCGGGAGTGCATTTATTTCTTAGTATTTTTTCTGCTTGTAGCCTCATTCAGCTAACTTTAAACTATAGACAATTTTTTTCTATATTTTTTTCTTCTTTTCTTTGGACCACACATTTCGGTCCGCAATCGCCTGTACCTTACACCATCTGCTGCCGACTAAAGCAACTACGTGACTCGAATATACTGATAACAGATAACCTAAATAGTATTTATTGGGCAAATCTCAGAAAGGTTAAGGTGTTAGGTATTCGGCTGGCGTTTGAATATTCCGCGGAGATGCCCAGGGTTGGGCATAATTTATTACACGTGAAATACTCGATGGAGGTGAAAACATGAAAGTTACTACGTTACTAAGAAATAAACACATCGTAAAAACATCGAATCGTTTATCTATTAATAGTTATTTTTATTTTTTATTAGGGTTCCGTACGCAAAGGGCGCCCAACGGGACCCTATTAATATGCCTACGCTGTCCGTCCGTTCGTCCG
The DNA here is from genome assembly GCA_963241965.1 of Tortrix viridana. NCBI lineage: Eukaryota > Metazoa > Arthropoda > Insecta > Lepidoptera > Tortricidae > Tortrix > Tortrix viridana. The sequence continues at coordinate 1,588,743 of OY725197.1, forward strand.
TCTGTTTGTCTGTCTGTCCTAACTATAAAGAGCTGTATCTTTTGAATCGTAATAGATAGCGGGTTAATTTTTTTTTCAGAATATGTGTTATTACAGTGAATTTACTAACAAATAAAAAAAAAGTTAAATAATAACGGGGCCCCCATACAAGAAACATTTTTTTTTTCAACGTATTTTTAAATTTCTTGTATCGTAAAAACGGTAAAACATACAAGCGTCAAATTTGGTATGATTATAGAACAAAGCCTATAGAATAACAACAAATCTAAAAACCAGCCAAATGTGTACGGAACCCTCAGTGCGCGAGTCCGACTCGCACTTGCCCGGTTTTTTTTTAATTCATGACCGTTTGTTAGTCTACGGCTCTTTTCGTGTCCCCTTGTTTTGCAGACACGCATTTAATCGAATGTGTCGTTTCACCGAACTTCATTTCATCGAAAGCTAAGTCAACCAATTGCCCATAGCGTTGAAACAAATCTATCAACATGATTTAGTTTTGATGTTATTTAATACCGATTCTGTTTTGTTAATTAATTATAGGAACCGATAATAACAGTGTCAAACGATCATTCGCTCTAATTATAAAGCTAAAATTGTTTGTGACGTTCTCAATATAAAGGGACCTTATGGAGGAAGGCAGTTACGCTCTTCTTGTTCTTGTAACTATACGAATACTATGGTAACTGTTCTAAAAACGGCGTAACCGCCTGCCTCCATAAGGTCCCTCTATATTGAGAACGTCACATTTCATGATTATCTTCAGTGGCCAATTTATATTATATTCGAAAATTACATGTTACGATGACCAATTATGCAAAATTGAGCCGAGTTCACGCCAATTTGATAATTAATGGGTAATAACTTGTTAACTCTGATCTTAAGGCATTGTGCGTTATACTCAATAATATTATTATTATCAGCCTATAACAACCAATCAATAATAATAATTAATAAAAAACGAAAATAATAATGACGAATAAATATCTGGGGACAATCTCACACACAACCTAGTCCCAAACTAAGCTCTAGGCTTGTACTAGGTACTAGACAACGACAAACATATTTATATAGAAAATACAAAACATACATGACTCAGGAATAAAATGCTCGCTCATCACACAAATATTTGCCCGTACCAAGATTCGAACCCGGTACCACCAGCTTCTCTCTATCTATGAATATAAATAAAAATTAATGCCTAAATCTGTTGCTGAGAGAACTGAGCCGATGCAGCAATTTTTTTTTAAATATTCCTTGAAGTACTATGAGGGTTTTTATGAAAAGGAAAATTGTCTTCAACTTCAAGGGGGGAAATGGGAGGGAGAACTTTAACAATCCATCATCATAACTCAAACAAAATAATCCTAAACATCAAATGAACGCCAGCATGAATGCTCATTTAAAAACTGTGTGACACAACTCATAACCGAGTACATGGTTTTTGTTAGCGGACAATTTAACAGCAAAAAGTCGCGGAATGTGTCCCTTTTCATGACAACGCGTGTATGCGCTGGGAGACATGTTTTTGCTCAATGCCAGATACACGGCTATGTAACTGAGTTATATCATGTTGGGAGAAATATTCCAGTACTTTTCTTGTGGGATTCTCGGGTTTTCTACTAAGAGTTAGGTGTCATATTTTTGTTAGTCATCTACACATCGGTAACTCGTGGCATTAAGGAGGCACTTGACAGATTAGTGATGTGACGTTTTCTAAGTGTCATTTCAGATAAGATAAAATAATAAATTAATATTACCTACATCTAAACATAAGTATGTCGAAGTAGGTTTGATCACTAGTTTAAAAACAATATTATGATATTGTCATTCATTTAATAATTATTACGAGACGTGTCGCGAAACCTAGAATTTTTCCAAAGAGGAGGTAATCATTAGAGAGCTTTCAGCTATGTTACTCTGTTGACACTCGTCGTTCAGTTCTACTCAGTCGATGAATAGCCGGCGAATTTACGTCGTCGGCTGGTTTCACAGACGATCGTCTGTGAAACTAGCGACTAAATGAATGTGCAGGCAGTTGAATATCATTTACCCATCTTGACGGACGACGTAAATTCGCCGGCTATTCATCGACTGAGTAGAACTGAACGACGATGTGTCAACAGAATAACATAGCATAACTCCTACTACAAGGTGACAAGGTAAAATGCACCTGTTGCGATGTTTATATAGTTTGCAAGACATTAAATATGAACAAGCACTTGAAGTCTTGAACTTGTAAAAATTTAGAACAAATATTAATTGTTTATCACGAATGTCATATATTGAATGATTGAAAATGCTTTTTTCTAATTGGTTTCCTTTTCTCGACTCGTACAGGAAGAACATTGTCACATCACTAGTCTGTTAGAAACTGTCAAGTGCTACCTAAATGCCACGAGTTACCGATGTGTACAACGATATAACTAGAAAAAATTGTGGGAATCCAGTCGCCACCGACCAAGTTAGCAAGTTCTAAATGTGACGTTCTCAATATAAAGGGACCTTATCGAAATCAAAATATTTATTCAGTAAATTGGCCACATACGGGCTCTTTTACACGTCGGTAATATAGAGTGAATCTACCAGCGCTTCGGACAAGACCATCATTGCGGAGAAGAAGCGCCGCAAGAAACTCCAGCAGAAGGTCATTTTTTCAATCATAAAATACAACAATACTTAAAAGTAAGTTACATTACAAGGTAATAAAGTAACAAATATTACTTATTAGAACTAGCACAAATAAAAACATGACAAATGTAAGGTCAAATACATTAAACTAAATATAATGTCTAGGAGAACAACACGACGAGGTCTCAGGTCTAATGGAGGAAGGCAGTTACGCTCTTCTTATTCTTGTAACTATACGAATACTATAGTAACAGTTCTAAAAACGGCGTAACCGCCCGCCACCATAAGGTCCCTTTATATTGAGAACGTCACAAATTCTTTTTTTTTTGTCTACAGATCCACCGTCCGCCCCCATGATCACCGGGTACATCCCAGGCACGACGCTATCAGCTGGCACAGTCCTGAAGCTGTCCTGCATCGCCACCGGAGGCAACCCACTTGCTTCGTTGACGTGGTTCAAGAATGATAAAAAGGTACGTATCCAAAGAGATAAAAGTGCCCGTGGTGGTCTAATTCTACTTCAAAATCTACCAGCGCTTCCCAAGAGGAGACCACTGCTGAGAAGCGCCGCAAGAAACTTAACAGTCAATCATTCTTTAAAAATATAACTTAATACTTAATACAATGATAATAATTAATCTAGCCTTATATATGACGTTCTCAATAATAAAGGTACCTTATGGAGGAAGGCAGTTACGCTCTTCTTGTTCGTCGCACGTCACACATAAATAGTTATTATGCATAGGTACGGTCATACCATGGGATTGTTGAGCCACTTAATTCGGTCGGGTTGTCAAATCGTACACGCCGGTATATTACTATTGGAATTTGACGATTTGACAATCCGGCCGAATTAAGAATGTTAGCAAGTGGCTCAACAATCACGTGGTGTGACTGTACAGGGCCTTTAGCCAAGATGCATTACGCTAACTAGCGTTTCCATTCGTTTCGTTTTTAAACTAATGGCGTCACTGGTAGATCACGCGACTCTTCGTATCACGTGATCTGCCAGTGACGCGATTGGTTTAGAAACGAAACGAATAGAAACGCTAGTTAGCGTAATGCAACTTGGCTAAGGGCCCAGACATGCTCTGTACCAATGTTTAAAACATTATTTAATTACTTCTTTAAATTAACAGGATATAATGCGTTTTTTAAAACATCTTAATAACCTTGGATTTAAATACTTGTACTTAGTTTTACATCAGTTTGTTTGTTTGTAACGATTTCACGGCTGAACAAATTTCAACGAAATTTGGTATGGATATATAGTTTGGTATGGAGACTGCCGGGAAAGGACATAGGATACTTTTTATCCCGGGAAATTGTACAGCTCCCTAAGGAGCGGCGACAAATGACTTCTACGCTTTCGTAAATATTATAGATAATTCTGTTTGATAGATAAGAAATAAATTATCTCCATATTAACTAAGCTATTTTCGAGATTAGGTGAAAAAGCTCTCGCATATCTGACAACCATTTATTATGATATAATTTGTTGGATAAACACTTAATGCTACTTCAAGGTTTCGGCCAAGGAAATAGCAAAGAAAATGTTACATAAGTATTTGCGAGGCAATCAAAAGTTATCCCAGATAAATGTAGTGTAGGAACTTTCCAGAATAATAAACTAGACTTATTATGATACTCGTATTTTGTCATTGTTGAAACGAAATTTAAATATTTGTTTTGTTCCATAACAAATATTTTAGTTTCGTAAATCAAAGAAAACGTTTTATATGGAATAGATTTGGTTTTGAGTGTATGGAAATAAATTGCTGATCTAAAATAAATGGGAAATTGTATAATTCCCAAAATAACATTTGTGCAATGAACGGATTGTATGGACGAATACTTTTTTATTCGATGCTACACAAAATGTATGAAAAATTCGTCAGCAGCTTGTGGCGGCCACAAGTGGCTATGCTGTGCAGCTCTTAGCCTTTTTTGATTTGGTGAAAAAAAACTAATAGCACAGAGACACGCCATGGGCCAATTGGACCAGGATCTCGACGTCGTAAGGAACGAAGTCATACTAAACGCTTGGAGCATCGGTGGCCTAGTGACTAAGAGTTTTGATTTTGCGATCGTAAGTTCGAGTTCGAACCCCAGTCGTCGCCAATTAACAATGAGTGTTTCTAACTTATTTAAGTTAGGAAGCTAGGAAGGTAGTTAAGGTCGGTACTTAATGTACATTACCTGTCCTTACGGTGATGGAAGAACTTCGTGACGAAACCTGCACAGTCGAACAGCTGCGTGTGTTGCTAATTACTCAAAAGATCGTAAAGAACCGAAGTGTATCCAAAAAGGTTTTTTCTAATTAATTGCCAGCAGAGATGGGCAAAATTTATTCAAATGACGAATAACGACTGAGAATAAAAAAATCATTCGCGAATAACGAATACATTTTCCGTTTGACTATATTCTTATTCGTACATATGGCGAATTAATTATTCACGAATGAATTAATCCATGAATAAATTATTCGCGAATGAATTTTACCACTAATAAATCATTCGTGAATAAAATACTACGAATAAATTATCCTAGTTTAAAAGTTAATGGCTATAAGATCGACAGGGTATTAAATAAAATGATATTACAGTGAAATAATAAAAAACACGGGTAAACAACCGATAAGAAAGTTAAGTTACGTGGGTATCTCGTTCATTCATATATCCGACTCTTTCTGGTTGGCTACCTGCGATACAATCCCTAGACCCTAAAATATGCTCCAGTTACTTTTTAATGGTAAATTTGTAAGTGTACTAAAATATTATTCGTGGTATTTATTCGAATAAAATAATGAATAATTCATTTTTTATTTGAAGAAGTGGCCCAATAATTTATTCGCGAATAATTTTATCGCAAATTATTGTTTATTCGAATGATTATTTAGTTCAAAATTTATTCGAATAATGCCCAACTCTGATTGCCAGCATCATTGGCTTGGCTTTAATTTAGTATTGTTTAGATTTAATTTAGGTTTATTTATGTAATGTTATGTTCTTATTATGTCAATTTATGTGATAGTTAAAACATTATTCATATTAACATTTTGTTTATCAGATCCATGCACCAACGCGTACGTCTGAAAAGTCAGTGGCCTCCGTGATATCCATCCTGACCAACGTCACTGACAACCAGGCTCAATACCGCTGCGAAGCCACCAACAGCGCCACTGATATACCACTGTTCGAGACTGTCACTTTAAATGTTCACTGTAAGTATAGTGATCTCTCTCACTCGCCAACCAGGCCCAATACCGCTGCGAAGCCACCAACAGCGCCACTGATATACCACTGTTCGAGACTGTCACTTTAAATGTTCACTGTAAGTATAGTGATCTCTCTCACTCGCCAACCAGGCCCAATACCGCTGCGAAGCCACCAACAGCGCCACTGATATACCACTGTTCGAGACTGTCACTTTAAATGTTCACTGTAAGTATAGTGATCTCTCTCACTCGCCAACCAGGCCCAATACCGCTGCGAAGCCACCAACAGCGCCTCTGATATACCACTGTTCGAGACTGGCACTTTAAATGTTCACTGTAAGTATAGTGATCTCTCTCACTCGCCAACCAGGCCCAATACCGCTGCGAAGCCACCAACAGCGCCACTGAGATACCACTGTTCGAGACTGTCACTTTAAATGTTCACTGTAAGTATAGTGATCTCTCTCACTCGCCAACCAGGCCCAATACCGCTGCGAAGCCACCAACAGCGCCACTGAGATACCACTGTTCGAGACTGTCACTTTAAATGTTCACTGTAAGCATACTGATCTCTCTCACTCGCCAACCAGGCCCAATACCGCTGCGAAGCCACCAACAGCGCCACTGAGATACCACTGTTCGAGACTGTCACTTTAAATGTTCACTGTAAGCATACTGATCTCTCTCACTCGCCAACCAGGCCCAATACCGCTGCGAAGCCACCAACAGCGCCACTGATATACCACTGTTCGAGACTGTCACTTTAAATGTTCACTGTAAGTATAGTGATCTCTCTCACTCGCCAACCAGGCCCAATACCGCTGCGAAGCCACCAACAGCGCCACTGATATACCACTGTTCGAGACTGGCACTTTAAATGTTCACTGTAAGTATAGTGATCTCTCTCACTCGCCAACCAGGCCCAATACCGCTGCGAAGCCACCAACAGCGCCACTGATATACCACTGTTCGAGACTGTCACTTTAAATGTTCACTGTAAGTATAGTGATCTCTCTCACTCGCCAACCAGGCCCAATACCGCTGCGAAGCCACCAACAGCGCCACTGAGATACCACTGTTCGAGACTGTCACTTTAAATGTTCACTGTAAGCATACTGATCTCTCTCACTCGCCAACCAGGCCCAATACCGCTGCGAAGCCACCAACAGCGCCACTGATATACCACTGTTCGAGACTGTCACTTTAAATGTTCACTGTAAGTATACAGTGTTCTCTCTCACTCGCTCTTATGCTTCTTTATGAGTATAAATGACTAGCCGGACCCGCAAGACTTCTTTTTTGTCATGAAGAAGAGTAATGAGCACATCATTTTTACCTTGATGGTAAATGGTATCAGCTATGTTATTCTGTTGACACATCGTCGTTCAGTTCTACTCAGTCGATGAATAGCCGGCGAATTTACGTCGTCCGTCAAGGTGGGTAAATTACATTCAACTGCCTGCACATTCATTTAGTCGCTGGTTTCACAGACGACCAGATGTGATTCATAATCTTTGCAAGTCCTAAAGTGAATTTTACTGAAACCCTAATTTTAGGATATTTTTAAAACAAATCTAACCTAATCGAATCGTAATTACCAGTTATTTTTAAAATCCTGAAACAATAACGGTTTTAATTAAATTTAGGACTTGCGATGATTATTAATAAGGATGCATTCGGACTCCAAATTATTATGTGAACTTTGGCGCACGGTCTGAAACTCATAGATTCCAATCTCAAGGTTGGCAATGCTTTTGCGGTCTTAAGATCGAAGTTTAAACGTGACCAATAACTGGTATTAACTAGTGCAAAGTCACCAACAGTAAGACTTCGATGCCAGTGTGTGTGTTTGTATTGTCACTGATTTTCTCAGTATTAGTCATGCTTTCAACTTGAAAAAGCTGTATAACTCGCTTGCCCGCAAATTTTATTATAATATTAATAACTATTAATTCCCTAAACACAAATATTAATCTTCAAAGCAAATTTCAAACTAAAATCGTTTGTTAAAATACAAATTTCTAGTATTAATTGAAACTGTTTCAGCTTACTTGTATCCGTTTTTGTTGATATAATAAATTTATTTTGCCTCTGATATTTTGTTTAAGTAATCAAATATAAACTTAATAACTCTTCATTTAAGAGTTTTAGTTTTGTTTAGTTTAGTTTTGCTATCTGAAATTAAATTCTTGTTTCAACTGTATTGTTACTTTCTTTATTTGTGACGTTTTCAATATAAAGGGACCTTATGGAGGCAGGCGGTTACGCCGTTTTTAGAACTGTTACCATAGTATTCGTATAGTTACAAGAAAAAGAAGAGCGTAACTGCCTTCCTCCATAAGGTCCCTTTATATTGAGAACGTCACAATTAGAATCTACGGAATGTGATTAGTCAATTTTGCACAACTCCATTGCAGTCCGCTTAAGTGGGAAGACAGTTTCAACTTGTATTAACGCGATCAATTTACAGTTTAAACATAATAAATAAAGTTTTGTTTTGTTTTAATCAAAACCGAATTCACATTGATTTCTGTACAAAAACAAAAAAAAAACAATAATAAAAGATTTACCCAAAAAAAAGAACAAAAAGAAAATAAAACAAAAACCGTTCCTTAGCTGAGGTTCGAACCCGCAGTCTTGCCGTAGTAGTCCAACGGTCTAACCACCCACCACCAGTCTATTCAGATGGCGGCGGTCGCATCGAAATTTCGAACCATATTGCGCGGGAAGTCTCATACATGTACTTGCTCCGGCAGTACATATACTAAAAAGTCTCATACACAATACTTTCAAATACAGTTAGTTGAACCCCTTTGTATCCTTTTTAACATTGCTTTTTTTTACAGTTGCGCCAGAAACAGTTAAAGTGAGGACAGAACCGAATGAGCTCAAGCCGGGAATCGAAGCCACACTGTTCTGCGATTCATCCGCCAGTAATCCACCCGCCACTCTGTCGTGGTGGCGAGATGGCATACCAGTCCAAGGTTAGAACAAAATATTTCCCGCGTATTTGCATATGTGACGTTCTATATATAAAGGGACCATAAGCAGGCAGGCGGTTACGCCGTTTTTAGAACTGTTACCATATTATTCGTATAGTTACAAGAATAAGAAGAGCGTAACTGCCTTCTTATATAAGGTCCCTTTATATTGAGAACGTCACAAATCTAAAGTAAGCTGGCTGCGGTAATCGACTGCTCAATGGCCAACTCTTTATGCCGCGCTCATTAACGTAACCACTATACGCAGACCCCTTAAAGCTTCCTGCTACGGTTACTGCACTATTAAGAGTACTGGCACAAACCAACAATAGATAATACAACCATTCATAGCTCCGTTTATAGTACATTTTGATGCAATAGCGGAAAGTAGGTATGTCATTTTGAAAATGACAGTTCCGCGCGTGTATCAAACGACGTTTTTTTTTAATACTATTGCGAAGAAATTTAAATGAAACAAAAATAAAACATTAACTTTACGAAAGATATCGGTCATTCATAATACTCAATCAGCGAAGCGCGTTCACTCACAACAACACTCTTTCAGCCAGCGGTCACGCATAATACACATTTAACCGATCATTCGAACACTCATACGGCCTAATTAAAAAAAAAATGGAAAAGTAAAAAGCACTAGTGCGAAAAATCCAACTTTCCGCACGATAAACAGCTACAAAAAGTACCACTATTGAGCAACTGTATAAAAAGAATATTTTTATGAAACGGAAAATTTAACTGCCAGTTTATAACTGCAGAAATATTTACCCACAGTTACATTAAAAACGAGAGACAAAGTCACAAAAGAGAATGTTTCGGTACGTAGCAAAATGAAGTGTTTTAACGACCAATAAAATGATGATATCTACTCAGTCAAAAGCGTTTACAGAATAGTAAAAAACACTTTATGGCTCCAAGCGAGTTGTGAAATGGGAACTGCGGCTTATAACTTTTAATCATTACCGTAAAATGTGGTTACTTTGATCCAGGGACCGGCCCGCTATCCCTTTCAATGGGTTTTGTATGGGTTTTTCGTTAGGATTAACTTACCAAACCCTCTGCCCGTCAAAACCCTTTAAATGTGATTTTAAAGCGCTTTTTTCAAACGATAGCCCATTCTATTAAGCGCTAACCCCCGCTACTAAACCCTTTAAAAAAGGGTTACTAGTATATACGCAATTTTAGACCTTTTGTAGACTTCATAAAACACATGTTACCTTGCGTCCCGTTCGAAGCAAGTAAACGACAGCCCATTCAACTAAGCGCTAACCCAATACCCTTATAAAACCCTTATAGTATACACGTTACCGACGGCTACCCTTATCGTTGGGTTCTTCATTCGATAAGGGAAAGTCAATCGTATGGGTTGCCAATTGGAATGGGTGAAAATATCCACTAGGCTAGCTATTTTAAAGGGAAGCCCGTTGAAAGGCTTTTCCCGATGAAAGGGTTGTCCGGTCCCTGCTTTTTGATCGATTTCGAAAATTAATGTATTGTATTTATTCTCATAATAAAAAATATTAAATATTGTATTGGCGACTACTGATTTGGAGTAATTTGGAGTAATTGGCTCAGTAGAAAAAAACCTTAAAGAAGCTTATAATCTCGATTCTTAAATTGGGATTAGTTTGATTATCCCTGTGTTTATAATACAATACCAAAATTACAAATAAAAAATTAGTGTCTTTTTGATTTGAAGTTTTTATGTCCTACTTTACTGAAAATATTTAAACTACTTATAGTTTGAGCTCGCTTATGCAACAAATAAAATTATGTCGCGAAATAAGTAGCTCATTAATAACTGACATTATAGCACACAATCAATGTAGAAATCAGAAATCAGAAATCAGAATATTTATTTGCTTTAAAACATGGTGGTTACAAGGTTCTTAGTACTAAATAGCAAGTAGGTGAGTGTCACATGTTTTGTCATAGAATGACATGCAAAAAGAAAGCCATTAAGGCGTACAAATAGTTTCTCCAATGGTACATTTGATATGTCATGCATTTTACATTATGCTTAAATAACTATCAATTATTTATTACATACTATAGCGGTATCCGGCGCGTTGCTGCCTATAGTCGGTCACTTAAATATTCCTTAACCGAATAAAAACACTTTACCTGCAACCAAGAAATTAACTTTCGCTTAAGTTTAGTGACAGTCAGGTTTTGAAAATTTTTGGGCAGGTTGTTAAATATACGAATTGCTATTACATACTAGTTTCGGCTAAACAGTTCTGTATTTATTCTAGGTAGTGAAAGTTTGTTAGGATATCTAGTTCGGAACGTAAATATATCACCAGTTTTTTTAAACAATTCTGGATTAAATTTTACAAATAGGCACATCTCTAAGATATAAAGCGACGGTACTGTCAGTATTTTCAGGTCTTTGAAAAGTGGCTTGCAAGATGTAATCTGCGGAACGTCACAGACTCCGCGTATGCACTGTTTCTGAGCAATAAAAACTCTATTGATTTGGACCGAGTTACCCCAGACCAACAGGCCGTACCTAATAATTGAGTCGACGTAGCCGTAATAAGCTTGAATGGTAGTTTCTTTGTTGGTTAGTTTGCATAAGCGCCAAAGAGCATACGCAAAGCGATTTATCTTACCACATGCTTGATCAATATGCAGTTTCCATGAACATTTATCGTCAATGACGACTCCTAAAAATTTTACTTGATTACTCTCTTTTATTATTTCATTGTTGTATTTGATTGTTATATCATTTTTTTTACCAGATTTATTATGAAATTGTATGAATGTCGTTTTATTGATATTTACATTTAGGTTATTATCTTTAAGCCATTAAATAATTTTATTAGTCGTAACATTTAATTCATGATTATATTCAGTATTATTTAATATGTCATTTTTTAATTTTTTAGGTATAATTATAGTAATAAAATAAAATAGCAAAGTCACCCCGTTGTTTTAAAGTCACCCAATACCATCGTATGTATTTTTAACCGGCTTCAAAAAGGAGGATCTCAGTTGGACCCGTATATTTGTATGTATGTATGTATGTATGTTTGTCCGCGATTGTCTCGCGTTTGGCTGAACCAATTTTCGCAAAAAAAAAACCCTCTTCAAAAACCCACTAAGCAAGACTAAATAATGACCGGTTTCCTAGGTGCCTATTTGGTGGGTGCATAGTTACATGGAATATATGTAATATATGGAAGTGGCAAGAACCATGTGACATTGATATTGTGTACAATACAATACAATACAAAATAGTTTATTTTTTGTTCAAAAAAAAATACTAGACATTTTATATACATCTGATATTGCAACAATTTATCATAAAAAAATTGATGATCTACAATTTTAAATGATTCATTTGAAAACGGTTGGTGAACTTGTAATAAGTTAATGGACAGAAGAATAATGGCTATGAATCATGAATATGGTAACCTTATATGTGACGTTCTCAATATAAAGGGATCTTCTGGAGGCAAGCGGTTACGCCGTTTTTAGAACTGTTACCATAGTATTCGTATAGTTGCAAGAATAAGAAGAGCGTAACTGCCTTCCTCCATAAAGTTCCTTAATATTGAGAACGTCACAATACGAGTAGATAGTTGCTACAGGTTGACTGGTTTCTAAGTTTGATTTCTATTACAGCATCACCAATGAAACAAACGAAAGGATTAAACGGAGGAACAGTGTCGACTATGGAGCTGAAAATAAACGTCACAAAGGACATGAATGGTGCGGTTTACACGTGTCAAGCGATGAACGAGGCACTACAGAGAAGCGTACACGACGCTTCTTCTTTGAAAGTTTTGTGTAAGTGACTTTTCTCCGACTTTGTACGCGTTTTGTAGAATTTGCTAGAAGGAAAATCCTTCATGTTCAAGTTAGAATGTAAAAGCTTCTGCACGTATCTTCATTCTCTGAAAATTCCACGGGAAGTGTATGTTTTGGAATTAAAGTAGTCTTGTGTGTTAATTCAGGGTATAACCTCCTAAAGTCCACCATACAACGAAATTTGTCAATGGAATATGAACCTATTCTGAATAGGATAGAGTCTATTTTCTAATTTAACTGTCTGACATAAAAACAAAAGAAATTCCACTCTGTCTCATTTGCAAAGGATCTTTATTCCAATGACCATATTGTGTACATTCTATTGTACAAAGGACTTTAGGAGGATAAGCCATGTCCATTCAAAATGCCATTCAAATCCATCCAGACGTTTCAGCGTGAAGGTGTACAAAACATTCTTACTTAACACACGCACCAACATTCGCATTTATATTATTACTAAGATTAGTGAGATATTCGTGATACTAGTCTTAAGAGCTTACTCTGATATAAATTTATTCATCGTTCTCTACGAAACTATAAAAAATTCCGAGACAAATGATTATTTGTACTTATTTGTAAAAAGCCGTGTTAGCCTATTGGTTTGACTTGCTGACTCTTAAGCAGAGGGTCGTGGGTTTGAACCCGGGCTCGCACCTCTAAGTTTTTCGGAATTTATGTGCGAAATACAATTTGTAAATTTACCATGAGCTTTTCGGTGAAGGAAAACATCGTGAGGAAACCTGCACACACTTGCAAAGCAATTGGACGGTGTGTGCGAAGTTCCCATTTCGCACTGGGCCCGCGTGGGAACTATAGCCCAAACCCTCTCATTGTGAGTGGAGGCCTGTGCCCCAGCAGTGGGACGTATATAGGCTGGATTATTATTATTATTATGGCATGGACTATCTGTGTGCTGAACTTTATCCACATTTGTTTAGCTCTTCATGCGTGATGTACAGACATTCGTTCAAACATTAAGCATTACAATTCTTTTAAGTTTTTTAGTAATTCTAACTTAACTTCTACACAGACGCTCCGATCTTCGACGAGACCACTCCCGACACCACCGTCGGCGTGGAGAACGAACCCCTCATCATCATGCTGCGGGCTGACGGCAACCCTGGCAGCCTCACCTACACCTGGACCAAGGACGGCCAGCCCATCACGCAGTCGTCGTACAGCAGTTCCAGTAAGTTGTACTTCCTCATCATCAAGCTGATTAGTCGAAAGTTCCTTTTGTATACTATAATCATAATGTGTTCTTGATGACCTCGTTATACTGAAGAAGAGTACAGTTAAAGGCATAAGGTCACCAAACTTTTGTATATTGTCGTTTAATCGTCAGATTTTGTCTATCTTCATGCCAGAATTTACATTTATATTTGGCAACAAATATAACCACCAAAATTATCTTTGATCACCAAACTAAATTGTACCTGTAGATCAAATTTAGTAAATGATCACCAAATCTTAGCGAATTCTGTCGATTAGCTTTAGGTTATTTTTGTTTTGGTGGTCATTTACTGTTTTTGGTGATCTAAGGTGTTATTTATGACTAAATCTGGTGATCCATTAAACATATGCCTTTATATTTTGCCCACAGACGACCGCATCATCTCCGAAGGCGGCATGCTCAATATAACTCAACTGACTCGCCAGGACGCCGGGATTTACACTTGTGAGGCTATCAACTCCCAGGGTGCGGCCACCGCTAACATCACCGTATCGGTTCACTGTAAGTTCTTTATCTTCAACCATTACCATTGTAATATGTGACGTTCTCAATATAAAGGGACCTTATGGAGGCAGGTGGTTACGCCGTTTTTAGAACTGTTACCATAGTATTCGTATAGTTACAAGAATAAGAAGAGCGTCACTACCTTCCTCCATAAGGTCCCTTTATATAGAGAAAGTCACATATTTTTTTAGGAATGGTTTCCGCAACTCAACGTTCTGCGCCTATTTTGCTTGGTAATGTTATTATTAATCGAATGAAGTTAATGTAGACTATGTAGAGTTTTAGATGTTCGTTGATGAAAAGAAGAATTTGCATGGTGTGTTATTGAACATAGCAACCGTAACGTTTTCAAAGATTGGCTTAGAAGATTGTTTAGGTACCACTGGTTATAACAAACAAGGAAAGGTATTCAACTGTCCGGCTCTGGGCTCCGATTTGATTTATTTTGATATATGTAAGAGAGTAGTCTAAAATAACAGACATGTATTTTTTTTAGCTGCCCAAATTCAACCTATTGGAAGAAATTGTCCTCCAAAGTTCTGAAAAGTGATTAAACCCTCAACTTCTGTAGGGAGTTTTTTTTAGTTAATTACTGGTTTTGATGATTGACAGTTGGTAAACTATCCTCGTAAAACGTTTGAATTAACTACAAAAGCGTTAACATTCTAAATTTCAACGAGTACCAAAGTATGATGGTGTTAAAAAGATAACAGACCATAAAGAATTGAACTTATAATCCGATTTCCTAACTAAACAAAATTAAAAACCCAAAAGAATCAAAATTAAAGTCTGAAAAGTAACAATAGTTTTTGTTACAGATGCCGCTGTCATAGTATCAGTCAGTCAAAATGGTATTGCAAATCCAGAAGAAGACGCCACTCTTGCTTGTACAGCAACTGGTAATTGAACTTATATATTAAATATGACATGTTTTTGTTTTTCAATTAATTATATTTGTTAAATAATTTATTTACTAATATAGAATAAGATATGTTACTTACTTATGGAACTATGATTCTGAAATAAATGCTATAATAATAACCTTAACATTTCTTACTTTCAAATCTTCTTTTTTAGGTAACCCTTTGACAGGTGAGCACATTCGCTGGGAAAGAAAGGACTACAATTTAGACTCGAGAAAAGTTACGTTTAACGCTAAGAACCAAACAAGTTATTTAGTAATAGACAAAACTACGAAGGAAGACGTGGGAAACTTCCAATGCATAGTCAATAACGGTATAGGCAGTGAAAATAAACAAGAAGTTATGTTGGTGGTTAAGTTTAAACCCAGCATGGATACGTCTCCGAGCCACGTCAAGTCAGCTTCCAACGTTGGTCAGGTCGGGAGACTTGTTTGCAAGTAAGTGAATATTATGAAAATGACTGAATGTTGATCATTTGTAGGATTCCGTAGTCAAACTAGGAACACTTGTAGTTTCGACATGTCCGCTCGTCTGTCCGTCTGTAGCTTAGCTCACAGACTTTATACTAGAATGCTGTTATTTGGCACGAATATACATATTAGTCACGCTGACATTCAGCTTTAAATTTTTGTTAGAGTCAAGTGTCCCCCCCCCAAAACTACAAATATTAAAAATCTGGAAAATATCTTAAATGAAAGCGGATATAACGAAAAAACTATCACGATTAAGTAGACTTTATTGGTTCTAGAGTTAAAGATGATTCAAATGTGTATACATACCGAAAATCAGCTAAGATAACTTTAACTAGAAAATTTGCTAATATTTGAGTTTTTTTTTGGGAATTGTTGTTTGTGTTTGTAAGAATGGCGACGGAACCCTACACAGAGCATGGTCCGACATGCTCTTGCCTGGTTTTGATTGAAAATACTGTTTAATTTTACCTCCTTCAATTCGCTATTGTTATTATAGCAATGTCTTTATTGTGTGGAGCCACACTATTATTAAAAGATACTATAAATATAAATTCTTCTTTAGAAATATAAATAACTTCATTTCATCAAACAACAGTTACATTAATATAATTAGGACTTTTAAGGTTCGTGTAATCCTTTTTAACCGACTTCAAAAAAAGGAGGAGGTTCTCAATTCTTCTGTAGGTTTTTTTTTTCTGATTACTCTTGTTCAAAATTTAATTTCTTCTCTTCTTTCAGATGTAAAGCAGCCCCAGCTCCTAACTTCACTTGGTCCAAAAAAGGCCAAAAGCTACCAGTGAACACGTCA
This sequence comes from Tortrix viridana, assembly GCA_963241965.1. Lineage (NCBI taxonomy): Eukaryota > Metazoa > Arthropoda > Insecta > Lepidoptera > Tortricidae > Tortrix > Tortrix viridana. The sequence goes on from OY725197.1 coordinate 1,605,342, forward strand.
ACGAAATACTTTGCTGAATTCCACAAAATCGATCCAGTGACGTACTCGTCTATTCTACTCATCAATGATGTGACGTCATCAGATTATGGTTCATATGAATGTGGTGCGAGGAACGACTTGGGTTTTGCTACAGCGTCTGTCAAGTTGGATATAACTAGTGCACCAGGTATATTTTAATTAATTTGTAGTTACATAATATAAAAAAATAAGACCAGTGTAAAGTGATACTCACTAAGTACGAGAGTGCATACTTAGTGCGTGTCAGTTTATACGTTTCTGTTGTGTTCCCGTGATTTACGAACTATTTATGAGATAGAAAATTTACTTTAATGTAACAATTAATGTATACACAGTACTACAATTCTACACACACACACAGACACACACACACACACACACACACACACACAATAATGTTTAAAATATCTTTATTGTTATTGTTATATTTTATTATGTTTTTGCTTATCTCCAATAACTTTGTAACGTAAATCTAAGACTACATAGCTATTAACCCCACTTGTTTTCCGGGGTGGGGGGCCTGGAGATCTGTATTACAGGATCACTCCTAGTTCAGACTTCAGTCCCTCACAAGGGTCTATTTATTTAAGTCTAGGCTTATGTACCTTAGTTTTGTAATATCCTTTGTGAGGTGAAATAAACGTTTTATTTATTTATTTATTTATTTAATTTATTTACATACCTACAAGTTTGTGCGGAACCCCCGGTGCGCGAGTCTGACTCGCACTTGATTTTTTATTATTATTGAGGAACTTGAACGTACAGTCACTAGACACAACATCCATCTCTAAAATATATCACACGTTTATGCCTTTAGCATTTAAAACGCGTCAAATGTTTTTGCGACTATTGTTGAATAAGATATTAATACTGGTGAATATACTACCTGAAGGTGATCAGTTGAGCAAGTTCCAACTGATCTTGGTTAGAAAGATCTTGGAGTAGCAAATAATCGTGAAGATAGGAATCCTATTAACTAGCCCTATGTCCCCGATGAGGGATAAGAGAAAGACATAATCATCATTATTAAGCGCACCACCAACTTACACTGGGCCGGCTAACCTCGACCTGTCAGAGATTGTATTAGAACTCACGAGTATCCTAGGGTGTCATATTTGTATGGGAAAAAAATAAATGTCCTATTTTTTCAGACTTTGCTTACGGCGAGGCTATACAATGTAAATAAATTAAATGTCAAATTTCAAGGTAATGGGACAATATTTAGAGTTTGCACAAATTGACCACTTGAACAAGCTTTCGACTATCATCATCGGTTTTCCGTTATGTTCAGTGATGTTAGATGTAATTGCATTAATGTGAAAACGGATTCAAAAAGTTGTCAAAATGTGCTACCTTTAAGTACTAACCGATTTGATTGAAATTTTGAACAATGGTTTTTTAGATAAGTAAGACCAAGGATTCGAGGGAAGTAATTAGAAAATACAAAGTTTGGAAAATTAAACACAAGATATACGTTTTTCTTACAATTTAGACCTGACGACTTGTGTGGCAACTGTATCGACAGAATATCTCGACCGGACGGCAAAATACGCCATGCATAACAGGGATGATGATTGGGTAAACGAAATTCTATTTAGTCCGTCAGTTAGCTTATCGAAAAATATTGTCACGTATTTTTTCTTTAGTCAATCAAACAAAAAATTACGTGGGGGCTCGTGACGTCACTTGTGTAGCAATTGCACCAAATTGTACCAAGATGACGTCATGCGACATTTCAACTCAATATATCTCCGTGATTTTTTGATTGTGTGAAAAAAGTTACGTGTCCAATAGTTTTTGATAATCTCACTCGTCATCCCTATTATTGTGTGATCCCGAATTGTCGTCTGAATACTAATCATTGTGTAGTGATTGATAGCTTTAAGCCAGGAATACGAATATATTGCCGGCAGGTATGAATCGTTTTGAATGTGTAGCGATCCATAGATTTAGTCCAGCAGACCGTCTGATAGTTGCGGGCCTGCCGACTGACTTTTAGTCTGTGTCCGTTTATAATCATATAATCATCATTCAATATTTAGGGTGAATTTCAGGGCGTTTCAACCGCCGTCTTTAGTATCACCAAATATATTGACGAAATCAATGACACTACAGCAACTCCTGATGTAAACAGAAGCAGAACCGGGGGTGTAGTTTCTATCAGTATCAAAAGCTGTAGTGTCATTGATATCGTCGATATATTTGGTGACACTAATGACGGCGATTGACACGCCCTGAAATTCACCCAATGCACAAATCCTTTCCAGAAATATCGCAGTAACACGGAACTTACCGCAAATATTTTTGTAACTATAAAAACTTATTTTCTCTTTTATTGCATAAGTATAAATAAGTTTTATATTGCGTTTTAGTGCGGAATTTATTTACTTTCCGACTGTAGTTTAACAGTAAGATAAAATTTTACGTCTAAGTTTTCCGTTTCTCTACTCCAAAATAAGGACTGAATTTACTGTTCGTTTATTGTTGCTTTTACTCATGTCATCTACACCTTGGCTTTACGATTCCTTTTATTTTCTTTTCTGATTATTTACGGTGCGGGCTTAGCATGCATGGACGAGATAAAATTTGACAGGTGCTAGGGAAAATTAATACATCAATTCCATATTCTTACGTAAGACTTAACGCTTAAGGTTTAAAATAAAAGTTTCTCGTCCTGACTTTAATTACATTTTATAAGCGATGATTTTCCCTTTTTTATAGCGATTTTATCAAAACGGGACACTTATATTTTGAACCATAAGCTTTAAGTCTTACGTTAGAATATGGAATAGATGTATTAACTTCCCTAGCACCTGTCAAATTTTATCTCGTGTATGCTTACTAAACCCGCAGCGCTATTGGTGATATTTTATATTTTATTATGTTAGGTACTGAACACAGTTATTGAGTACTTGTTAATATTAAATATATTGCCTGATTCTTGCATGATTTTTTTTGTTTTGTTCCCAGATCAAATATCATCCATATCAGTCACAAATGTTACGTATAATTCTGTTACATTGGAATGGACTCCAGGATTTGACGGTGGTCTTACTACTTGGTACAGAATAAGATACCGGTATGTATTATATCTGATTCTTTATCTGTTTAACTAACTACTCAGTCAGTCAGTTAGTTTTATAACATTGCAACTTTTATCAATACCGCAAATACTTTTTTAAGTCATGATGAATTTGCAAGTTTATTTAACTAAAGTTTTACCTAACTAAAGCATGTTTGTAATTTTCTTCAATTAATATGTGAAAAAGCTGGTAACAGTAAAATTCACTTCTTCAGGTTCAATTTTATCAGTGACGTCATTCTTAATTGTTTTTGTTGAACAAAAAAGAGTACTTGAGAACACAATTCTTTCGGAAAACTTAAGTTTTACAAAAGAATTGTGTACTTAAGGAAAGAAATATAAAATTGCTTTTCTTTCACAAATGTATTGTCATTTTGAACCTTTTTATCCAAATGTTAAAAGATTAAAAGTAATCTTTATGTTACGAGAGCTTTTTCATTTCAAAGACTTATTGCTAAGATTAGTATAAAGCCAGCCTTGAAATTGCTTTAAAGGTATTTTTAAAACTTATTTCTTTTGCAGGAAGCCAAATGACGAGACTTATCGATATGAAGATGTGAATCCGAAAAATGCCACCACCTATACAATTGGAGGGTTAGAAAAAAATACAGATTACGTGTTCTCGGTGATGTCTATCAATACGATAGGTCAGAGTAAATACAGACCTGATAACACGAAGGCAACTACGCTAAGTGAGTATCAAGAGTTAAATTAATTTATATTATAAGCATTACTTATTCATTACTACATAATATTAGGGTGAATCAACTTTAAACAAAACAGTACAATAATTTTTTTAATAATAATATATTTATATATTTTGTATGAAAAATGTGCATTTTCCCCTGAGTTACCAGGGTTATTCGAAAATTAAGAAATATTTGAGGTGCCTAACATGTGGGATCTGTAAATTTGAAGGTCTGATTTTAATATTCATAAATTATTATTAATCATAAGGCACCTGGAAAGTTTTAGTGCCGCAAAAAAAAAGGAGTACGTAAAAGAGTACGTAAAGAGGAGTAGTTAAAAGTTGATTCACCCCTCTACCAAATAGGCTGACCGGCAACCGCGTCGTCAAGTTTATGAAGTATATTTTTTTTATTACAAAAGTTGATACACAAGCAGAAACAATAATCAAAGTATGAGTCAAAGAACACAGGATAAATAAATAAAAAATATTCCAAATATTAAAGGTACATTTTTAATAGACGACATTTTACAGTCAGACACAAACAATTTTTTTAACGAACTGTTACTAAGGCGTGGTAAACGGTTAAAAGAAATTAATTCAGAGAAAACGGAAATTCGTTTGATGGTTTTTCTACAAAGAAATGTAAGAAAATAATTAAGATTTGTTATTAAGTATTCTAATAACAGTACCTTTGAATAAGAAGCTCATTTATAACGAGTTGTTAAGATAATATTATGATAAGACTTGTAATTATAACCAAACGTTGTTATAATATTGACAAAGTAACCCAAATTAACAAAAATAAATACTAGAAAAGTAATAAAACTGAACTCAACAAAGTAAATCAAAACGAATATAAAATAATATGTTTTCATCGAATACAGTTTAGCCGTGAAAGCTTAACAAACAGACAGAGTTACTTTCGTTTTTTAGTAAATAATAAATACCAGGGGACAATTTCACACAAATTATTCTAGTCCCAAACAAAGCCCTACAACGATAAACCTACTTGTATAGATAAATACATACTTGAATACATAGAAAACCTCCATGACTCAGGAACAAATACTCGCGCTCATCACACAAATATTTATTTTATTTTTATACCGGTATTCGAATCCGGGACCGCTAGCTTCGTAGGCAGGGTTACTAGGTGAATCAACTTTTTAGGTACTCCTCATTTTTCTAAATGTTTCACAAATTATATTTTTTTAGACAATCTATTTATTTGCTGACGTCGTGGCTTACAAATATATAAAATCAGACAAATAGGCTAACATTAAAAAAAATGGTCTAAAATAGTACAATTTTAAATAATAATATAGTTGGTAACGCAGGGGATGATGTTGTTCCAGGTTTTGTATGAAAAATGTGCATTTTCCCCTGAGTTACTAGGGTTTTTCGAAAATTAAGAAATATTTGAGGTGTCTAATGTGTTGGATCTGTAAATTTGATGGTCTGATTTTAATATTCATAAATTATTATTAATCATAAGTCACCAGGAAAATTCAAGTGCCGCAAAAAGAAAAGGAGTACCTTGCAAGTTGATTCACCCCTCTACCAACTAGGCTAACCGCGTCGACAAGTTTATGAAGTATACATTTTTTATTAAACCAGATGTTTCTTTTCACGCTACAGACATTGTCCTATCATCAGTACATTCGAGTTCCGAAGAGTACAATTCCTCTAGCGTACCAGGAGTATATATTATTACTGGCACTATTGTTGGTACTGTACTTCTGGTTAATGTACTTATGTTAGGATTTTGTCTACATAGAAGGAAAAACAAGCGGATAAGAGGTATATAAAAATCATGCAGTGTTTGTTGTAAGCTTATTTATTTTTATTTCTAGTGTTGATAATGAAGACCGAATGGAGAATAAAGCTTAATAATAGTTTAAACATAGGACATATGATTACAATATTTTTATTAACTTCCTACGTATGTAATCTGAATGATAAAAATTTATGTGGTTGCGAATATTTTGCCTTTGCCTTAAAAGTTAATGGGGATTAAAAAAAAATAGCACACGATTAATTTTTTCTTCAGATTTGGGAAAAAAAATGCACGTTGGTTGAGACCACCATACTGAACAAGAAAAAATAGAACTTCAATCCAATACATTTCGTGGTAACAAAACGGACAATTCCATATATCTTTTTGGGGACATATCAGGAACTCTATTTTTTCTTTTTTAGAGTGATGGTTCCAATCAACGTGCAATTTTTTTCCCAAATCTGAAGAAAAAATTAATCGTGTGCTATTTTTTTTTAATTCCCTTAATAATGGATCTTTATTAACCTAATCATTAAAATGGAAACTTTATAAGTTTATTAACCTGTGTGGATTTAAAGTGATGTTGATATCAAAAGTTCACAAAGATAAACAGGCTGGAGAATTACTAATATAAAATCAATAAAGTATTCAACAGATCTGTTCTAAATGATGTAACAAATTGTAAATAAAGAGGACATAAAACACCTCAATTTTTTTTTTATATTGGGTTTGCTCTTGACTGACTCTTGCCCTTGGAGGACGAAGGTTCAGTCTACGATGTAGCGAGCTCACCCAGAAGATGCCTATTCACCCTAGCTTTAAATATGTTCAGATTGTATGCACTCGGGAATACAGACGCCGGAAAATAATTATACAAATAATGAAACTTAGTTATTTTCAGTAGAAAACAAACAAGCAATACTTAATAGTAATAAGATCTCCATTAAGGTCTCCATTGTCATTGTTAATTTCGCTTGTCATTTATTTTGCTGTTTTTTTTTTCTAGCTTTTACAGAAGTAGGCGAGTTAAACGTAGTGAGCACAGAGTTTGTAGAGACAGCTGAAGTGTCTAAAAGCGTTGTTGTCTATGTGTCCATCACTGGAGCTGTTTTAGTAGTGATTAATGCCGCTTTGGTCGCTTGTTTTGTTTTTAAACGCCGCTCGCGACGATTAAAAGGTAAGTTTTTTTTTTAATTTGTTAATTCGGCCTTTTCTCTCTGAAATCACATTGTATTGGCCAAATTTAGAATGAACTTGGGTCTATAAATACCCCTAAATACGACGAATACTTCTACACTATAATCATTCACTCAATGGTCGTTACTCCACTGCGGCTGCGTCCTTAATATCCCTTTTTTTTCTTTGTCGACCATGTAGATTATCAAAAGCTAGTTATTTTTTCACATAATCAAAAAATTACGAAGATATATTGAGTTAAAATTTCGCATGACGTCACGTCTCAATACAATTTTTACATAGAAGTGACGTCACGAGCCCCCACTCTCGATCTTTGACGCGCTTTATCTTTGTAATTTTTTGTTTGATGAAAAGAAAAAATACGTGTCCAATATTTTTGGATAATCTAACTGACGGACTAAATAGAATATCGTTTTCTTTACACAGCCATCGTCCTTATTCTCTTATAAAATTCTAGAAGATTCAGAAACCACAAGGAATTGAAGTGAGAAACTGTTTTTATAACAAATTAGTGCAATAAACTTGGCAGGAGATTTACGACCCAATTTTTTATCCCATTGCCTCTCCCATTAATATCCTACGCATACATTAGGTTATATTAACATTCATTTACTGGCTATTGATTTCGCTCTGTAAGCAAATTTCTCATTAAAATTTAACGCCCTGCTTAGATAATTTGGGTCCCGAACAAAAAAGATTACATTTTGAATTTGAAATTCTAGCTCCACGAGGCAAAATTGAGTGGCGAAATTTACATAGTAGCTTTGTGAATGAAATATGAATTACGTTCGGGCTCTAGGCAATAATATTCATAGGAAAAACAGGGGATTGTTTTTAAAGATTTTACCTGCTTTTATTATGGTCATTTTAGACATATTTCATACACGGCTGCTTGTTACGGTAGCTTTATTCAGATTCATGGAATTTGATAGTAGTTTTTTTTTTAAATTTGGCTCTTTTTTATTTTAGAAAATCTTGTATCTTCCCATGATTAAATTTTAATACGAGTATCATTCTTACCACCATTGTTTTATCTCTCTATTCCTCTACATTTAGCTACCTTTATGTTAGACGTCTGTTTATCAGTACTAAAAAAAAAAAACAATCATTATCGCTGGATCATCCAAATAGCAATCATCAATCACTTAAGAGCTATTCTCTTGTCTGTGGAATAATTTATCCTATCCGATAGCGAGCCTTCATTTTTAAACACTGGCGCGGCTAGACGCCTACTGGCTCCCATACAAGCTCGAGATAAACTTTGACAGGTGCTAAGGAAACGAATACATCTATTTCATATTCTAACGTAAGATTTAACGCTTAAGGTTTATATAAGTGAAAATCGCAATAGTCGCAAAAAAAGTCAGGACGAGACACTTTTATTTTAAACCTTAAGCGTTAACTCTTACGTTAGAATATGGAATAGACGTATTCATTTTCATAGCACCTGTCAAATTTTATCTCGTTCATGCATGTTAAGATAGAAGACAAAATAAAGAGAATGAGGACATTTCTAAGTCAAATTAAAGTATAATTTAGGTGTGGCCAACGAGATTTGACGCTCGTACTGATCTGGCTCTCATCTCCCGACTTCTCCAAACTGATAACTTTATAAAAATATGTTAGTCAAAAAAATATTTTTCAATAACACGCTTTGTTGCCTGACTGTACTTCACTAATCGTAAACTCGTTTTTAAAAGATAAGTCATACGAGTTTAAACTCGATAGATCTACTAAGCCATTGAGGAGTTCCTCTTTCCCTTCCCCTTTTCCGTATTTATTATCATACCAGCTCGATGGTACCATATTTTTGTGTTCTCATCAGAGTTACAAAATCGATCTGACGATTAGAAGTAGGAGAAAATCGACTTCCAAGATTCTATTACATTGTTTATTAATTACAAAGGTGTTAACAATGTGGTCACTTCAATGACAAAAAACCCAATCCCCAATAATAACCAAATTAAAATCAAACCAAAATAATTTATTTGTCAGAATACAGTGTATATAAGGTCTAAGTAGTTTTGCACTTGTATTCAGCATGCAAGCACATACAAATGTTGTTCGTAGGTACATTAAGATTCTATTTTTAATTTACATTACTAATTTATAAATTGTGGTCGATATCATCATTTAAAGCATTTAATTTCATATTTAGGTAAGGTCTGGTGGGGCAAGTGGGTCTAAGGGGCAAGTGCGTCTAAGGGGCAAGTGCGTCTAAGGGGCAAGTGTGTCTAAGGGGCAAGTGCGACCAACCATCCAATTTCTCCTCAAATATGGTTTGTCGCACTTTCCCCATAGACGCACTTGCCCCACCTGACCTTATTCTTTATTTATATAATCCTTGACACAATTCCCCTAACTTTTTTTACAGAACAAGCGGGCCAAGCGTCAAAATCAGCGGCCATTGAGATGTATGCTCCGTCGTCGTACAATGATAACATGGCTGGAGAGACCCTGAGCTCGGTGTCAGAGAAGTCTGAGTCGTACTCCCAAGATGAGGGTATGGATGAACGGCATCCGCCCCCCATCCCTGAAGTGCCGTCCATGTCTAACATGCATATGTTACAGGTAATTGCGAGTAATATAATTTTCACCTCACCAGCTCGAAAAAGCCTTTGCCGCACAAAATTTGCGTGCAAAAGTCCACTTTAACCGCTAGCGTGGAAAATGGTGCTGTGCGCGGAATTGTTTTTTCTCAAACATGCTCAAAAGGATGGCATTTCTTTTGAAAAACGAAGACGCGAAGGGCCTCGTTTTCTTCCTAGGAGTAAAATAAACGTATGAAAACCCATTCCTGTCCGCTGCGATATTTTTTTTAAAGTGCTGTCCAATGCATACAGAATAGAAAGGACTAAGAAATAAATCTCATACAGCCAAGGCAACTGCTCGTTTTCGTAGCACAGTGGAGTGTGTTCTTCTTTTTAATTTTCTTTAAAATTGTCTATGGTTAGAAAAAAAAATTAAAAACAAAAACTTATTGAAATTTAAACGTAGAACTTATTGTTGTTCTGCAAAAACTACAAACATCAAGTCCTCGGCACTTCACTTCACGGGAAAATTTGTCTACCACAAGCCCTGAAATATTAACATCTCAAATCCAACAGACAAACATAAATGTTCCTGGAAAACCCATAACATTTTTGTTTACAAATTGTCCTAATATGACTAACATCACTTTTTATATTACGTAATTAAATTACTTACTTTTTACAAATATATTTGTATCATTTCCTCACATGTTTGAGAAAAGCATTATATATGCCTCGGCGGAAACGGGGGGGATTGCCTGACTCGTATTTTAGCAGGCCTCGCTATTGCTCGGCCTGCTAACCACCTCGTCAGGCAATCCCTTACTTTCCGCGCCTAGGCAATAATGTACTATTCCAACACCAAGTGTTTTCCTTGCTACGGTAAGGTGAAAAATTGTGTGCTTCGCATTGGAGCAAAGTTATTTGGGTCTCAAAGCCTCGAATCCCGCGTTGCGTGAACCATTTTAGAATCTTTTGCTAACTCGGGATTCAATACTGACTCTCGTACCTATTGTCATTTTAATTAAAATAAGACAATTTACTGTCAGTGCCATTTATATGTTAGAATAAGAACATGAAGTAATATCTCGCTAGCGATACGATTGCCACGAAGTCCATAATAATCATGCCGCCCAGGAAAAACCCACGTGAATATTAACTAATGGATTAGTGAATATCCTGACATCTTTTTCAAAATAAAACAATAATACACGTTGATTGTTTATTATAAAATGAAGTGAGAAGGATATTTCTTTATTTCTTTAATTTATTCTCCTTGGAGGGGCTGGGACATACCTCGTGAAGGCAATCGGCTTTCTCCAATTTTTCGTTGAAGTTTTATGAAAACATTTAATTCGCACAACACTTGTTTCACGACACTTCATAGAATGTTATTGTAGTTCGATAGTCTTGTTAAAGCGGTTCTTACTTATGGAATTTCTTATGGTGTGGTAGCGGGGGGAAGGGAAGAAAGGAAGAGTGTTGCCATATGTAATAGATATGTAATGGATGCGTTCGAGATGCGTATGAATTGTGTGTAGATTATATAAAAGAATAATTAAATGAAACATAATTAAATAATATGGCGCAGCCAGTCCTAAAATATTTTGCTACATCACTTTAGAATTCGTGCCCTGAGTTAGCACACGTACTCACGATTATGAGCCAGAACGATCTGAACATGTTTCGGAATCGTTAGATCTTGATCAGGGGAGTAGACTTAGTGCGTTCACGACGGTTCGTTCCAGCTTATAACCGCGAGTTTTAACCGGTTATCCAATAGGTATAGGTATAGGTGTGACGTTCTCAATAAAGGGACCTTATGGAGACAGGCGGTTACGCCGTTTTTAGAACTGTCACTATAGTATTCGTATAGTTACAAGAATAAGAAGAGCGTAACTGCATTCCTCCATAAGGTCCCTTTATATGGAGAACGTCACATATTATACTGTATTATGTTCGTCAGCAAACCGATTCGTACCTAATGGACGAGCAAGGGCTGGTGATCCCGCCCCCGCTGGACTACCCGCCCCCGCACTACGCGCTCGCGGCGCACGCGGCGCTCGCGGAGCACGCGGCGCTCGCCGACCACGCGCGCACGCTGCCGCACGCGCACCGGCACAAGGACCTCAGCGGGCATAGCACACTTGGACGAAGCGCAGGTATGTACTAGGATAGTGTAGGTACCTACTCAACATTTTTAGGCTATATGGTTAGATAATGGACGCTGGATACGATACGACAGCTTCGTTTTGAACAATTTTAAGATTTTTAGGGTACCGTTCCTCAAAAGGAAAAAACGGAACCCTTATGTGTCTGCCGATACTATTAGACCGATTGAGTTGTAACGTAAATAAATGAATTTTAAACATGGGTGCCATTAGGGGAGGTAACTTGGAAAAAAAAGATTTGCAAACTATATCGTGTGATATATCAAATGAAAGGGCTCGTCGTGAGAATCTTTTTCTAATAGGCGAAACTTTACCACTACCCCCCTTCCCCCCCCCCTTATCTCCTAAACTGCTAGGCCTAAAGTTATTTACCTATAGATTACAGGAACACTTATAAGAAGTCTGTGGTATTTAATTCCCACAAAGAAATTTGGGTCAGATTTAAAAAAACTTATTGTCCAATTGAATCATGTACGGAACCCTCTGTACGCGATTTTGAATCCCCACAACGCTCAGCATTCCACATTAGAATCCATCGCTTCGTTCGGGATCCAACACGCTAACCCTCGATGAAATATTGCATTTTGCTCCAATCTATATTTTTGTCCACACAGCCAAGACTAGCTACGCGCCCGCACCGTCCCCGATGCCTCCGCTAGATGGCTCTTATTACAACATGTCGTCTGACAGATATCTATCATACCCACCACTTATCGGCGAGTACTTGCAACAGGTAAATCATATTGTATCTGATAGAATATCTAATTGGCACCGGAGCTAGGTGAAATGTTTAGAAATAAGTTTATTGCTGAAGCCACCAACAGCATCCTAGGTGTGATGGCAAGTAGGTTAGATTGCGCCACAATGAAGCATTAAACGAGCCTGCACTTTCAGGCATATTTATTTAATTATGTAATTTTTGTTATTTATTGGTGTTAATAATTTTTAATTTAATTTTAATTTTATGATAACCTTCATCCTTTTTGACATGGCTCTGATATTGACATATTTTCTAAATTTGATTTAAAATATTTTTTTTAATTTCATGTTTTAATTTATTGATGTTTTTTATGACTTTGCCTATAGCGTGTATGAGTGATAGGGAAAATACTTCTGTCAAATAATGATAGCCCTCTCCTTGTCTATTTTCAAGTGTAAGAAAGGGAAAGAGCTAAATTTATTTCACAGATATGCTTTACTTGACGATTGTGAAACAGGCGCTAATACTAATATTGAGTTTGTAAGCCATGATATTAACACATTTATGGATCCTGTTATCCGAAATAAATATTGATTGATTGATTGAAGCACCTTGGCATGTTTACTCTAGAATATCGTTACTTGGTGGATTTTATCCTGTTTCAATCAAATTTAATAATTATGGAAACAAAGGGATCATTGACACTACTACAGACTGTTTAAGTAGAGCCAATTAGAAACGGATTAATTTTTATTTAATTATTTTTACAGAATTATTTATATTAATATTCCAAAAAAATATCTCTAACGGATAAACCTAATAATCCGGGTAATAGACACTCAGATAATAATAAATACAATACAAGTGAAAGTGAATCTTGTCACCTTACAATAAGGCTCAGGTCAGTTTAACAGCGATGCTGTTTCTACCTTGTGACCAAAACGTGATTTAACCTACCGCCCCAATATTATTTATGTATGTTAATGAAAAAAAAACACAAAAATGTAATTGATATTAATACCATTCTTCTTTCTAGCGAGATCTACTTTCTAGTGCTAATAACGCAAACGTGCTCCGCTAGATGGCGCTGTTATCAAACAATCTAACCATACTCCTTTTTGCAGCAATCCGGCCGCACCCCGACCCCCCCTCAGCAGTACGGAGCAGCACCGTTACAGAAGCACATGCTGAACAGCGTGAGTGGGTCTCCTTCGCACATGGCCAGCCCACCCATGAGCTATGGAATTGATGGTGAGTAAAATACTCAGTTTCGCGCCTTTTTCGCCACGACTGCGTGATCGGCGAGCAATTTTGTAAAACATTGCGTGTAATGTCAATTAACCGCTGCGCGGTGAGCATCTCTAGCGTGCGATGAAATGAAAATTCGCTCGGCGCCGGCGCCGTCGCTAAGTCGTGGCCAAGTCGTAATTGTTTCTAACCTTTGCTAAGTCAAAAGGTACTTACCATAAGAAGAAGAATTAAACAGGCTGTGCAACCTTTGTTCATAATGCGTAATTTTAATAAATTTAATTCACACCACTTGTAGAATTTCTGCAATGCTTTTCTTTTAATGGGGTGATTTTCTTAGTTCAGTAAAATTAATAATTAAACTCTTTACCACGCAAAAATTATATTGTGATATTTTTTTTATTAAGTTTATATTTTCGTACTTTTTTATTGATGTGTCAAAATCCAGCAACGGTAGATTGGGATACACACACACACAAACAAACACACACATACTTCTTTCATCCACCTACTAGCAAAGAAAACAAAGTTGTAAATTGACCCATTGTGAACCTTACATCAGAAATCCAATTTATTTATTTTTTTTTTCCTCATTTTTTTGTGTCTATGCTCAGTACCACTGGACCGGCAGTCGGCTGGAGGCACGCTGCGCCGGCGCAACGACAAGATGGCGCCGGTCCCGCCGCCTGACGTCACAGTGCTGCACCCGGGCTGCAATCAGGTGGGTCACAGGTTCAATCACAGCTTGTTTTTGGTATATGACGCTTGTTTACTGACTTTTTGATGTAAGTAAAATTGAATTACCGTAGGCGTCGGAAATTTGAAATATGTGACGTTCTCAATATAAAGGGACCTTATGGAGGAAGGCAGTTACGCTCTTCTTATTCTTGTAACTATACGAATACTATGGTAACAGTTCTAAAAACGGCGTAACCGCCTGCCTCCATAAGGTCCCTTTATATTGAGAACGTCACATATTAATACTTATTCTAATTTACATAATGCCCTGTCATTTTACCAAAAAACCTTTCCCAAACTGAATTCTACAAACATAATTTGGCAAACCACTTTTTTTCAGAAACTGCAAATATTTCAGGATTTTTAGGACCACCGTGTACAATCCTATAGGATACGTTAAGTTAGTTATATAAAAATCCTGCAATATTTACAGTTTCAGAAAAAGGCGGTTTCAGTTTGGGAACCGTTTTGGTAAAACATTAGTGAACCAATTTGTTACTGATATGTCTAAAACGCTGTTCACACAGCAGAATGTCGCATTATTATATATAACCTAACCGAGTTAAAAAAACCCCGATATCAGCGCCTAAAAACCTGAGCAATGAGCAAAACCTTGAACGGGCTCCAAGCACGTAAATTTTCACTGGAGGGACTTTGTCACCAGAAGATTTCAAGAATTAAAACATCAGATCCCGAATCAACTAGAAAAGAGCTGATGATCTTCAAACGGCTGAACAGATTTTCATGAAACATGGCTAAGAACACTCGGGATAAAATTATCAATGACACAAAAAAAACTAAACGAAAATCGGTCCATCCGCTTGGCAGCTACGATACCACAGACAGATACACAGACAGACACGTTAAACTTATATCACCCCTCTCTTTTTGCGTCGGGGGTTAAAAATAAATAGGGTGGCATCTTTGACAATTTGACAAACTTGTCAAATTTACTTTTAACCCGTGGATACTTTTTGCGTTAACAACAAGTAAGTAGGCAGTTTGTTCGAGAACTATCTGCCAAATAGCGTTGTATTCGCAATAATGTTGATTTTTTTTTTTAATATTGTTGTGATATTCCGAAGACCAAATTATAGTTGGAATCGTGCCATCTGTTCACTTAGTGCTCTAAAGGCCTGTTTAACAATCGACAAGTAAATTCATCTTTTAAATAAAGATAGCCCTCTCCTTGTCTATTTTCAAGTGTAATAAAGGGAAAGGGCTTAATTTATTTGACAGATATGCTTTACTTGGCGATTGTGGGGCGGTAAGAGAGTAAAAGTAAGCATTCAATGTGTGTCAAATAAACTTCTTTCTTTTATTTGGTTTTGGGGTTCCGTGCCCGAATGGTGCTTAACGGGACCCTGCGTTTTCCGTCCGTCCGTCTGCCCTAACTTAAAAGAGCTGTATCCTTTGAAAAACAACGACATAACGGCGGATTTCCTAACAAATAAAAAAGTCAAAAAAGTAAGGCGAGTCCAAGAAACTTTTTTTTCAATGTTTTTTTTTTGTATTTGTTCTATCGTAAAAATGGTACATACAAGCGTGAAATTTGATATAATTATATAACAAGCCCTATAAAAAAACAACAAATTAACGTGGAATTCAGATAATAATAATCCAGCCTATATACGTCCCACTGCTGGGCACAGGCCTCCACTCACAATGAGAGGGTTTGGGCTATAGTTCCCACGCGGGCCCAGTGCGTATTGGGAACTTCGCACACACCGTCAAATTGCTTTGCAGGTGTGTGCAGGTTTCCTCACGATGTTTTCCTTCACCGAAAATCTCATGGTAAATTTACAAATATTTCGCACACAAATTCTGAAAAACTTAGAGGTGCGAGCCCGAGTTCGAACCCACGACCCTCTGCTTAAGGGTCGGCAGATCAAACCATTAGGCTACCACGGCTCCGGCACGGAATTCAGATACTAGCACATTAAATTTTCAAAGCTCGCTTCTGAAACAACCCCTGAAGACTTAATGCCGTCTTGACGCGAGAGATAGTGAGAATTGGGCGTTTTAATCCTCATATTTAACACCCCTACACCTTATAGGCACCCTGAGGCTATATTATTAACAGGGGAATATAATCAGAGATAAATAAAAGGGAAAAATCTTGAAAGTATTTTTTTTAGACAGGCAGTTGACACTGATATCAAATAAAATAAATAAATAAAATAAATATCAGGGGACAATCTCACACAAATTTACCTTGTCCCGAACTAAGCTCTAGGCTTGTACTATGGTTAGATAACGATAAACATACTTATATAGAGAAATACATACTTAAATACATAGAAAACATACTCGCGCAAGCATGTTTTAAGTTTCCAAAAGCAACATTCAATATTGTTTTTATAAATAAACGATACACAAATAATCGTAAATAACGATACTTAGGTAATAATAGTACAATGTTTTATATTTACAATTGTCTATGTCTTATAGAACATGCATTTCAAAAAAAGACTTTCATTGAAGTGGGTTCAATAATAATAACAAAATCCATTCTAGTCGAATAAAAGCTAAGAAAAACACCTCTTCAAAATGTAAAAAATTTTCACTGCGAAAAATCGAACTTACAACGACATTGTTTACCAATCTTAAGTTTTCAAAAAATTACTTATAAAATGAGTGAATCCAAGTTTGAAATTGATTTATATTTTCGCAACTGTGTTAAAAAACGTCGTGCGGAAATGTCATTGTTCACTCGTCCCGAGTCTTCTTCTCTTCGATATCTCGGTACTCGTGAGGTAATGACATACTTTCCGCACTAGCATCGAAATGTACTATTATCAACCACTTTGCCATATATTCAACCAAACACTAACCAACAATTTTTGTTCCAGCACTTCTCCCAAACTCCAAAGCAACCGCAGTCTATCCTGAAAGACCCGTCGAGGCTCAAATACGGAAACCAATATGGCAGCCCAATATCAACCAGTACGCCCCAGAACTCCAGTCAAATTCTGACAGTGCAGAACTTAACCTCAGATGTACCACAATACGGTACAATTAGAAAAGACAAGAAACAAAATGTTACAATAGACGAGTCGTATAACAATAGAAGTGAAACGCACGTGGTGTAAAAAAAAAGTGTGGTGTTAATTTAATTTAGATAGATTTATACATTTACTAATTGTGATAAGTAAAAGACGCTATGTGCGGTTAGATAGGATGCCCGAGGTAAGTTGGTTTTAATACACGTGCTGAATGAAAAAAAAAAACTAGACTATATTTGATATTGTGTAAGTGACATTAGAATCAAAGATTACTTAACTATATGGTTTGTCTCTGTTTTGTCAAAACAAAAAAACAAAACAGCGATATCTCATTATCTCATTTGGTTATACTTATACTTACTATGTATTACTTAGAAGATGTTGAAACTCATGCCAAAAAGATGTTTCATTGAAAAATATCTAAATGAAATGATGTTTGCTATGTAATGAGAATAAAAAAGGTTATGTCAGTTTTTGTGACTGTTTAAAATAATGTCCTACTAGTGAAAGATGAGGTTATTATAAACAGTGATAAAATATAAACCACTGCAACTGTTTTTGTCTCACGGCTTACATTAGTCAAACGGCGTGGCTCTCATTTGTCGCGAGATTTGTTTTTATCATTTCATTTTTTTTTTATTAGCCCAGTCACATTTTTATGAGTCTGACAAAAAATCTTACGTTTGTTTCGAACCTGATAGTTATTATCATAAAACCCCACAAATTGCAATATGGCCTTTTAAATATAAACATTTGTAAAATACTTCATTAAAACTTCGTTGTTAAAATATGTTGAAAGTGATACGATATGATAGGCTGCGACAAACGACAGCCACCGCAAGTTAATTAGAAACTAGAACAAACTGTCTATATTATTTATCTATTTTCTCCTTTTATTTTAGTAATTTTACACAAAATATATTTACTGTTTTACTTTTTTTTATCTATGTTAAGTTTAAATGGTAAAAGTATCGTATCTAAATTAAAAGGGGAAAATAGGTGATAATGCTGTGGACTTTCCTAAAATGTCTTTGATTCATATTGGAACTAATGATAGAACTAAAGATAGATTAATATAACATTAAAAAGTCGCCCAAAATTAGCTCGGGATATTTAATTACTGTAAGGTGTTTCAAACGCTGGCGTTTTTTAAACACACACAGCTTGCGTAAACCCTCAAATAATTATGACTATTAAGACGCCATATTTCAATTTTCTTGAGGTCTGAGATTTTAATCTTAAATAAAAAAAGTTTTTCTTATGTCACTGAAATATTTTTTTTATAAATTGAAATGATTAAAACAGCATCATCGCGGGTTGCTTGGGGTTTTATGGATATATCTTTTTTTAGTTCCAAAATGGTATATTAGATTTCCTATAGTGTACATACAAGTTCATAGTAATTGTGTGTTGGAACTAAGACGCGAAATACCTTCCAGTCACGCCATGAATTTTTCATTAAGTAAAATGTTTTCAAAGTAATTCGTCAATTTGTATAGCGTATATTTATTTAGTAAAAAGGAAAACGATTTTGTATAGAACTTAATTTAGGAAATGGCCGGCCGACTCTAAAGTATTTCCTGTTCAACTTTTCCATTATTAGGGCAAAGACCCTTTGATGACGACTGACTTATCAATATTTTAATTAATTAGCGTCCAATATTAAGCGAATTATTGAAAATATTTTGTCCAAAATCGTAAATCATTTTAGAATATTTAATCTTTCATTTTCAAATATTCGCTGATCATTAAAATGATTCAAATGATTCCCTACGACGGATCTCTTTTGATTAAGTTTGAATAGATGTTCTTATTAATTGTTATTTATAGATTCTTGATCTTTTTCAAAATTTATGGGAGAATTCTGAATTTACTCCGCGACGGTGTAATCGTCGTTTGTTTTAAGAATTATTCAATACTGAATAGCGCATTTATTGTTATTGCATTATTAAATTAATCTGTTTCTCTTTTTAGGAACAGAAAAATGATTGGGTTGAAATTGATTCAAATCATTCGTTTTTAGACTTCTTTTGGGTAAAAAAAAATTTTGACAGAAAAAAGAACCTTATATCTTTTGTGTTTTTCCTGATCACTGACTAGCTAGATTTAAGTTGAATAAGTTATACTGCCAAATTTTCATTCTTATTATAATAAAATTGTACATTTTTACTAGATTTTATTTTCTGTATCTTCGCCAAATGTAAATAAAAATAATACTCAATTGCGAACTGACAATAACTGTAAGTTTTTTTTATGTTCCCGCTTAGAATACTGTAAATAGATTATTTTAATTTTTTTCTCGTGCATTAATAGCTTTTCTACTCCAAAATTTAATCGGTTTTAATACAGATACCAAAGTTTTTTAATAATTTTTTATTTTTAAGTTATAAGCTACTTACTTAATTATTTTTATTTAATTTTCTTTATAATTACTATCGAAATTGTAACAAATGTATCTTGATCAAATGATATTTCCATGGACTGATTTTTATAAATCTTAATTTTGTCTTAATCTTAATCAAAAATCTATTTGGAAATCCATCCATTGAAAATACGATTTCTTATACAGAAAAAAAATATTGTTACATTTCGATTTGAATAAAAAAACTAATTATACACGCCTTCGTTTTATTTTTTCCTTGCCTTTTTATTTTTAAAAGAAATTTAAAAACATATCACGCAGCTTCTATTTTTACCTACATCGTGAAAAAATACTCCTTAGGTTTTAAAATGATTTTTCTAATTTAACGACTACATAAAGTACCAATCTTTTACCCCATTGTCTAGAATTAATTTTAGCTAGAAAAAAAAATCGTAGCTGTGTCAGACGTCCCTAAGAAACTTAAGTGTAACTAGTAAATAATTAAATCGTGCCTTATACTTTTACGCCATTTTGAAATTAAAATATCATTTAAAGTAATGCCAAAACCACAGTATAAATATAGCTAAAGCAGTAAAGAAACTACAAACGTCTCAAAGAGATCCCTAATGCGCGTGCTGCACGGTTTCAAACCACGCTCTTAAACCAAGTGACCTTGGTAGAAGCGAGCGGATACACGGTTTCAAACCACCTGTTTTAAACCATTGTTTGAAACCGTGTAGCCCACGCATAAAGCGAACATGGCAGTGCTGTCAATGGCGGGTGACGCGTGGAGACGAATGGATAAGACGTGCGTCTGTGTAAGTGCGACGTTTCGAACGTCGAACGTTTGTTCGTAGTTTCTTTACTGCTTTAGCTATATTTATACTATGCCAAAACTTAGGTTAAATAAAATATAGATTGTAAGGTTCATCATTATTTAGAAAATAATCCTTTCAAATTTTGCTTGACATTAACAAGTTCTAAAATTTCAGAAGGTTTTAAAACAAAGCAAGCCTGATTTTAAAAGCTTTTTGTCTTTAATATTAAAAGTTTCGTATCATTTTTAGTAATATTAATTGCATGTCATGAAGCTGAACATTTACGGCTTGGTTATTGATTCTAATTAATATTATTAAAAAAAAATATTTCCTGAAAATTCAAAATATCAATGTACCTATTTGGAGCCAAAATTTAATTATATTGGTTTATTGACTGTTTTTAATTAATTTTTTCATCGAATATGCCAAAAGACTGATTTTCTTTTTTTTCTAAAAGTTTGAGCTTGTCTGTACAGTAAATGATAATCAAAATATTCAAAACATTGTCAATATAATAGTAAAAAATATAAAAAAAATAAAAAATTATCATTACCTATATTATATAAGAATTTTGGGAATAAGACACGCTTCGGATTAATTAAAAACTTTTGCAATATAATGTATTTTGCATGATATCTCCCGGTAAAACTTATTTTTTTAATAAAAATATAGTCAATTAATTTAAAATGAATCGTGTTTTATTCCCAAACTTCGAATGAATGTTAGTTATTTAAATTAAACTCATCAATCTTAACAAATATTTTAAAATTATTTAATTAATTAACCCTTTTCCAACTTCATAAACTCGAAGATATAGAAAGAAAGTTTTGATTCATTATATTTTCGTTTCACGTCCATTTCATTTCAATTTAAACTCTTTCAATATTTCTGTACCTTTCAATTTTCTTTGTTGTTGGTAGATTGTAATATTAACAAGAATCTTGATCACTGTAAATTGTACTCACTTGTTAAGAATATAAGGTTGTAAATTGCTCGGTAAATTTCAAATGTGACTTTGAATGTACGTAAAGCTAATGTAATCAGCATATTAAATTAAATACGTATGTGATAAGAATTACTTATTTGTTTAACCTTATCATCCTAAAATAGATTTTAGCCTATTGGCATTATGGTACGTAAGGTACTAGCATACGAGTAGATATATTTTCTTATCCATAGCGTTATAAATCTGGAACAAGACTAAGGGCCTGTTTAACAATCGACAAGTAAATTCATCTGTCAAATAAAGATAGCCCTCTCCTTGTCTATTTTCAAGTGTAAGAAAGGGAAAGGGCTAAAATTATTTGACAGATATGCTTTACTTGACGATTGTTTAACAGGCGGTTATTCGAATAAAATCACACTATAAATACCTCGACGTTTCAAAGGTGTAGCGGTCATGATCCAGGGACCAGAACCGCTTACCATTTAAGGGGTTTTCGATAGGGTATTTGATAAAAGACTTGTTTTTACAAACCCCAAAGATGCTCTAAGCCTATCGTCGACTTAGTCCAATGAAATGGCAACCAAACGATACAGTTAACTCGACTAAGCGCTAACCAAATACCGATAAACTATCATATGTTACACTTTTTAAAATTAATCATACGGTTTTACTACGCGCCAGTGTTTCGACTTATTATTGCACTAACTAACTTGCTAATGGGTAGCGGCTCGACAGAGAGCGCCCGAATGCGCAAAAAAGAGAGAGGTGATCAATAGGGCAATACCCATATAATGCCAAGTGCTTAAATAACGTAAGTGCCTAATGAGTTAATTTCATAATTTTATCGAATTTCACTTCATCGAACGTATCATTTCATCGAATTTGATTTCATCGAAATCTAATTTGTGCTGAAACCTTATTTCAGGTTATCTTAAGCATGGGTTCCGTAGGTTAGGTTGAGTTAGACCTGTGAACAACAAAAAATTATAACTCTTTCACCACGTGGAAATGCCTTTCGAAAATGAATGATAATGAAAATTCTGCGAAATGATACGTTCGATGAAAGGTGTTTCGATAAAGTAATAGTACCCGCCTAATGAACTTGGTAAGCTCTATGGAAGAAGTTGACTAGTTTAAAGGGTTTTAACGTTAAGCTAACACAATCATAGGGTAACCGAATCGATTGGGTAAGCAAATAATAGGTTACCCTATCAATAGGGTTAATCAAATGAAGGGGTTTTCCGGTCACTGTCATGGTCACGAGCAGACTGGAGAAGGCCGGTGTTTCAAACTACCGCACTTGGTTTTGTATAGTCGAGGACAGAAATATGTATACACTTTTGGACCTTATTACAAAGGAACAAGGTGGAAAAGTGTATACATATTTCTGTCCTCGACTGTACCGGCTCACTACACGCACAGTACAGTCAAGGGCATAAATATATATACGTTCCCAAGATCTCAAAAATATCTATACGCCTTTATGCCACTGGCAATAAGGTCCATGTATACATATATTTGACGCGATATTAATGCCCTTGACTGTACGCGGATATGTACGACGATACGGTAGGTAGGTATATATTTACAACAGCAGTTATGTTTGAGGATTGCGAGAGTTTAACTGCCGCACTCAGAGACGTCAATTATGCCTGGGCCACACCAGATGCGTTGCGTAGACGTGCACGTGCGCATTCGCGTTCTACTGCGTTGTATGAATCCTCACATGAGGCCGCAGCTATACAACGCAGTGGAACGCGAACGCGCACGTGCACGTCTACGCAACGTATGGTTTAAGTTTCATTAAAGTAGCTGCTGTCACTTTCTTTCCTATAGCAATAGAATAAGACGCAGCAACTTTAATGAAACTTAAAAATTAATGGACGTCTCTGAGTGCGGCAGTAAAACAAACAATATCTTATCCAACATTGGGTGAAAATATATCTGACTTCTTTTAATAGGCAAAATAGCGTGTCAGATATTTGAGAGTCAAAGAGCCGTAGTGCCTAATTGATAAGAATTCCGAATTTTCGTGTTTCAGAACGTAATTTTTCGATTGAAGGCTTTATTTTTAGGGTTCCGTACCAAAATGGTAAATAAGGAACCTTTATGGTGGGACTTCGTTTTCTGTCTGTCTATCCGTCCATCCGTCTGTAGGTATGTCACTTCAGTTTTTCTCAGCAACTACAGATGCTATCCATAATTTGGCATAGTTGTATTAACTGGGTCTAGTGGGGGGGTTGAAAAATTTAAGTGATTTGATTATAGCAAATTGGGTGTCATATAAAAGATCTTCATCTGCACATTTCACAACAATTTTTTTTATAATTTTCCATGACGTAATTTTTGATTTATAGCCAAAAATGTACACAAAATGGCCGTTCCCCACTTATTTACGAAGTTTATTAACCAAAAAATCCAAAAATTCCTGCTGTATAGCTAATTATTTATATTACTCGGGAAAAATAAAAAGTAGTGTTCAAAATTTACACTTTTTGAGAAAAATCAAAAAAACTTTGAACAATAGTGTTAAATTTAGGCAACTCAAAATAGACCTTACACACACGCCTTACGCACACGAATTAAAGTAACATAAAAATCTATATTTTTGAAGCGCGGACTTAAATACGGAACCCTCGGTGTGCGAGTCCGACTCGCACTTGACCGGTTTTTTATGGTTCTTTTAGTTCACACCTAACTTAACATTTATGTAACAAATACCTAAATAATGCGTTTTACATTTATTTGTTGCCCGCCACTCCGTCGTCGTAGAATTTATCGCTATGCCCTCGAGAACTGTCCAATTTTCCAAGTCTTTTTTCAGGATATTCGATCTGTCTTCATGCCAGAACTAACCCGGTCACAGAACAATAAACGGCCGAGAGAATAAGAGCCCACTTCAAAATGGGATCTTATTTTAATTAAGCAAAATAAAGCCTTGCGTTTACGAGATACGATTTAAACTTAAATGTTTTAGTACTCTAGTACAGTCGAGGACAGAAATATGTATGTACTTTTGGACCTTATTACAATGGAACAAGGTGAAAAAGTGTAAACATCTTTCTGTCCTTGACTGTACCCTGACACGTAAGTTTGTATAGGCTACCCTAGGACACTTTTCCAAGGCATTTTCGTATTGAACCCGGCGTTTATTGGTTGGTACTTCAATGGCTGTGGAATGAAAAATTAAGTTATTCTATTGGGAATGTGCATGAAATGTTTCATAGCATTTCTTAACAAAATGAAAATACCGTAAGAGATGGCAAAAATTAAAATTAAAATCGGCCAAAAATACGAATAATACAAGCATTTTAAACTACTAATCAGACAGAGAGATCCGATATATACTGTGGCGTATTAAATTCTGTTTCGCTAGATAGACATAGAAACAAATCTTTAATCGCTTATACCCAAATATATATCTTGGTTATTTTTATAGTTATACGAAAAATATTTATTCTCTACTGTTTGTTACATGAATGACTTTTCAATAAAGCAAAAAAAAACATTAATATTCCCTATTGACATAAGCGAGGCTTTGACGACGCAGTTAGCCTAGTTGGTAGTGCCCTGTCAAGGAAGCTAGCGGTTCTGGGTTCGAGTCTCGGTATGGGCAAATATTTGTATGATGAGCGCGAGTATTTGTCCCTAAGTCTTAGATGTTTTCTATGTATTAGGGGTTCGGCTGTGCCTCAAAACTGGCCTCCCCATGGCGGGCCTCGATTGTTTGTCATACATTCATAAGCCATAATGCATTATTTGCCATAATCATCATTTGACATAAGGAGATTTTTTCTGGAAACGTATAATTTTCCGGATTGTTTTAAAAATAAACCTAACCTTACATTGGATTCCATTTAATGATCTTTTAAATAATCTTGAAATATTAAGGTTTTAGATTTTTTTCTTCTTTTTCTTCGAGTAAATGAAAATTATGGTATGAAACGATTATGACAAATGAAATTAAAAACATGCATACGAGTATTCCCTATTACCATAAGCGAGGCGTTGACGACGCATTTAGCCCAGTTGGTAGTCACCCTGTCGTCGCTTAGTAATAAAAGGTAATAACTATCAGGGCGAGATACTTTTTTTTTACACCTTAAGCGTAACGTTAGAATATGGAGTAGATGTATTGATTTCCCTAGCACCTGTCCTATTTTATCTCGTGCATACATGTTAAGCCCGCAGTTGTATTTCTTGTTGCACTTAATTAAGATTTACACCGAGTCCACGGACTGAATCTTTTTTACCTAATATGCTAAATACAGGGCCAAACGTCAAACCCAGGCGAGTTTGTCTAAGGAAAGGGTTTACGTCATAGGCGGCAGCGGGGCGTTTGTAAAGTGCATTTAAAGTCGAGGATAGAAAGATGTATACACTTTTGGGCCTTATTACAATGGAATAAGGCGAAAAAGTGTATTTCTACGAAGAGGAGTTATCTTTTGGTGGTCACAGGTCTAACCTAACCTACGTAACCCATGCTTAAGATAACCAGAAAACGATAAGGTTTCAGCAAAAAACGCCTATCAATGAAATGAAATTTGGTGAAACGACACATTCGATGAAATGATTGTCTGCAAAACAACCAACTATTTTTATCATAATCTTTTCAATCATAGTTTTTGAATCAACACATGCAAGCTTCACATTAATTATTGTTCGCTAAAAGTATAGAATTGCAACCGCCTCAACTCTTCACTTGTACCACATCAGAGTGAGTTCGAATACTATTGATATGTTAATAGCTAAAACTCCAGCGCGGAGTCAGACGCAGGCAAAAAAAACATACCGCGGAATAATAGATGAAAATTCGCTAGAATGCGGTTAATTAATGTTAACGAAATGATACAATAATACACATCATACAATTGGGACTATGCATGAACTTTTTTATAGTATTTCTTAACAAAATATGAAATTACCGTAAGAGATGGAAAAAAGTGAAATTAAAATTAAAATCAGACAAAAATTTAAGCATTTAAAACGACTAATTAGACAGAGAGACTGCCATATAGACTCCATATTAAATTCTGTTTCGCTAGATAGAGATAGAAACAAATATTTAATGGCTTATATCTTGGTTATTTTTATAGTTATTCGAAAAATATTTTTTCTCTACTGTTTATACTAGCATAATAAATCATGCATATCATATTCCCTATTGACATAAGCGAGGCTTTGACAACGCAGTTAGCCTAGTTGGTAGTGACCCTGTCAAGGAAGCTAGCGGTTCTGGATTCGAATTCCGGTATGGGCAAATTTTTGTATGATGAGTGCGAGTATTTGTTCCTGAGTCATGGAGGTTTTCTATATATTTAAGTATGTATTTCTCTAAATAAAGGGTATCAACTTTTTGTTGTTATTATTTTGTCCCGTAACATAGGAGACAACAGTGATAGTGTTTCTTAGAAAGGTATTTATAATATATACTACTAACATGCTTAGAAGAAAGCCCGCGAAAGAATGGGCTTATGATTGCCATAAAAAATCATGTAATGTAGATTTATATCCTTTAAATTTGTAGTTTTAAATAGTACCTAACTTAAGATGCGTGTAACCATGGCAACGAGGTACATCAAAACGTTGATTGACCTAAATATGTATATCGTTGTCTGGTACCCATAGTACAAGCTTTGAGCTTAGTTTGGGACTAGGTCAATTCAGTGACAATGTCACACGATGTTGTCACTGATATTTATTTATTTATTTATCTTAATCCTTAGGATTGGCAACGCTTTCGCAATCTTAGGATTGCAGTCTTGAGATATAAAGTATAAAGATAGAATTTGAAAAAGTGTACAGCAACATCACTTATCGTTTAGAAGTCGTAGCAAAAGCGTAGTACTTTCGTAGCACTACTGTAGAGGCTTCATAGCTACGAACGGATACGATTTAAAAAAATCAGATACTCGTCCTTTTCACGCGTCATTCGTGACTAAATCGAGAGCAAGAGAGATTTTTAAAGTCACTATAAAAAAATGCGTCCTTTTGGACCTTTTGAAAAAGCAAGTAACAAATAAGACAAAGTCATAGTATTAAGCTAGTGTTACTATATGTTATTATTATTTTGCATAGCCGAGGTTTCCGCTCGGTACGTCCAATATGGAGGATAGCGATTTGTCGATATTTCAACAGACCCTATCTCGCTGAAATGTTTGGAGGGTTGACAAAAAAAGCTACTCTCAAAAAGAAAGTTATAGTAAATTTTATAACCTAACCGAGTTAAACGTTAACGTGCGTAACAGATAAATCAAAATCGGTCCATCCGTTTAGGAGCTACGATGCCACTGACAGATATATGATATGATATATGATAGATAGATTTTATATATGGGATATTTGCGATAACTATTTTGTATAATATTTCAATTTTGACATTTCTTTGACCTTTAATGTTTTAAAAGTAACATTGTACATGAACAGGAAGAACCTGCCTCAGCGAACCCAACATGCTTGTACATCTCTTCCATATTCTAAAGTAGGACTTAACGCTTAAGGTTTAAAATAGAGGTGTCTCGTCCTGACTTTGATTACCTTTTATTAATAAGCGATTGTACGGACGGGACACTTTTATTTTTAACCTTAAGCGTTAAGCCTTACGTTAGAATATGGAATAGATGTGTTCATTTCCCTAGCACCTGTCAAATTTTATCTCGTGTATGTATGCGTGCCTTTCTACAATTCCCTTTCCAGCTACTCCTAAAGTCAACTTTACAGACCCTTGGCTAACGGTGTCATTAAAATTTATTTATTTATTAATTTCAGAACGCAAACTCCAACTTTTTTTTTATTTGACTAATACACACTGCAATACTATTTTATATTAAATTGTATATAAAAGTTAATAAAAAAAAACGCTAGTTAAACAGCCGAACGAAAGTAAAGTAAAGTTTACCATTATTATGATCGTATGGCTAATTTTCTTTACACAAAGAAGAAAATACGGTTTCTTAATTGAGTCTTTAATTACGTCTACGTCTAGTATGTACACATTTGTGACGTTCTCAATATAAAGGGACCTAATGGAGGCAGGCGGTTACGCCATTTTTAGAACTGTTACCATAGTATTCGTATAGTTACAAGAATAAGAAGAGCGTAACGCCTTCCTCCATAAGGTCCCTTTATATTGAGAATGTCACATTTATTCAACTTGGCTTATAATATAGTTTATCAAAGCTCTATTCTAAGTTTTTTCTGCTGACGCTACAGCGAAGCTCTGTTGAGGTTGCCGCAAGTTCTTTATGTGAAACAATATGAGCCCGGGTCAGCTTTTTACATCCGAAGCTTGTGATAAACGAAATATTCGCTGAAGGATCCTTTATACAGCTTAAAGCTTAGTTCACATGCTTGCAAAACGCTCCAATAACATAGTAATTGTAAGACGCAAATTGTGTAACTAAATATATCTAAAGCAGTAAAGACACTGAACAAACGTTCGAAATGTCCCACTCACACAGGCGCACGTCTCAACGAGACCCCTGAGCGGACATGGCAGTGCTGTCAGTGGCGGGTGTCGCGAATGGTTTCGCTTTGTATTTGATTCTTCTCCACGAAACCATTCGTCTCCACGCGACACCCGCCACTGACAGCACTGCCATGTCCGCTTAGGGGTCTCGTTGTGACGTGCGTCTGTGCGTTTTTACTGCTTTAGCTATATTAAATTACACATGAGACTACTACCAATAAATGACAGGGTATGTCCATGTTATGGAAACTCTCAAAACAGCTGACTCTTTCAGAGCTCTGGTAATTACCTACAGGGCCGAAACGTGGACACTCACGGGCTGATAATGATGATTCGTTATAGTAGTTTATGAAACGAGCCGACAGGCGAGTGTTTTAATGCCTAATTATGTACAGTTACATACACAATTTTATCTACATACATTATTATAAGCTCTCTATGATGTGTTCAGGAACCGCATGTTACGACCGGCATAGCGGCATTGATCGATTATTAGAACGTCAAAAATGGCCGCCACCGTAGTTTTTTTTTTTAATTCAGAGACAATCTAGAGTCGGCCTCTACTATCATATCGTTTGATATCAAGTAACATGCGAGACTTGTCAAAATTGTATGCAATTGACATTTCATTTCGAGATAAATGTCATCTCGAGTGATAGAATTGAGGTCAAATAAAATTGTTATGTTTTTCAAAGATGTTCGAAATTTGAATGTAATAATGAATTTGATGTTACTATGAAGCAATAATAACATTTTCACAGATAAGAAATTTGTTCTAACAAAATCAGTTTATCATTACGCTAGTCATAATTTGCGGTTTTTGAACGCATTATAGAGGGTTTATGATTTGTGTGTCGATAAAGTAATAAATAACACCGCTTTTGTTTTGTTATTTAGCTGGAGTAACATTATCCAGAGTTAAAAAGTGTCTTCTCTGTGGTATTCTGTACTCCAACGGGTTGTCCCTAACATCGGAGGGTTTTAACACGATTGAAGTTCGATATCTGATTCCTTTCAGATGTTTCGCTATAAATATAAATAAAATTATAAACGTTCCTAACGAAAATAGTTTTCAGACGGGATAGGGCGAACGCGGCCAACACGATACGACACGACGTCGCGTCGTGGTACGTTGCGACGTCGTGTTGTGATGCGACTTCGTGTCGTAGAAACCTAATTGTAATTTTACCTTTTATAATTTATCAATTTGACATGTAACTTGGTGTTATAAATAAATAATTTGTATTGGTAAACTAACTATTACCAAATTATTATTAAAACTAGCTTTTGCCCTCGACTCCGCGTAGAAGTCGTTTATCGCTGTTCCGTCGGGAACTCAAATTTCCGTAATAAAAAGTATTCTATATCCTTTCCCGGGACTCTAACTAACTCCATACCAAATTTCGTCTAAATCGGTTCAGCAGTTTAAGCGTGAAAAGGTAACAGACAGACAGAGAAACAGACTTGTTTTCGCATTTATAATATAGGGATTAGGCGTGATTATGACGATCCTCTCAACCCAACGTCGCGCCGTACATCGTACGACGTATCGTGAACTTTTTGTACGTCGTAGATTTCCACGATACGACGTCGCATCTTGTAATTGTGTTCTGGCCCATACAGATTGGATCGGTAGAGAATCGAGAACGCTATATATTTAGATTGGTTTGTTGTATAAAGTTTGTGTGGTCTCGCAAAGTTTTCTTTTGTTGTGAGAGAAACCAGTAATCTCAATGTACCTAGAAGTTTGTATGTTTGTTTCAATCATCCCTAAATGGTGAATGGATCTTGATGTTACCGATTAGGCACATGGTAGTCCTTATAA
This sequence comes from Tortrix viridana, assembly GCA_963241965.1. Taxonomy (NCBI): domain Eukaryota; kingdom Metazoa; phylum Arthropoda; class Insecta; order Lepidoptera; family Tortricidae; genus Tortrix; species Tortrix viridana. The sequence goes on from OY725197.1 coordinate 1,635,919, forward strand.
CGACGCTTAGGACATTATTAATGAACTTGAGATACCCGTTTCAAGATGTGTCAAAAATTACAGTTTTGTATGGCTTGACGTTTAAAGCGGAGTGTATAAACTCGTTTTTGGACGCGTGTAGGTGCGAATAGCACCTTATAATAAAATAATAATAATCCAGCCTATATACGTCCCACTGCTGGGCACAGGCCTCTTACAATGAGAGGGTTCGGGCTATAGTTCCTCCGCGGGCCCAGTGCGGATTGGGAACTTCGCACACACCGTCAAATTGCTTTGCAAGTGTGCAGGTTTCCTCACAATTTCCTTCACCGAAAAGATCATGGTTTTACAAATTATATTTCGCACATAAATTCCGAAAAACTTAGAGGTGTGAGCCCGGGTTCGATACCACGACCCTCTGCTTAAGAGTCGGCTGGTCAAACCATTAGGCTACCACGCCGCATGTTACACACGCCAAAGTCGTACAGTCGAGGACAGAAAGATGTTTACACTTTTTCACCTTATTCCATTGTAATAAGGTCCAATAGTGAATACATCTTTCTGTCCTGGACTGTAAGAGCGTTGACACGCTTATAAGCCTCCCGGTGCGCTGCTGACTGACCCACGTGCGCACGCGCAGTAATAAGCGCGTATACGCGCGTTCGGTTTCGTTTTGCGGATGCCGAAACGAGCTTATACGCGCAGAATTAAACGCTAGTCGGAAAGCGCCCTTACTTTGATGTATCTTGAACTAAGATCAATTGTGACGTTCTCAATATAAAGGGACCTTATGGAGGAAGGCAGTTACGCTCTTCTTATTCTTGTAACTATACGAATACTATGGTAACAGTTCTAAAAACGGCGTAACCGCCGGCCTTCATAAGGTCCCTTTATGTTGAGAACATTATACATTTTAAAACTGTCCTAAGACTGGCTTAAACTTGCCTAAGTCCTAGATTTTTTCCCGTAATTTACGACGTAAGAGTCGTTTATCGCTATGCCCTCGGGAACTGTCCTATTTTCCGGGATAAACAGTATCCTATCTCCTTCCCCGGGACTCAAACTATCTCCGTACCAAATTTCATCGTAATAAGTTCAGCAGTTTAGCCGTGAAAACGTAAAAGACAGACTTTGACATTTATATGATTTCTGAAGACAAGCACTACTGCGCTTGAATTTAAAGTGATAATGGAATTTCGCAAAAGTCCTCAGATATAACTTGCCAATTACGAGATTAAACTCAAAACTACGAATAAGTATGAATTTGAAATTTAAAACTTGTTAAGATATGCAACGTTTTGATTTAGACTGTCCGGGAGTCCACACGTGCTGTTTTATTTTAAAAAATCAGTTTTTCTGTCAACGACAAACTTAAATAAGAAAAACTCAGGTTCATATTTTGATGTTACGAGTATCATATGTGACGTTCTCAATATAAAGGGACCTTATGGAGGCAGGTGGTTACGCCGTTTGTAGAACTGTTACCATAGTATTCGAATAGTTACAAGAATAAGAAGAGCGTAACTGCCTTCCTCCATAAGGTCCCTTTAAATGAACGTTACAATTGTTATTACCGCGGCCCGTTCCGCGATCTCGCCAACTATTACATAAACCAACTAACTGGGTTTTCAATGGTTTAAAATGAACACTTATTATACTGTTTATAAGTTTGAAAATAAATTGAAAAAAAAAATACATACATAAAAAAAATTACATACATGACAAAAAGGCCATCTTTTGTACCACATTTTTTGCAAAATAAAGATATTTGTATTTGTAATGCTCTTAAAAACCCACTAGTGTGTAGACGCAGAATGCAGCCGCAAACTCTCTCCGCTAAGTTTAGCTATGAATAATTCCTGACGCCCGAACAAACGTATCTGGGTTCAAGTCTGGCTTAAATTGTTTCAGTTCAGGCTATTTTAAGCCTGTGACATGAAAGTTGAGTGTGGATTTCGTCTTTGCCGGAAAAATGGTTAATATTTTTTTTTACACGCATAATATTTAATAATAGCGGAAAAATGCGAGAAAATACGGGGAAACCGAATTTTCCCAGATATGAGGATATACCTTACTAATCGATTATTTGCCCCCATAAACCCCCAAACTGAAAATTTTGCAAAAGCTAGCTTTGAAATGAGAAACTCCATTTTAAGTTGTATTGTTAAAACAGAAGCAATTTGTTGCTTTTAAAGCTATTCGTTGGCACGTTTCTGTGGCATCCAATTTACGGATGTAAAACGGGGCTCTAGTTTCATGGGACATTTTAAAAGACTTTGTAGCTAGGGAATGCAATGATTGCTTTAACAGGTAGTAATATAGGTAAAAAACCGGCCAAGTGCGAGTCTGACTCGCATAGGAAGGGTTCCGTACCATCGTAAAAGGTTGAATACTATGTACTTTTTAAATACCATCGTAAAATAAACAAGATAGGTGATATAACAATATGTAAAGTAGGTAATTGTTTCAATGACATCCCTTTATATAGGAACCCCCTTTAATTTTTAATTTAATTTAATTCTGATTATTTGTTGACATAGTGGCAACAGAGATACACACTCTGTGAAAAGTGCAACAGTCAGCGGAGTGACAAAATTTAATAAAATCACGCTTTTTGTATGGGAGCCCCCTTTAATTATTTTTATTTTTTTAATTATTTGTTGTTATAAGCCGTGGTAGCCTAATGGTTTGATCTGCCAACTCTTAAGCAGAGGGTCGTGGGTTCAAACCCGGGCTCGCACCTCTAAGTTTTTCGGTATTTATGTGTGAAATACAATTTGTAAACCATGAGCTTTCCGGTGAAGGAAAACATCGTGAGGAAACCTGCACACACCTGCAAAGCAATTTGACGGTGTGTGCGAAGTTCCCAATCCGCACTGGGCCCGCGTGGGAACTATAGCCCGAACCCTCTCTTTGTGAGTGGAGGCCTGTGCCCAGCAGTGGGACGTATATAGGCTGGATTATTATTATTATTATAAGTTGTTATAGCGGCAATAGGCATACCTATTCTGGGAAAATTTCAGCTGTCTACCTATTTCGGTTCATGAGATACAGCCCGGCGACAGACAGACGGACGGACGGACAGCGGAGGCTTAGTAATAGGGTCCCGTTTGGCACCCTTAGGGTACGGAACCCTAAAAAGACAAAAAATGGTTTACCCTTGAATCACCGACACTCATTTCATAGAATGTTTTACTTCGCCGAACTATTTCATCGACCACCATTTCCACTTGCAGGAGTTATAATTTGGTGGTCACAGGTCTAACCTAACCTACGTAACCCATGCTTAAGATAACCTGAAAACAAGGTTGCAGCAGAATGTAGCTTTCGATGAAATGAAATTGCGTGAAACGACACACTCGATGAAATGAGTGTCTACAAAACAAGGGGACACGACAAAAAAATACATGTCGTGTCCTCGTGTTACTTCCTTGTTAAAATCGTTGTGTCTTTGATGTTTTCATTCGTTCGTATTCAAAATTTCCTTTAAGTTAGCTATCCCCACAGCGGGCTTAGCACGCATACGCGAGATAAACTTTGACAGGTGCTAGGGAAGTGAATACGGGTGCGTAACGGTCGCTATAACAACTTTTGATATATTATTAGTCGATATAACAATTAAGGAATATAATGCACTTTTGGTATAACAATATTTGGTATATTCTGAATTATTATCTAACTATCATTAGATATAATGAACTTATAAAATAACAACTATTTATCTAACAGTCATATGGTATAACGTATGTGTGATATAATATAACTGTGTTCGATATAACGTTCAGTGGGTATAATGTAGTAGTGGTATAGTCTGGAATACATAATTCAAATGAATTGATATGAAAAAAAGTATAAAGACATAGGAATTTTGGAAATAATAACATCTTGCGGTGAGCGAGCGAAGCGAGCGAGCAAGATGGGTCAGGGCAGAAGCGACTCGGATAGATTAGGTCAGAAGGCTAAGACGGTAGCAAAGCTCCCGCCTTAGTCTTTAAGGTTATTTTTTTTGCATCCCTTAAAAAATATTTTAGATCTTATAACACATTATATCTAATACTTAAGTATATCATACGTTCATTATATTAAGTAAATATTATATTAAAAATCTATTGAACATTATACACCATGAAAATATCTCCTTTGTTGTTATATCAAAAGTTTATTATATCTCTTGAGTGATTATATTACATGAAATTATATTAAATGTTGTTATATCTAGTGAAAATATATCAAAAGTAGTTATACCGATCATAACACACCCATAGAATACATATACTCCATATTCTAACGTAAGACTCATCCTGACTTTTATTACCATTACTAAGCGACTATTGCAATTTTCACATTTTTATAGCGACTACATCAAGACGGAAAATTTATTTTAAATCTTAAGCATTGTCTTACGTTATAATATGAAATAGATGTATTCATTTCCTTGTCAAATTTTATCTCGTGCATGTTAAGTGGCCTGACATAGATCTGATATAACCGCAGCTTTTAACCTCAATCATGCGATATTCAATTTAGTTTTCAACGACGTACAAATTGAGAATGTCATTTTAAGGCCGGAAATTCATATCTGAAAGTTACGGGTGCGTTCACATTAAAGCCATTAGTTTACTCGTAAACTAAGCACCAAGTGGCGGTGATAGATAAATCAGTACCATGTTTGATCGAATGAACAGTTGCCTGCCAGTTAAGTGAATTGACTTTCGCTGTAACACTAGTTTGGTACACTAGTTTGCTACAAACAACGTTGTGTTCTTGTACGTATGATGCATTGAGGGGATCACTTACTCCTTTAATACAAGCTTGAATTAGTTTAGGAGTTAGGTGACAATACGTTTATGATTTAGAATCCACTTGATATGTGATACTGTATATTTATAGGCATAATATTGTACCTTCTTCTTTCTAATAAATCATCATCATCATCAGCCGCAAGACGTACACTGCTGGACAAAGGCCTTCCCCAAGGTTTTCCACAACGATCGGTCCTCTGCTGCTGTCATCCAGCGGTTTCCCGCGACCTTTATCAGATCCTCGGTCCACGTTGTGGAAGGCCTGCCGACACTTCGCCTCCCGGTTCGCGGTCGCCACTTTAGAACCGTTCCGCTCCAACGGCCATTGGTTCTACGAGCAATGTGCCCCGCCCACTGCCGCTTAAGCTTTGCTATTCGGTGAGCTACTCGTATATCAGTAACTTTAGTCTGGATCTCCTCATTCCTGATTCGATCTCGCAAGAAGACACCCGGCATAGCTCTTTCCATCACCCTTTGAGTGACCTTGAGCCTTCTTATGAGGGTTCTATTAAATATTCTATTGTAATTAACCATTGCCTACCTATATATTTTACGTATATACTGTTAAATACAATTCGCAAGTTAAATTTATCCTTAGATAGGAATTCGGACACGCTATAAAAACATTTATTAATTAAAATGAGGTAGTTTTTTTAAATCGATTGACTGTTAGTTTATTATTATATTTTTCACTTCACATGCATTTGTCACGTTCTCAATATAAAGGAGGAAGGCGGTTACGCTATTTTTATTCTTGTAACTATACGAATAAATGGTAAGTTATAAAAACGGCGTAACCGCCTGCCTCCATAAGGTCTCTTTGTATAAGAGAACGTCACATTTAGTCCCTAGGGAAAATACTGTTTAAATTGTTAAAAACTTTTTATATGGTGTCAACCAACCAGAATACAGCTATATTAAAATCGACCAATCAGGAAACAATTCATTTAAAACAATAGGTGTTTTAGTTCCTATTTCACAACACAAATATTTGCCCATACCAGGATTCGAACCCGGGACCGCTAGCTTCGTAGGCAGGGTCACTGCCAACTAGGCTAACCGCGTCTAAGACAAATTTAATACAATAACCACCTTTCACAATTGTCAAGTAAAGCACTGTCAAATAAATTTAGCCCTTTCCCTTTCTTACACTTGAAAATAGACTATGTTTATATGACAGATGAATTTACAGACCCCAGAAGAGGGAAAATGTTAGGTCACGACATGACAACTTTCTAAGAAATATAATTGAAGGAAAGATAGAAGGGAGGCGTGGAAGAGGAAGAATAAACTATATCGAACAAATTAAAAATAATATAAAAGTCATGTCGTATCAAAATCATACATATGGAGTATATCACTATATGGAAGCGAGGCGTGGACACTAAAACAGAGGGACAGAGAGAGGCTGGAAGCATTTGAGATGTGGTGCTGGAGAAGGATGGAAGGAATCTGTTGGACGGCAATGGTATCGAATCAAGAAGTGTTGGCGAGGGTAAAGGAGAAAAGAAGGATATTGGAGATTATAGAGAACAGAAGAGGAGGAATGATTGACCATTTATTGCGGCACGACAAGCTTATCAAAAACCTTATACAGGGAAAGATTGAAGGCAGGAGAGGGAGAGGAAGACCAAGAAGAAGCTACATGGACCAAATTAAGGAGAAGGTGCAGGTCGTGTCGTATAAAGAGGTCAAGGAGCTGGCAGAGAGGAGAGAGGAATGGAAATTGCTCCACGGACAAGAGCAAAGCTCTTAAATTAAGAGAGAGAGAGAGAGAGTCGTATCAAAACATCAAAGAGGCGGCCGGGATCGAACAAAATGGAGGGCTTGCTTTGAGCTACACCGACAAGAGCATAGCTCTTAAATAAGGAGAGGAAGAAACATTTAAAATTAATCATAGCATAATTAAGTCACTACCCATTGAAATTGTTAACACAGCATAACCTAAGTCCGAATGAGCGCCTAAGTCCATTATCACAAAGAATTACAGCCGCTACATTCGGAAGCTTATCCTGATCATTTAGAAGATTTATGCGGCCCAATGGCGAATATATTAGAAGAAAAGTGGACTGATTTATCCCGTGGTTGGTTTAAAATGGGCCGGACGGGAGTTGTAGAGACATTTTATTTATCATTTTTATCATACTACTCGTATATGTGACGTTCTCAATATAAAGGGACCTTATATAAACGGGCTGTGTAATCTTGAACTACCCAGTACAACCATTATAACCTTTGCAGATGATACGGTTTTACTGGTCAAGGGTAAGAGCTGGGCAGAAGTGCAAGTACTGGCAGAACAGAACATCGCCGTAGTGACCAAGTGGCTTGAGTCCAATCTTCTTACACTAAATGTCACGAAAACAAAATACGTTTGCTTCTCGATTGACTCTAGAGGACAACCTGACGAGACATTTAGCGTTAAAATAAAAAGTCGTAGAGGCAACTCAGCTCTGGATTCTGAGTCCAGAAACACAGAGATTCTCGTTCGTACCAATGTTATTAAGTATCTCAGTGTTCTACTTGATAGCAACCTCTCTTGGCGGCCGCACATTCAATCTTTGAAGGGCCGCGTACGGAAGCTCATGTTTGTATTTCGCACCTTGAGGAATGTTGCGTACCCTGAGCTGCTAAGATCTGTTTACTCTGCCCTCTGTGAGTCAGTCTTGGATTACTGTAGCTCGGCGTGGGGCGGAGCGGCTAAAACTCATTTATTGGGCCTAGAAAGGGCGCAAAGATCCCTGCTTAAGGTTATGTTATATAAACCATCCTGTTTTTGCACAAAAGACCTTTACAAGGAAGCGAATGTTCTAACTGTGCGTCAGTTGTTCCTTCGGAAGATAATGTTTAACTACGCCAAGAAATATGACAAGAACTTCAAAGCTGATACCAGGCGAAGGCAACGCTGGAAAACGCCGAAATGCAAAACAAAGTTTGCCCAAAGATTTAGTTATGTCCTTTCTCCTCGAGCAATAAAGGCCTTCTGCAAAGCTGTTCCGGCAACCAGACCTCCGTCCAGGCTTCTACTAAAGAAATGGCTCATGTGCCATGACTACCAGGAGACCGAGAGTCTTCTATCGGTGGTGCGATAAAAACCCCCCATAGCATTTTGTCTTTTGCTTGAATTTATCAGCAAATTAGGAAGTATTATTATATCAGTCAGCTCGCTTTATGTATTCATTAACTCCATAGTATATAATTATTACCTATGTATATATAAATATGTATGTACCTATATGTGTTGTGTGGTATTATTTATGTAACCTCCTGAGGCCCAACGTCCTACATATAGGGCATTTGTCAAAATGATTTCCAACTTTTGTTGACTGACGTAAGATTCAGTTTCGAACTAGCGAAATTTTGACGTAGGCCTTACGCAATATATATATATCTCACTCTATTATGCATTCATTCGTTTGTTGCTATCGCATAATGTTGCTGTAGACTGAATTTGTTATGTAGGTTAAGTTATGATTGTTATGTCTTCTTGTCTTATTTACTGTATAACTGGGTCCTGTAACACAGGGCATCCTAGCTCAGGGCCCAAAACCACTGTTTCATGTATTGTATGTGTTTATATATGAAATAAATATTTTCATTTTCATTTCATTTTCATTATGGAGGAAGGCAGTTACGCTCTTCTTATTCTTGTAACTATACGAATACTATAGTAACAGTTCTAAAAATGGCGTAACCACCTGCCTCCATAAGGTCCCTTTATATTGAGAACGTCACAGGTAATAAACTGTGTGTCAAATTTCATAAAAATCGGTCGAGCCGTTCTTCTATACATATAAAACAATGTCGCTACCCGCCGTCTGTCCCTCTGTATATACGCTTAGATTAACAACCTACGCAAAGGATTTTAATGCGGTTTTCACCGTCATTTATAATTTTTCACGAAAGGTTTATATAAAAGTACCCGGAGCGAAGCGAGGGCGGGTCGCTAGTGAGTTATAAACGGTGTAACTAACCAGACTTTGTTTTTTATTTATTTAGATTTTTCCCCGTTTATTAGCATTCAGCCACGTCCTTTCGTTTGTCAAGCTCGTTTCGTTTATCGTTTGACAAGCTCTGCCACTAGTAAATCGATTGGGTGAATGACTGAATAAATGTATGTAAAATAAATACAGGTGACAATATTTTCTTTCGTACCATCGCAATTCTCGTGAAACTGCGTAAACTTCTAAAATATGTATAGTCACATCTCGTTAAAACTTCAAATGCACATAAAGTGGAGGCGATGCGGAACGGTGCTGTTATCGCCATAATTCAGCCTCCTTTCTTTTCTTGCTCGCCGCTAATAAAATTTTCAAATTTCGTTCTTTTTATTGATTTTTTTTCATGTTTTGGTTTTGACAGAGTATGTCAGATTCTCGCAATATACTATATTTTTACTAATTTCAAAAAAAAAAACATAAAACCAGTGACCTGACAAACGAAAATAAACGAATCGACTGAGACGGAACTGACTGAACAACTACGACTCCTGACTGCTCCGGCGAGCCGGACGCCTGCGGTAAAGCGGTGAGTTCTATCTTTTCCTTTCTATATTATTTTCACGCACGTCGTCATTTTTCGTTGGTCAGGGCTAGTAAGAGCTTTTCCGCCTTCTGGCCCACATAATCCAGGTCATAGGATCTGGTGGTCCTTCACCGCGCGCCCAGGTGCTGTTTATTACTTAAACCGCTTTTGCCACGCGTTTTCCAGTTCACCATTTATCTTTTACTATTAAAGGAGAATAGTACATTTCGATGCTAGTGCGAAAAGTATGTCATTACTTCACGAGTACCGAGATATCTTGCCACGAGCCGTAGGCGAGTCAGACTCGGGACGAGTGAAGAATGACAATTCCGCACGTGTATCGAACGACGTTTTTTAATACAGTTGCGAAAAATAAATCAATTTCAAACTCTAATTCACTCATTTTATAAGCAAGTTCTTGAAAACTTAAGATTGGTAAACAAAGTCGTTGCAAGTTCGATCTTTCGCAGTGACAATTGTTGACATTATGAAAAGGTGTTTTCTCTTTAGCTTTTATTCGACTCGAATGGATCTTGTTATTATTATTGAACCCACTTCAATGAAAGTTTTTTTTTCAAATGCATGTTCTATAAGACATAAATAATTGTAAATATAAAACATTGTACTATTATTACCTAAGTATCGTTATTTACGATTATTTGTGTAACGTATATTTATAAAAACAATATCGAATGTTGCTTTTGGAAACTTAAAACATACTTGTAGTAAGAAAAAACGCCTCTTCTTGACAGGCGTTTCAACAGCTATGTATTCCGTTCCATTCAGTCAACTTATTAGGAACGGTTTTTCAATATTAAATATTAATAAATATGAAATATGGATATTTTTTGTATTTTTACAATAACAGTAGGTTTTTATGTTGATTACGTCGTTTAAAGGAAACTAATATTAACACTCATCAATTAGTAGTCATGAATTGGAATACGTATAAATTAAAAAAAACTGGATAAGTTAAAAGCACTAGTTCGCGGAAACCAACTTTCCGCACGATATACAGCTACGAAAAGTACCACTTTTTGAGCAACTGTGTTAAAAAACATTTGTATATATATGTACTCACGTTCTCGAAAACGGCTCTAACGATTTCGATGAAAATTGCGACCTGGGAGTTTACGGGGACGAAAATGCGATCCAGCTATCATATCTGGGAAAATTCATTTTCCCCGTATTTACACGTAAAAAGATTTCCCGCGCAATATGGGTAGAACGATACTGATTTCATGTTAGAGTTAGAGCATTGGCCTACTACGCAGACTGCGGGTTCGAACTTCAGTTATGGATCTTTTTTTTTGGTATAGAAAATCGATGAAAATTCGATTATGACCGAGCGACGACGCTCGGTCTCCCAGGTACAGTCAAGGTCATAAATATGTATACACTTTAGTACCTTGTTACTTTAATCGCTGTGACCTTCATTCATATTTATGGCAGTTATGACATTAAATAGACAAGGTACTAAAGTGTATACATATTTATGACCTTGACTGTACTAATATTTATAACAATACGACTAGCATGGTCGGTTTTGTGCTACTCGCATCCCCACTTTCCGCGATCCTTACCAGTACTTCAGTCCTCTTGTAGGCTTACGAATACTAATAATATTAAGGATAAAATCTTATAATAATAATATATAATTTACTTAATATTTTTTTCATAATCAAATACTAGCCCAGCTCCCGTGCTACGAGTGAAGAGTGCGACGCCATCGCTCCCGAACTAACCGCGAAGAATTAAACCGAGCTCTGATTGGCTGAATCAAGGAGTCACGTGGTTTGTTTTAAATACTAAAATAATAGTCCAATCCTGTGCTATGGTCGCTTTATCACTGATGATAAATTATTATTTATTTATTAAACTTTGTAATAAAGAATCATCATCAGCCGAAAGACGTCCACTGCTGGACATAGGCCTCCCCAAAGGTTTGCTACGAGGACCGGTCCTGCGCCGCTTGCATCCATCGGTTTCCCGCATCTCAACCACGTCGTCGGTCTATCTTGTTGTAGGTCTGCCCGCGCTGCGTCTTCCGGTACGCGGATGCCACTCGAGAACTCTTCGGCCCCAACGGCGATTTGTTCTGCGAGCCATGTGCCCGTAGGGTAGTACAAAAAAATCCCCGACTCAGGAACAAATACTCGCACTCGTCTTACAATTATTTACTTTACCAGGAATTTAATCCTGGACCTCTAGCCCAATTATATCACGTTTTTAGGGTTCCGTAGTCAAACTAGGAGCCCTTGTAGTTTCACCATGTCCGTTCGTCTGTCCGTCCGCAGCTTAGCTCAGAGACTCTTAGTACTAGAAAGCTGTTATTTGGCATGAATATACAATATTAGTCACGCCGACAAAGTAGTAAAATAAAATCTTGAAAAATATTTTTACGGTACCTCCGCTATACGTCAAGAGGGGATGTTTTTTTTTTCTTGTCCACCCCATGGTGGGGCGTGTCGTTGGATAGATATTTCAAAAATATTGCGGGTTTGTACAAACTATTTTTCGATAAAGGAATCCGTTTGTGAAATATTAAGCTTTAAAGTGCTAATTTTTGTTAGACTCAAGCCAAAACTAAAAAAAATACTAAAAATCTGAAAATATGTTAAGTGAAAGCGCATATATAACGAATTTAAAAGAAAAACTATCACGACTAAGTAGATTTTATTGTTCTAGAGTTAAAGACGATTAAAATGTTTATACCTACCGAAAATCTACTAAGATAACTTTAACTAGAAAATTTGCTAATATTTGTATTTTTTTTTAGGAATTGTTGTTGTTTGTAAGAATAGAAACTGAACCCTACACTGAGCATGGTCCGACATGCTCTTGCCCGGTTTTTTTTCTTTTCTGAATTAATAATACAAGCTATAAAAATATTAAGGTTCCGGCTGACTTTTGACCTTTGAGTTTTATATATCAAACAAAATTCGCGGAACTTTATTAAATTTTATTTAGCAATTAACGTGATGAAATGTGTCTTCCAGTATAATTGTAATTTAAAAATCTTCCACGATATACATTACATATTATTAAAATAAATAAATAGGTAAATACATTAAGACAATTTTTTATACAAAAAGACCAAATTAATTTTAGATCGGTAATATACTAGTTATTCGTTATGCAAGGCTGCAAAGTTGTTATTTAGCGCGAGAGCCAAGAGCCACTTACCTATTATTAAAATAAATAAACAGGCAAGTACATTTAGACAGTTTTTTATACAAATAGATCTAGTCCTTTTAGATCGGTAATAGTTATTTGTTATGCAAGGCTGCAAAGTTGTTATTTAGCGCGAGAGCCACGAGCCTAGCGATGGGTTTAAAAATAGATCCTGAGCGTAACGAGGGATTCAACGCCTCGAGGCCCTAATAACTTCGCTGCCGTGTGAAACACACAATTTTTCACTTCACCATAGCAAGAAAAACACTTGGTGTTGGAAAAACAATTACACAATCGCCACATTGTGGCCGTGCTCGCGCAGCGCCCCGCGCACAGCTTCACCATTATTTTCCACGTTAGCAGTTAAAGTGGACTTTTGCGCGCCGAGCGAGCGAAGCGAGCGTGCCGTGGTAGCGGTCGGCGAAGCACTAGAACCGAACATAATTTTTTTAACTAATGTCTGTTTCCTTCATAACAGACTTTAGTTAAAAACCCATTTTTTTTCATAACTGTTTCCTTCATAACAGTTATGAAAAATATATGGGTTTAAACATGTTCTTAGTAATGACAGTATTAATAAAAAAATATGATAACTGTTTGTTATGAGTTCCGTTGGTAGTAAAATTTATGAACAAAAAAAGTATGAAGAAATTATGAACAGTGATTATTATGAATACAAATCGGTAGTAGAACAAAAAATAGGAATAAGAATTTTATGTGAGCCAAACCCAGCAAATCCAAGAGCATACAAATACTTCAAACCTTCACAATAGCCCTCAAAACCCTCGAAATGCCCACTGCTCTCCATTATTGTAATAATGACAAGACACCCGTATTTCATCCATACCCATTATCGAAACCTTTCCATTGTATAAAACTCATTAGTCCAGTACAATAGAGCTATTTAATCCTATGTAAAGTCTTGGAGCGATGCCAATATAAAATCAGTTTCGTTTTATTTCCAAAGTTGAATTTTCAGTGGAATTATAGATAGCACCCAATAGGAGATATTTGTGGCGACAGGAGTGTGTGGAGACGGCGACTATTTATTAGGTTTACATTTGGCTATTTGTGACGTTCTCAATATAAAGGGACCTTATGGAGGAAAGCAGTTACGTTCTTCTTATTCTTGTAACTATACTAATACTATGGTAACAGTTCTAAAAATGGCGTAACCACCTGCCTCCATAATCTAGCCACTTATCGTTTGTTTTTGGAATTGAAACGATTTTTAATTCAACAAAAACTTTATAAAGGAACACTGAATATGGTGACGTCACATTTTATTTTCATACTAACGTCATACTACCGGATCGTTTTGACGATTCAATCAAAGTTGCTGATTTGACCATTCAGTCAAATAGCCAATTTTTAGAGGACAATATACACATATTAACCTAATCATAAACGACTATGAGCACGTGAAATAAATATTGCAGTTACGCTTTCTTATTCTTGTAACTATACGAATACTACGGTAACAGTTCTCAAAACGGCGTAACCGCCTGCCTCCATAAGGTCCCTTTATATTGAGAACGTCACATTTTGGTTCCAACGTATGAGGATGATGGTGGCCGTTGGCATCATTTCGAAACATATTGTTACATATGTTTCGAAATGAAAAAAACATATTAATTTCGTTCTTCTTAAATACCGATAACCGGAATGATTTCGTGTGATAAACAGAATAATAACCGTTTACGAGCAATATTAAAACGGTTATTTGAAACCGGATTTCAAGCGATTCGCAGGTTTTCTTCGTATCACTCGATGTGAAGATTAACAGAATCACACTGGTGATTAGAGGGGTTTTATTGCTCTATATATATATACCTTTTTCCGTGGTCAGGTTCCGTCTCAATGCCACTAAAAATATTTTAAACATCGTCTCTACGCCACCTGTGTTCCATTGTTTGGAGTGTGCGTAATTAAAATCCGTGCCTGTGATATTAGTTCTCACCTGTCCCCCCTCCCTCCCACCCTTGGGGGAGGGCGGCAATAAACCGATTTTGAAGGTGTTCGTAGTTTTTTGGAGCGGAAACTCGGCTCACCGTAGTTCTGGATTATCGGGTATTAAAGTAAGAGGAATGTATGTAAGGGATTTGGGAATGATTGGAGTAGTCGAAAATTTACTAGGATTTGAATCACGCTTTTAGGTTTATATTGAATGGTAGGCTTTTAAGGTTGAAAATGGTGCTATTTTGAGATGTTTGGTATAAAATAGAATTTTATAAAGCGGTCTAGTGCGAAGAGGACTCGCGCATCGAGGGTTCCGCACCGCCGGACACACACTTGGCCAGTTTTTATCAATCAAAGACGTTCTCGTATGTATTACCGTTTTTTGGATGGAACAACGACAAAGTAAAGTTGAAAAAAAAAAAAATTAATATGAAAACTCCCTTTTACATTTTTTCAGAAAATCTGCCCAAATATAAAACATATTCTGTAAAACATAATGAACTTGCTTTTAACATTTCTTCCTTTATATTGTACGTCCATCGCCATAAAAATATTATTTAATCTGGCTTTCCTGTGCACATGAAGTATTGAATTTATTGAGGCTTCACTGAGCTGAGTTATTGCTGAGATGAATGAAATACGGAGCGAACTGAACTTTTATAAACATATATGACGTTCTCAATATAAAGGAACCTTATGGAGGAAGGCAGTTACGCTCTTCTTATTCTTGTAACTATACAAATACTATTGTAACAGTTCTAAAAACGGCGTAACCGCCTGCCTCCATAAGGTCCCTTTATATTGAGAACGTCACATATACACAAACAAATTTGCTATAGGTAACTTCTCTATATCAACTGGAATGGGTGGGTAATTGATTTTGGTAGTTAGGGGATTTGCATAACAGGGGACAATCGCACCGAAATTGACCTAGTCCCAAACTAAGCTTATACTATGGGTACTAGACAACGATAAACATACTTATCTAAATACATACTTAAATATATAGAAAACATCCATGACTTAGGAGCAACTCGCGTTCATCACACAAATATTTGCCCATAACGGCATTTGAACCCGGGACCGCTAGCTTCGTAGGCAGGGTCACTACCAACTAGGCTAAACGCGTCGTCAAACAAATTATCACATACTTAGTTTAGTATGCAATCCGAACTCGAATTATATCGACAATAAAAAACTCTTAACAAACTTTCATAAGTATGTTAATATACTTACTTAACGAATATAATACGATAATTATAAATCTGTACCAGACGATAAGTCGTTAAATCCGATAAAATCCGATTTCAACTTTTTCGGCGTGTATTTTGACGGACAAACTTTCGATTAAACTTATAATTTGATGTCTAGTTCGATTTAGACGTATTAAAACTTTTAAGTAGGTTGCAAATTAGTAACTCCGACTTTGAAAAAAAAACCGGTCAAGTGAGAGTCAGACTCGCGCACTGAGGGTTCTACATATTTGGCTGGTTTTTAGTATTTTTGATTATTATTGACATTTGACGCTTCTATGTTTTACCGTTTTTACGATACAACCAAAATAAAAATACGTTGAAAAAAACGTTTCC
This sequence comes from Tortrix viridana, assembly GCA_963241965.1. Classification (NCBI taxonomy): domain Eukaryota; kingdom Metazoa; phylum Arthropoda; class Insecta; order Lepidoptera; family Tortricidae; genus Tortrix; species Tortrix viridana. Next base: position 1,651,946 of record OY725197.1, read on the forward strand.
TTATGAGGACCCACTCTATTATTTAACATTCTTAATTTTTGTTAGGAATTTCACCGTAATAACACATATTTTGAAAAAATATCAACCTGCTATGATATAAAGTCTATGACAAATAATTTTACGAATTGCACAAATAACCTTATAATCGTTTTTGTAAGACTAGTTAGTGGATATAGGTAGGTAAAGTCAGCCACAGATAGATGTAAACAATCTGTCATAACATAAAGATGGACTACCTACAAAAAGAAATGAGATCCCATCAAAAACATAAAATGTACAAAAATGTCAAGTTTCGCAATGTAATGCTTCTACGGTAAAAAGTTGTGAGATCTCTTGTAAAGCTAAGCCTACATTTCGTGAATGTATTAATAGTAGACATCTTTATTTCTATAATAAGTATATTGACTTGGCAATCGCACGGTTGAAGCATTACATTGCGAGACTTGACATTTTTGTACATTTTATGTTTTTGATGGGAATTATTAAACTGATCATAATAATCCAGCCTATATACGTCCCACTGCTGAGCACAGGCCTTCACTCACAATGAGAGGATTTGGGCTATAGTTCCCACGCGGGCCCAGTGCGGATTGGGAACTTCGCACACACCGTCAAATTGCTTTGCAGGTGTGTGCAGGTTTCCTCACGATGTTTTCCTTCACCGAAAAACTCATCGTAAATTTACAAATTATATTTCGCACATAAATTCCGAAATACTTAGAGGTGCGAGGGGTTTGAACCCACGACCCTCTGCTTAAGAGTCAGCAGGTCAGACCATTAGGCTACCACGGCTTTTTACACTGATTATAACAACACTTATTTATTCTCTCATGAATTACACCATTAATAAAGGTATGTAGGTATGATAGCCATGTTTCGGATAAGATCACAATCAGAGTTGGGCAAAAATTATCTATTTACAAAAACCCGGGAAGATAACTATATCATCTTTTATTTGAAGTAACTAAATAATCCGTCATTTGTTATTTTGAATTTATCTAGATGAGTTTCATTTTTATCTAGATAAAAATTAGTTGGGATTTTAAATAAAAGATGAATGTCAGTAGTACAGTCATGTAGAACTAGAAGAGCTAGAAGACGACATTGCAGCGTTTATGTTGCAACAATTATTTTCTGATTATATGAGCAATGTCAGTGTGACGGTTTGACCCGACGTGACATTCTGTATACATTTATTATTATAAGCTTACTTCAATAACAAACGAGGTCGGTTATCTTCATCTAGATAATTTATCTAAATAAAAAGGTTGTCAACGCACTATTTGTGATTGAATTTATCTTTGAATAAATGTATTTGAAATAATTATCTAGATAAGAAATTATCTAAATAATGCCCAACTCTGATCACAATCTACTCTAGTAATATTATTAATTCACGCCACTATTCTGATTACGTATTAAGTATATCCGGAGAACCGGCTAGCGTGGTATAACCCGGGTATAACCGGGTGTATGTTGGCTAATATACATTTTATATGCCATAGCGTGAGAGCAATTTACCCCGGTTTATCCGGGTAAGTATAAACATAAGTCCAAGTTAAAAGCGATTGACGGGGTAAAATGATCGTTGGGACACGATGAAAAAATTATTTCACTTCTCATGCTCTAAAAGTTCGTCTTTATGTCGTGCGTAGGCGACATAAAGTTGCTTCTTATGCTCTAGTGCATAAAGTAAAATCTTTGTCGAAGACCTATGCAATCGGTCCAACAGCCACACGAACAACTTTAACTTCATAAAATAACCTCTTTATTTTATTTCGTTCCTTTAGTATTGTAAGACCAAGGCAAGGATACCAACAGCCAAAGTTCACAATAAAGCTTCATGAAATAAACTTATAATTTTTATTTCGTCGCAATTATTATTATTATTATTTTGATCATGTTGCTGTTTGATTTCCTCGCAATCGAAGTGAAGAGTAGAGTGTACAACTCGTCCATAAAACCCTTTTAACACTCGACTTTATATCCATTATCGCTCGCAAGCTCGCTTGGATGGATAAACGTCTCGCGTAAAATGGTGCGTTCTATGCACTTGTTATACAATCTACTATAGGTAAATACTATACTTGACGTGTAAAAGTGCCCGTGCGGCCTACTTACTGAATAAATATCTTTTATCTTTTATACTATTAAAACGATAAACATTTGAATGTATTTGTACTCACGTTCTCGAAAACGGCTCTAACGATTTCGATGAAAATTGTGAGATGGGGGTTTACGGGGGAAATAATTCGATCTAGCTAGGTCTCATATCTGGGAAAACTCTTTCCCCCTGTTTTCACGATAAAAGATTTCCCGCGCAATATGGTTCGGAATTTCGGGGCAACTGCCGCCGTCTGAATAGACTGATGGTTAGAGCGTTGGTCTACTACGCCAGGACTGCGGGTTCGAACCCCAGCTATGGACCGGTTATTTTTTTGTTTCCTTTTTTTTGTTTTTGTTTAGAAATAGCTCGGTCTCCCAGGTACTAGGTACTTTGTAAATGATGATGTAATTAGTCTAACTGGTAGTGACCCTTGACCCTACGTCGCTAGCGGTCTCGGATTCGATTCCTGATAAGGGCCAAATATTTGTGTGATCAGCTATGTTATTCTGTTGACACATCGTCGTTCAGTTCTACTCAGTCGATGAATAGCCGGCGAATTTACGTCGTCCGTCAAGGTGGGTTGAATGTCATTACATTCAACTGCCTGCACATTAATTTAGTCGCTGGTTTCACAGACGACCAGCTGTGGCAGTTGAATGTCATTTACCCAGCTTGACGGACGACGTAAATTCGCCGGCTATTCATCGACTGAGTAGAACTGAACGACGATGTGTCAACAGAATAACATAGCTGCGCGAGTATTTTGTTCCTGAGTCTTGGATGTTTTTTCTATATAAGTATGTTTGTCGCTGTCTAGTACCCAAAGTACAAACCTAGAGTGCTTTTTTTAATTTCTTGATCTAAAAACTAAGGTTGCCTAAAATTAGTTACCAGTTGGGTTTTAGTTCACCGAGCGAGCGCGAAGTGGGAGCGAAGCGTCATCGTTTCAGCTTGGGCAAAAATGCTTTCGTATGTCCGTCCGGATGTCCGTTTGTTGTCTTCTACAGGTCGCATTTCTCAACCGGTTGAGTTGTCGATTCAGTTTTTCGATTTTTTTCAAAATGGCGGAGATATGGGAGTTTTTGCGATTACAAACTTATATGCGGTGTTGGTAAACTGACCGCGACCTATGTCGATGTATGGGGATAACATTTATCCAACGGTAAAGTTAAGTTTGTCGCGATTACTACGCTCACAGAGCCACTAGTTTTTAACGTTTGAGTTATTCCATAAAAAAAAAACAAAGTTTATTTTTTTTAAACCGCTAGTCTCCTTTCATTAGGGTCGCAAGACATTGACCTCGCCGACCCAGATGAGCATGGCTTCTTATTAAAACTTGCGCTCTTTCGCTTCGGATATTTTGACAAACAAACATACTGAGAGACCTTAGTTTGCATAATAATAGATTAACTTTATACATAGAGATTTCTTCGGCAATTTGTAAAGTGGGGAATTTCAAAGAAATTGCACACGATTAATTTTTCAGACTTGGGTAAAAATTGCACGTTGGTTGGGACTACCATTTTGAACAAGAAATATAGAACTCCTGCTATGTCCCCAAAAAGATGTATGGAATTGTCCGTTTCGTTACCAAGAAATGTATTGGATTTAGGTAACAAAACGGACAATTTTACACATATTTTTGGGGACATATCGGGAACGAGAGGGTTCGGGCTATAGTTCCCACGCGGGCCCAGTGCGGATTGGGAACTTCGTACACACCGTCAAATTACTTTGCAGGTGTGTGCAGATTTCCTCACGATGTTTTCCTTCACCGAAAAGCTCGTGGTAAATTTACAAATTAATATAAATTCCTTAATCTTAAGAGCCGGCAGGTCAAACCATTAGGCTACCGCGGCTTTTCTTTTAATTACTAATCAGATCAAAATAATTTATTTTATTACATTTTACATTACATAAAAAAATATATCCTCTAAAACATGACCCTCTATAAAACACCTACTATTTAAGTATTATGAACTTAATACGCAAAGCCCTATCTTCCCGAGCGAGACCTTTGTGAAGATCATCCGGTTTTAACCGGGTATGATCCGGTATGATCCGGTTCGAGCAAACGGTTGTAACTCGACCGAACGCTTTGTGAGGAGTTTCTGTACCCTTTTGAGAATTCTTATTATATAATTTTCTATGAGATTTGGACATATGTACGATGAAACATTATTGCTGTAGCTTCTCCAGGGCACATACACTCACACACACGCATTTTTAGTTTTAAATTAACTTACTGTCATGTTTGGGATCCAACTAGGTTTAACTTTGCAATTTTAACATAAAATTGTAAAATTTACCAAAAAAAGTATAGAATCTTCCTATTTTGTTACCAACAGTGTAACTTTGGTAACAAAAAAATAAAACCGTCTTCGAAAACCTACTAAAAAGCGTTAAATAAAAACCAGCCTCCTAGGAGTCCTAGTAATAGCCTATTTAGTGCCTAATAGGTACATAGAATATATCGAAGTCGGTGTCAAGTAGGTATACACAGGTGCAATGACACCATGATTCTTGCCACCGACTTCGATATAACTATTCTATGGTATCTACCTATTAGGCACTAAATAGGTTACCTATTACTAGGACTCCTAGGAGGCTGGTTTTTTTTAACGCTTTTTAGTAGGTTTTTGAAGACGGTTTTATTTTTTTGTTAAAATTTTTTTTTTGAGGAGTTCCCTCGATTTCTCATGGATCCCATCATCAGATTCTGATTTGGTAACAATGGGACCACCTCGAAAGTATACCCTTTCAAACAAAAAAAGAATTTTCAAAATTGGTCCACAATTGACGGAGTAATCGCGTAACAAACATACAAAAAAAAAAACAAAAAAAAAAAAGCATCATACAGTCAAATTGAGAACCTCCTCCTTTTTTGAAGTCGGTTAAAAATAGGAAAAATGTATGCATTTTTTGATGGACATTTTGGGAAATTATTTTAACCTATAACCTACCAATTTTTTTAATTCGGAGAGTTGGATGAAATGTACCTACAAACTTTTTTAGAAATGCTTTGTTACAAGGGAACCTTTAAAGCTTAAAATCCCTCAATCGAAAAATTGTTTCCACAAACCTGCAATATTTTTGAAAGACCTATCCAACGACACCCCACACTTTGGGGTAGACGAGAAAAAAATACATCCCCACTTCACGTGTAGGGGAGGTAACCTAAAAAAAAAATTTTTTCTACATATTATTTTACCACATTGTCGGCGTGACTAATATGTATATTCATACCAAATAACAGCTTTCTAGTACTAAGTCTCTGAGCTAAGCTGTGGACGGAAGGACAGACGGACGGACATGGCGAAACTATAAAGGTTCCTAGTTTGACTACGGAACCCTAAAAACCAACAACCAATAACAGTACCTATAAAATTTTACATATGAATAAACATAATATTATAAAACATACATAACATATTAATAAACACGATAAACATACTTATTATCATGGTACTCTATTAAGATACGTTTACACCGCGAACCGTGCCGGAACCCGGTTATCCGGGTCAATTCCGGTCGAATTGCCGGTCAAATGTCAACCGGTCATGTATTGCCGATAAAGGTCAGGTCACTTCGCAAGTTTCGCTACTTAATAACATTTGGGATTTTTGAGAATAGAACGCTTGAAAGTATCGTTTGAAAAATTTTAATAAAAAATAAAACCGTCTTCAAAAAAACCCACTAAACAAGACTAAATAATGACCGGTTTCCTAGGAGTTGCCTATGTGTAGTAGGTACATGGAATATATCTAAGCCGATGTCAAGTAGCACACAATAGCAATGTCACATGATTCTTGCCACCGACTTCGATATATTCCATGTACCTACTACCCATTAAACACCCATCAAATAGGAAATTCTTAGGAAACCGGTCATTATTTAGTCTTGTTTAGTGGGTTTTTTTTGAAGACGGTTTTATTTTTTATAAATTTTTTTTTTCGTTTTTTTTCTATTCGCTTTTTTTTCGCTTTTTAGTGATACGAGTATCACTAAAAAATATCACTAAAGATATCACTAAAAAAAATTTGTTGTTGTTGAACTAATATATCGCTTATAACGTCACGTATATCAGCCACTAAAGCTTTGCTATTTTGTCTTTATTTTTGTGTAGGTATATGTTTTGATTATAGTAATCCATTTAATTTAATAAATGTAATAAAATCATTTTAGAAGAATGAAGATTATATTTCGGAAAAAATGTTAGTTTTCGAGTTAATCGCGGTGATACAAACATACTAAAACTTAACCTCCATCTTCTGAACTTGGTTAAAAGACTGCCATTAATTAAAAAAAACGCCACGCAATATTACCCATAGCTCATCCATCACGTCATAAACATACCCAAAGACAAAAGCCCAAGTAAAATTCAAGACAACTCCTAACTAAGTACATAAATAACATGAAAAGGTCTACAATAGAATTCTAAACAATGGGGAAATTAAACGATAATGGACCTTATGTTTGGAAGAATAAGGCGCTGCTGCAGATGACTGGTTTGGATAAATATAGAGCCTTCGGATGACAACGGAATGGTAATTTTGGAGGAGGTAATTATGATTACCGGGGAGATTAAAATGGGAATATAGAGGGAAATGTGACGTTCTCAATATAAAGGGACCTTATGGAGGCAGGCGGTTACGCCGTTTTTAGAACTGTTACCATAGTATTCGTATAGTTACAAGAATAAGAAGAGCGTAACTGCCTTCCTCCATAAGGTCCCTTTATATTGAGAACGTCACAAATATGGAATTGCAATGGTTTTTACGCGACTATCTACATTGTATAATTATATTATACATTATTATATCATATTGTGACCTTAGAATACAAGTCAAGATTGGTCTTTTTGAGTTAAAAAAAGATAAAATATATTTGTTCAGTAAGTAGGCCGCACGGGCACTTTTACACGTCAAAATCTACCAGCGCTTCCCAAGAGGAGACCACTGCTGAGAAGAAGCGCCGCAAGAAACTCAACAGTTAGTCATTTTTTAAATAAAACTTAGGTACTTATGACCATGATAGGTATCATCTTACTTATTCTAGCATTATAAAACTGTAAAAATAATTTAAAATATCTGCGTAGTTCTGCAGAAAAACATGTCACAATGATTACGAGAGATTTTTTTTTCTGGTTTAAGCCAATCATTTTTGTCCGTTAGATAGCTCGACCCTATAGAAGTTATTTATTATTAATAAAAATACAGTCAACAGCAATATAGCGATTCTTTTTTTTTTTTGAAGACTTCCCTCAACTAGGCAATGTACAGTAGCTGGACACTTTTGAACCTTGCTTTAACGCCTTTGACAAATTAGTGCAGCAGAGGTGCAACAGTTCAAACATGACGTTAAAGTGCCAAAGCGCTAGCGTGTGCAGCAGTAGGTATAAGGCCGACTGTACCTTCAAAGATACATCCCGAAATGTCCTTTTTGCATTTATATTGGTAGATTTTGTTACGAAGGTGATGCAATGAGGTTAGAATTCCGTTTTAGAGCATTTCTAAAAAGTTTGTAAACTCATACAAATCTCTGATTAAAAAGATTTTGAAACATTTTGGAAATTTATATGAAAATTTCATCTACCATTTTTTCGTAAATTTTATTTTATAAATAAATAATAATAAATATCAGGGGACAATCTCATACAAATTGCCCTAGTACCAAACTTAGCTCTAGGCTTGTACTATTGGTAACGATATACATACTTATATAGAAAAATACATACTTGTACCTATATAGAAAACATCCATGACTCAGGAACAAATACTCGCGCTCACACAAATATTTACCCATACCGGGATTCGAATCCACCGCTAGCTTCGTAGGCAGGGTCACTACCAACTAGGCTAACCGCGTCGCATTCCATTGCATTGTTTCATCTACTTGTTTTTTTTTTTATCCCTAAAAATATACTTGCATAGGAATACTCTTTTAATGCCTCATCTACCATTACTTCGTCCTTTATCCCCGAGCCATTAATCCGTACATTAGATCGTAACTGCATTGTCCCCGTCCTCCTAATTGCGGATTATAAACCGCCATTAATATATACTGATTTTTGTCCAAAGGATTAATTTAATCACGGGGATAAACCGCATTCGAATCGGTTAAGATGCAAGAACTGTCTGGTTTAAGAAGTAACATGTTAACATTTGTATGAGCAAAAGAGGGGTGGATGGTTTACTCGTATTTGCCGCTGAGTGTATCATAAGAGCTTATACAGCCATTATAACTCTAGTTTCAGCATTTTAGGGGCTGTATAAGCTCTTATACAGCTTGTGTGCTACTTGGATGATCTGAGTGTATACAAGCTCTATAAGAGCTGATACAGCCCCTAAAATGCTGAAACTAGAGTTATAATGGCTGTATAAGCTCTTATACAGTTTGTTGGCTACTTGGATGATCTGAGTGTATACAAGCTCTATAAGATCTGATACAGCCCCTAAAATGCTGAAACTAGAGTTATAATGGCTGTATAAGCTCTTATACAGCTTGTGTGCTACTTGGATGATCTGAGTGTATACAAGCTCTATAAGAGCTGATACAGCCCCTAAAATGCTGAAACTAGAGTTATAATGGCTGTATAAGCTCTTATACAGCTTGTGTGCTACTTGGATGATCTGAGTCTATACAAGCTCTATAAGAGCTAATACAGTCCCTAAGGTCGGAGTTCACCAACAGTTAAACAGGTGATTAGAGGTCTGACGGCTGTCAAAATGTATTGACTAACAGCCGATTAGGATTTAACAGTCCGTTAAATTGGTTGGTGAACTCCGACCTTAAATGCTGAAACTAGAGTTATAATGGCTGTATAAGCTCTTATACAGCTTGTGTGCTACTTGAGCACTAATTTATTACCTCTAGTTATCTATTAGTTACACAAATCACGATTTAGCACTGCCAGCACTAAACAGGTTAAAATCGTCAGCGTATGAGGACAGCCGATTGAATCGGCTTATGCGACGCAAATAGTTCATGCCGTGTTTGGCAGAGGACATACGGGGGCGAATTGCGCACAAAACGCTTGAAAAACGCTGCTAGTTAATTAATTATCGACGGTGACGTATCCGTTTGGTTCAATTTTATAGATATTTTTTTAATTTTCCGCGTGTCAACATTTTTTTTTTTGGATATAAGAGAGTGAGAAACATTTAATGTATAGATACCTGTCATTGTTTTTGATTTAAAAGGATATTATGTAGTATACTAAGTCTAAATATGACATTGTTCAAGAAATAAATGGTAGCTTTAACAGCACAACTACAAATATGACTTTTTAAATATTAATTTGATGTAATTTGCATGTCACTTTTTGTTGTGACGCTGTTCGTAATCAATTTTAAATAGTACGAGTCACTACATTATCATAGTTTTTAGTAAATTAGTGTACCAAAAGGAAATAAATAACCTAATTACAAGAAACGTCATTAAAATAGTAAAGTAAAAACCCCAATTTCAATCGATATATCTTCATTACAACAAAAGTTATACCAACTTATATTTTGTCTTTTATTTAAACCGATGTCCTGCAAATTTATCAATTTTAATTTATGCCACTATTCAAGGGAAGCAGCGATTTGACTAAGTAGGTACGAATTGAAAAAAAAAAATATTCCTGAAAATCAAATTGAAACAAAAGCCAAAAGCGCTGTTTATTAGTTAACAATAACGACCGGCAGGATTGAAAAATAGAAAAAGCAGATTTTTTTTTTATTCAAAGCTGAAATTAATTATATCATCAAAAATAACAAAACTTTATGGTTTCTATGATTTAATGTGTCTTTAAAGAACTGTGCACTTGATATAATACCCTTGCTTTTAAACTTAAAATAAATAACAGGGATCAATATTTATACATGTGTATATGTACTCTTTATTACACAAAACAATTAGCAAATATGTGACGTTCTCAATATAAAGGGACCTTATGGAGGAAGGCAGTTACGCTCTTCTTATTCTTGTAACTATACGAATACTATAGTAACAGTTCTAAAAACGGCATAACCGCCTGCCTCCATAAGGTCCCTCTAAATTGAGAACGTCACATAATGTACGTACATAAACTTAGGATTAACATGTACAATGGTGAACTTATAGTAAATATGTAAAAGCAAAGCATTAGCATTAAACCTCATTTAATGCCTAAACGCCGCGTTTCCAGCCACAGTTGAACCCCGTACGGCCCGGTAGTGTCATACCGTCGGCTCGCAACCCGAAAATTCGGACGACTCTCGCCGAACGAGCCGGCGCTCTGATTTACTGCGTTAGATGTTCAACATTTCTGCTCACTGTATTTAGAGAATTTATTCCATTAATGATTTCGGGCTGGCAAAATTTGAAATAAGCATCTCAATTGCGCTTCGATCGACAATACTCAACTATCGAAAATCCAATTCAAGACTCTAAATTCTAACCTCAACGCGAAGGCCCGGTAGATTCACTCTATAATCGGATTTTTAATCTCACGGAAAAAATGTAAACAAAGATACGTCACTGTCAAAGTGACATTTCAGGGGATCTCTAAGTATGGGCGGGTCAATTTCCGGGCGTTTCAACCGCCGTCATTAGTGTTTTTTAATATATTGACGAAATCAATGACACCTACCAGCAATTTATGATGTAAACAGTTGCAGGACCGTGGATTTATTTTCTATTAGCATCAGAAGTTGGCCAATTATTATAAACGTGCTTAAATGTGTTTAACAACATGTTTCTCTCCATCTCCGATAAAGAGCAAAGACGTGGTCGTTTCTTCACAGGAGACAACATATAGTCTTACTTTGACCGAGAAGTACTCGGAGCAGGCACAACAGTGAACGAAAACGTAACAATGAGCAACCTAACAACAATAGTAAAAGTACTAACTATAAAAATTTAACAGAACAGTCACAGGAAAGTGATTACGGGATCACGCGAGCATTCAATCTAGAATGTTCAGTGAAGCGAGTGACGTCTCACGTTAAGCGGCCCGCAACTTCAGGAACCGGGTGTATCGAGACAGTGATACCAGTGCAATAAATAGATTATGCATACGAAAACAGTATTCTCTCTTTAAATTAATATAACAAAGAGTTTAGGTCAAAATAAAGTTACGCATCAATAAATTAAATTATTTTATCTTGATTATAATATACATTTTATTTATACAAAGTCGATTTCTTAAAACTGTGTTGAGTATAAATATCCCGAATGTTTCAAATTTTTTTCGTTAACGGCAACACCTTTGTTTACATTTTTTCCGTGAGATTAAAAATCCGATTATATATTACCGACGTGTAAAAGAGCCCGTATGTGCCCATTTACTGAATAAGTAAATATTTTGATTTCGCTTCAAAAACCCCTAAAAATAGAGAGCTGAAAGACGAGACTTTAGGTGAGATAAGCACCCGAATATTAGATTTCAATCACTCAATTATTTGTGTATTTATTATTGAACCCGCGGCCTTTAGCTTCGTAGCTAGCCACTACCAACCAGGCTATCCGCGTCTTTAAGGGCATTGTACAAAATGGCTCGACGCGAAAACTACCATATAAAACCTTAATTGAAGCCATGTTATCACACAATCGATTTGCTAGATACAAATCGAAACCAATCCCATTACCCGCTGGTCCAGAATACCTAAAAAGAAACACGAAAAACCTGTTTATCGAAAAATTCGCAAACAGGTAACGAATTCTGTGAATTTCAATTGGCAATTCAGGTGGAAAACTTAATTTTATAACTCCAGTGTCGTTTCGTGCTTTTTGAATACTTTTTTAGGGTTCCGTGACAAAGGATGCCAAACGGGACCCTATTTACTAAGCCTATGTTGCCCGCCGGTCCGTATATATCTTTTGAACCGTAATAGATAGTTGATATTTGTACAAAATATTATTATAGCGGCAGATTTCTTAGCAAATAATTAATTAATTAAAAAAAAAGGTATATGAAACCAATACAGTGGAGTACATAAATAAACTCTAATAAATAACCTCACTAAAATGTACCTAGTTCCAGATTAAGCTCTAGGTTCGTAATGGGTACAAAACTATAAACATACTAAGAGAAACTAGCGACCCGCCCTCGCTTCACTCGGGGTTCTATTTTACATAAACCTTCCGTGAAAAATTATCTATAACTGATGGTGAAAACCGCATCAAAACCCGTTGCGTACTTTGAAAGATCTAAGCGTACATACAAAGGGACATACGGCGGGAAGCGGCTTTGCTTTATACTATGTAGTGATCGTAAACACCTTTTGTAGAAATAGAAAATGTGACGTTCTCAATATAAAGGGACCTTATGGAGGAAGGCAGTTACGCTGTTCTTATTTTTGTATCTATACGAATACTATGGTAACAGTTCTAAAAACGGCGTAACCGCCTGCCTCCATATGGTCCCTTCCAGTCCAGAACGTCACAAATAATACTTACATAGAACAACTGCGACTCACAAACAAATGCTACTTCGCACGAAAAATAATATGAAATATACATTAATTGTTTTTTTGCTTTATTAAAAAGTCATTCATGTAACAAACAGTAAGGAAAAATTGTTAATAAGCCATTACAGATTTGTTTCATTTTATGGGTAATTTTTTGAACATTTTTGTTTATAAATCAAAAAGTACATCACGGAAAATTATAAAAAAAAAAAATTCATGTCCTTTGCCTCTTTTATATGACACCCCATTTGCTATAATCTTTCATTTTCAACTCCCCATTCTAGACCCCTTTTCAATTATTATAAAATTAATTTCATATATTTTTTACTATAAACAGACGCGGGCAAGCAAGTTCTACAACTATGCAAGTTGATAGCTTGTGTAGTTGCTGAGAAAAACTGCTGTGACAGACAGACCGACAACGAAGTTTCACCATAAGGCTTCCTTTTTAACAGTATGGTACGGAATCCTAAAAAACATGACATTCTCTTTGTAAAGCGCCCTCAACATAAAACAAACCGCTTAATTTTAAATTTATGTTGACGAGTGCGTATTGAATTTTCATTTTTAGGCGACAGAACTCCTTTGTAGGCTTTGTTTGAAATTCGAATCGCCAGTGTTGAATTTCAACCAGTTTTTAATGACTTTAAAAATATAACGGTCGGTATTTTTCGGCTGACGCTTCGTGAAAATGCGCCTAATGAACTATAAAACCGGTCAAGTGCGAGTCGGACTCGTGTATTTAAGATAGTTAGTAAATATAGATTTGCGTTTTCACAATTCGTATGCAATAAAGTCTATTTTGAATTGTCTAAATTTAACACAAATTTACAAAGTTATTTAGTTATTCCCAAAAACTGTAAATTTTGAATACTTCATTTTATTTTTCCCGTAAAATATTAATAAATTAGTTGATTCAGAGATAAGGGGGGGAGGGGAACGGTCATTTTTTGTAAATTTTTGGCTATAATTAAAAAAGTACGTCACGGAAAATTATAAAAAAAAAATGTTTTGAAATGTGCAGATTAGGCTCTTTCATAATTATGACACCCCACTTGCTATAATCAAATCACTTTCATTTTTCAACCCCCCATTCTAGACCCCTTTTCAATTATTATAAGATTAATTTTTACTAAAAGCAGATGCGGGCAAGCATGTTAATACAACTATGCCAAATTTCAAGTTGATAGCACCTATAGTTGCTGAGAAAAACTGCTGTGACATACAGAGAGCTCATAACTTTTAAACGGCTTAACGGATTTTCATCAAACCAAGCTAAGAACACCCTCGATTAAGTCACCTTTCTAATAAAAACAACTAAATCAAAATCGGTCCATCCGTTTAGGAGCTACGATGCCACAGACAGATACACAGATACACACGTCAAACTTATAAAACCCCTCTTTTTTGCATTGGAGGTTAAAAAGTAAAAAGATAATTAAAAAGCGAAACTTAATATAAACAAAATGTATATTTGTTTCAACAAAGATTACTCAACGGAGCATCTACCCCGTAGTATGATAGATGGCGTTCGCAATTAAGAAAATTTTAAAACTTAAGTCTCAAGTTGGGATCGTTAATCTTAAAATCTGGAGTGAGTAAATAAAACAGGAAGATTTGCGACGTTCTCAATATAAAGGGACCTTATGGAGGAAGGCAGTTACGCTCTTCTTATTCTTGTAACTATACGAATACTATTGTAACAGTTCTAAAAACGGCGTAACCGCCCGCCGCCATAAGGTCCCTTTATATTGAAAACGTCACATTTGTTCCATGTACATTGCTTCTTGGATTATTTTAAAACAAGCGACCCGCCCCGGCTTTATGCGCATAAAATTACGTATAATTTTAGACATTTTTTATGGTAAAAACCTCAATCCCATCAAAATCTTTCCAGTAGTTTACTACTTTGATATGCGTAGTATAAAATGAAAGGGTTTTTGAAGCTAATTTTTTGATCAGTGATTTTTATTATATATGTATACATTTTACTATTTTTTATCGCTACTCCCTCATGAACTCATGCATGAATGAGATAAAATTTGACAGGGGCTAGGGAAATGAATACATCTATACCATATTCTAACGTAAGACTTAACGTTTAAGATTTAAAATAAGAGTGTCTCGTCATGTTAAAATCGCTATAAAAAGCTGAAAATCGCTATAGTTGCTTAATAATAAAAGGTAATAAAAGTCAGGACGAGACACTTTTATTTTAAACCTTAAGCGTTAAGTCTTACGTTACAATATGGAATAGATGTATTCATTTCCCTAGCACCTGTCAAATTCTCGTGAATGTTAAGCCCACAGGGTTGTTAATGCAGGTATTTGATTGAGATTTTCACAGCATTCACTGCCCGCTTATCATCAGCCATAAAACAAATATAATATGTAACAGTCAATGGATACCGTGCACTCTGCTAAAGGATACAACAATAGCAACTAAAGACCTCTTATCCGACGATCGCTCAGATTTGAGATGAGCGTGCAGTTTGCGATGATGAAAGTACAAAATAAATCAAACTGCACTCGCTGCGCCGGATGGTGCGGGTGCCAGTTTGATCCGACTAGGGATTCGCAACCCAAGTAGCACAAAAGCTGTATAAGAGCAGCACACAAGCTTTTATACAGCTTGTGTGCTGCTTGGGAAGCGTTTCATTTGGCCAAACGCTTTGTTTCCGAAACTGTAAATACTGCAGGATTTATTTCAGGACCATCGTGTAGAACCCTATAGGTTAGGTTAGTTTTATAAAAATCCTGAAATATTTACAGTTTCAGAAAAAAAAGCGTTTGGCCAAATGAAACGGTTGCGAAATTAAACAGTTTGCGAAACGGGCGGTTGCGAATCATTAGTAACGCCGGTAGCACACCTCCGCCGCGGAACTGTAGTAGCGGAACTCTGGCAACGAAATAAAGTTCAATTTCGTATTAAATATCACGCCACAGCTTCGCGGTTTCGCGGCGGAGGTGTCCTACCAGCGTAAACCCGTCCGAACGCTTTGTTTCGAAGGTTGCATCTTCCGTATTTCTCACACAAATATTCCATACCAAGAGGGATGTCAAACTACTTAATTCAAACTTCATATCGTTCCGTCTCTTTTACTCAAATACTATATTATGAGAGTGAGAAGGACCGAACAATTATAGTGCCTAGCAATAATTATCGACCATTTATCGTAGCAATTTATTACATCACTAAACGAGTCTATGAGGTTAATACCCCTTCTATACGGTCGGCTGGTTGGGCCAACCGAGAGGGATGCAGCTATTTGTAGGAACGAGATGTAAATATTACTATCTCATTCTGACAGATAGCTGCGTCCTTCTCGGTTGGCCCAACCGCCCGACCGTATAGAAGGGGTATTAGTTTCACGCATAATACGTTTTGTTACTACATATATTTATTTTTAATAAAGAACAATAACGGACTAGGTTCAATATTCTGAGTAACTGTAATTGGTGATTACATTTATAATAATATATTTCTCAAATTGTACAACTTTCATATCACCAATAAGCACAATTTCCCAATTTTTGTAAGACAAGTTTTATGAGAATGTTCTCAGTACTCTCTTGAGGTTTCCAAAATTATGGAAATATCCTGCAACTTGCACAATGTCAGCACTTGTTCAGATATTCTTAAGCGCCTCTTATAATTTGAAGGTGAGGTGACCAGGGCCCTTAGCGAAGATGCCCTACGCCAACTAGCGTTTCTATTCGTTTCGTTTTTAAACCAATCGCGTCACTGGTAGATCACGTGACTCTGAGTCACTGATTGGTTTAAAAACTAAACGAATAGAAACGCTAGTTAGCGATGGGCATCTTGGCTAAGGGCTCTGGACCGCCTATACGTTATCTATCAGAAATTTTGTTTCCTGCATAAAGCGTATATTCAATATTCAGCCAACCTTTATAATGGCGACTACGGTCGCTTGGGTCAAAGCCAAAAATTTAACGGAGCCTCGGAAATCTCTTTACAGACAAAATACCGCGCAAGAGCATGTCGGACCATGCTCAGTGTAGGGTTCCGTCGATATTACTACAAACAAACAAACAATAACCTCAAAAATATATATATATATATATTACTCAACTAATTTTCTATTCAAAATGATAGGTGATTTTCAGTAGGTACAGTCACCACACGGGATTGTTGAGCCACCATAGAACCCTGTCATAATGACAACGTCAAGTCACTCAAAAGAAATTACGTTAAAATTTACCGTTGACTTTCTGCGAGAGGGTTCTATAGTGGCTCAACAATCCCGTGTTGTGACTGTACAAATATTTTAGTCGCCTGTAACTCAAGAACCAATGATGTCTAGTTAGTTGTGATTATTTTCCTTTTAAATTCGTTATATTCCCTTTCATTTAATATATTTTTCAGATTTTCAGTATTTGTAGTTTTGGCTGTAACCCATTATGGGTTTATGCAAAAATAATCGTGACATATTTTCTATTATTTTTTATCAATCGACTTTGATTTCGAGCACTCGAAAGTCAAAAATCGCCCTCCAGGTCAACCTTTTCCTAAAAATAGTTATAAATAAATAAATATCAGGGGACAATCTCACACAAATGGACCTAGTCCCAAACTAAGCTCTAGGCTTGTACTATGTGTACTAGGCAACGATATACATACTTAAATATATAGAAAGCATCCATGACTCAGGAATAAATACTCTTGCTCATCACACAGAAAATTGCCCATACCGGGATTCGAACCCGGGACCGCGAGCTTCGTAGGCAGGGCACTACCAACTAAGCTAACCGCGTCGTCGAGTTGTCGAATTATAAAAAAATATATCACATTTTTTATACGTTTACCCATTTTGGGTAAAATCTGGTTCGTCTCGCTTACATCAGCGTTCGAGTATTATTGGTTTCGTGTTTACCTTCATTGCGGGGTAACGCGTGAAAAAAACAAAGCAAAAAATCCTGTAGTATGTTCACGTAACCCGCATATTGCGTTTCGCCACAGTACACAGTTTATAGGTAAAGTCCGGGTCAATAGAAACGGCCAAAGATGTCAACAAATTAGAACTGTTTGACACATAACCTCAAAATTTAATCAAGGGTGTTTTCATTTAATAAAAAGTACCTATAATGAAAAGTTATTTAATCAAAAAATTTATGAAAATAATAATCAAGCGTATAAATCATTGTTAAGATCTCGATTTTGAAAATTACATGATTATGGAGTAATAATGGTAAATTGGTTAGTTTTGTTTTGTATTGACCCCGATCTTAAGTTTTTTTTTATATCAGGGACAATTTCAAATAAATTGACCTAGTCCCAAACTAAGCTCTAGGCTTGTACGATGGGTAATAGGCAACGATATACATACTTATATAGAGAAATACATACTTAAATATATAGAAAACATCCATGACTCAGCTACAAATACTCGCGCTCATCACACAAATATTTGCCCATACCGGGATTTGAACTCGAGACCGCTCGGCTAGCTTCGTAGGTCAAAACCAATTAGGCTAACCGCGGCGAAGTAAAAGCAAGTTTAATAAAAAGCAAGATTTAAGCGGATTGTGAGGCTGAAAATATCCATACAAAATGCTGTAACAATTATCTCTCCTGAAACCTAGTCGAATTTTTTAGATTTTTTGAATATGTTGTAGATATTATGAAAAACAATGTCTGTGTTCCTTTCCAAGAAATATTTTTTTGAACATTTTAAAAAATATTATTTTTTTAATAATTAAAGCATTATCAAAAATCGTGGGAATCGGACTTGATTTAAGGGGTGAGATACGTTCCCGGTTACCGCACAGAGCAAAATTTGTATGGAAAATGTTTGACAGCTACGCGATCTCAGCATCGCCTCAAAATCCTCATAAAAACCCGTTCGCATATTTTGATATTAAGAGATTAAAAAGCCGATCACGTGCGAGTCGGACTCGCGCACCGAGAGTTCCGCACAATCTTGTAGGCATGTAAATAGTTCGTAAATCACGGGAATACAATACAAACAAAATCCAGTATAAACTGACACGCAATAAGTATGCACTTTAGTACTTAGTGAGGGTCAGCTTATACTGGGCTTTTTTTTTATGTGATGTAACTACAAATTAATGGTTTTCGGATTTTTTCCTTTACTTGTGCTATAAAACATAGCTTCTTGCAAAATTTCATGATTCTAAGTCAACGGGAAGTACCCTATAGGGTTTGATTCCCTTGAGATTCCCTTCAATATGCGGTATAAACGGCCGTATCTTTTGATTGCGTTGACTTAGATGTTTGATTTTTTCACTGATTCAAGGGACTGCAGACTTATGTATTTGATATTAATTTCAACTTGATACCTCCACGCGTTCCTGAGAAAAATGGTCTTGACAGACACACAGACAGACAGACGGACAACAAAGTGATCCTATAAGGGTTCCGTTTTTTTCTTTGAGGTACGGTACCCTAAAAAAAGATAAAAGATATTTATTCAGCAAGTAGGCCGCACGGGCACTTAATATATATAATAATATATATCTACACATATGTAACCTGGCCTATCACTACACATTGTAAAAAAGTCGCTTCCCGCCGTCTGTCCCTCTGTATGTACGCCTAGATCTTTCAAACTACGCCACGGATTTTAATGCGGTTTTCACCATCAGTTAGATAATTTACGGAAGGGTTATGTATATAATAGTATATTCGGGTAGTCGGGTCGTTATGTAAAAACCACATGTATAACATTATTCTAATCACTGGAAAAAACGATTGTAAGTTCATGATAATATTAGAAAGAAATAAAGAAAATAAGTTTATTTGATAGGCATTTTACAACTTACAGATTGATTTTATAATTTTTGACATAATTTTAGACCTACCAAAATGGTTTCCACTCCGCTTGATGTGCCAAAACGTTGTATGCGTTTCGACACGCTGGTTTTCAGTGGAACCAGAGTAAAACTAAAACTAAGTAGGATGGTGGCGCTAACTCCAAGCTATTTACACATGAACCGTCACGTATCACGGGCAACTTTGACCAAAAACATAACATATCTGCAACTTATTACTAATTCGATTATTAAAGTTTTTTGTAACGATTACAAATATAATTATAACACTTCTCAATAGAGTATATAATTCAATCCACGGATGTGACTGTGCACAGAAAATATGTGACGTTCTCAATATAAAGGGACCTTATGGAGGCAGATGGTTACGCCGTTTTTAGAACTGTTACCATAGTATTCGAATAGTTACAACAATAAGAAGAGCGTAACTGCCTTCCTCCATAAGGTCCCTTTATATTGATATTGAGAACGTCACATATGGCCAATTATTGTGCCACACGGGAGTTTCCGGGGTTGTCTTACTGTTTCCCCCCTCCCCACTGTGGCTTCGATGCGTGAACGCACACACAATCAGCGTGAACAAACACACGTAAGTCCGTTTACGAATATTAAATAACAGGCGCACACAGACGAGCCTTTGTACATTTAAAATTTGATGTGTTTATGAAAATTATCAAAAAAATACTAACTTTTTAATGCCTATAATTAATTAATAGCGATCTTAAGTTGCTGTCCTCGACGAAACCTAGGACTTAAGTTAAATTGTGACGTTCTCAATATAAAGGGACCTTATGGAGGAAGGCAGTTACGCTCTTCTTATTATTGTAACTATACGAATACTGTGGTGACAGTTCTAAAAATGGCGTAACCGCCTGCCTCCATAAGGTCCCTTTATATTGAGAACGTCACAATTACACACACAGAGCCGATATTTCGCAATCGCAATTTTTTTTGTCAATGCGAGCCTAACACGCATCACAAGAATAAAGTGACAGCACAAATAAAATGTTGCTAGAGTAATTAAATATCATGCTTAGCTTAGCCTGTGCACACTAGCGTTTTAAGCCCTTAGACCCCCGGTCAAAAAGGCTAGTTTGCACAGGCTCTTAATAGATTTGAACGATTAATTCATTACTCTAGCAATACCGGATAGAATCGCTGAATAATAAAAGGCGTAAATTTTGATGATGTAGTAATATCCCTGGCTCCTGTCAAATTTTATCTCATGCATGCATGCTAAGCTGGATAGTGTTCTATAAATATTTCATATTTAAAAATATAACGGTTTTTTTTTTGTAAAAAAATACAGCAAATAAAATGAAATCTTTTTGAAAGCAAACTCTTTCGCGGTACGGGCGGGATGTCATTTTGTACAATACCGGGATT
The DNA here is from genome assembly GCA_963241965.1 of Tortrix viridana. NCBI lineage: Eukaryota > Metazoa > Arthropoda > Insecta > Lepidoptera > Tortricidae > Tortrix > Tortrix viridana. Next base: position 1,672,688 of record OY725197.1, read on the forward strand.
AAATCGACGCATGACTGCGCGAGTGTGGTGCAAACCACGAGGTCCTAACCTCAAACGAAGCTCTAGGCATTTACTATGGGTAGTAGAGAAATACATACTTAAATATTTATATACATACAGAAACAGCCAAGACTCAGAAACAAATACATCATCATCATCATCAGCCTATATCAGTCCACTGCTGGACATAGGCCTCTCCCATTGCACGTCAACGAGCACGATTCGTGGCCACTCTCATCCAGCCCTTGCCAGCCACCTTGCGAAGATCGTCGCTCCACCTTTTTTTTTTTTTTGTCGCTGGGAAAATGCATCACGCATACCACCCAGGTCCGGGGGGACCATGGTGGTTATGTGGGACTCACCGACCGAGAGCGGCCAGCATACCCACTAAAAACCCAGCGGTAAACCTCAGCGTCTTTCAGGGAGGTGCCACAGGACTACGAGCAAGCGCATTCTGCTGTGACACCTCAACGCTTATGACTCCGGGAGAGCGCCTTGGTTTACTAAGGCGCCCTCAAACCTCCGGTGCGCCACGGTGCGCGAAGGGGTCATCGTCGCTCCACCTAGCCTGACGGTGTCCTACACTACGTTTGCCGATTCGTGGTCTCCACTCAAGAACACGATAGCTCCAGCGATTATCGGTTCTGCGGCACAAATGGCCGGCCCACTGCCACTTCAAACTGCTAATTCGATTGGCTACGTCGATAACCTTAGTTCTCTGTCCGATCACCTCAGAAGAAACAAATACTTGTGTAATATTTACCCTGACCGGGATTCGAACCCGGGACTGTCAGCTTCGTAGGCAGGGTCACTACGAACTAGGCTAATCGCCATCGTATGAATAAAATGTATATTGTTCAGTATGTAGCATATGTCGTGGGGTCTGGATATAGATATGGATTCCTCCACAGTGTGAGAGGATTCATTGTGCGACGGCACTGCCCTCGATCGGATTGGTATTCGATTCCTGAACCATGCCCAGGGTTGACACTTTAATAGATCGGCTGCATTGGAAAATCAGATTCTGGCAAAAAAATTGAGTGTGGCGAAATTTTTACCAAAATCGTTTTTTCCGGTAGCAATCTTTCCATTCGCAAAATTTACCAGTCTTCATTTTTTTCTGTAGCTTATTTTACCGAAGATTATTTTCTCATTAGAAATAATTCCATTCTCATAATTTCCCAATCTTTATTTTTCTGAATAGTTAATATTCCCGTTCTCTTTTTTTCTTAAAAGCCCTGTTTCTGTTTGCATAATTTTCCAATCTTATATTTATTTTGGTATATAACTTTTTTCGCCAACATTATTTTAATATACCTAGTATTAAAATAATTATAAATAGTGTTAAACTTGGGTAAGTTTACATAATATACTAGGTATATATTAACTTGGATTTACACTTTAACAAATGTCTTATCCCATAAAAACCTAAAATTGACAAAAATGTCATGTCTCGCAATGTAATGCTTCCCACATTGAGACATTGTTAAAACATTCAGTCTAAAACGACGAGAACGAACAGCCAATTTTTCGTTTTAATGAAGGATTTTAGTTAAGTCAGGCCAACTATTATATTATTATATATCGGTCCATGTCTGTCTGTCTGTTTCTAGGCTATCTTCTTCTAAACTACCTACGCAACGGGTTTTGATACGGTTTTCACTACAATTTAGAGATTTTCTTCCAGAAGGTTTGTATCTTAGGTATTCTAATTAGGTTTTAGTATAGTAGAAAAATATCAATGTTTTCTAATCAAGTCGTCAAAAATCGATTTTCGGGCGCTTACCTGGCTTACGCTGGCTAAACATGAAAATAATGTAAAATAATTGTAGTTCTTCAAAAAGCCTAGAGAAAAGTCCGCGAGGGCATTTTCAATGTCTATCTCCTACGGTTGACTCAGAGTAACCATTTTTATTTTTAAAATATTAAATTAAAATATTGGGTTATTTGCGAAGCTATTTTCTCCGATTCAGTATTAATCCATGTCCAAACAAATACGTTAATTAGCTTGCCGTTACACTTACACTACCTATATGTCATAAATACTTTAGAAGATTATCACAGATTTAAAATTATGCACAACCTAAAAATCCTCTCAGCGAAACGGTAGGCTGTTGGCCGGCGCCCGAAATACTCATCCGATTTCAAAAAAAATTCACGAATATTATTTTTAATTCACTTTTATATACTGGGTGTTTTTTATTCGTCTTGAACATTTTGGGGGTTAAATCAGTAAGTCATACTGACCAACTTTCACTATGGGACCAACCCCGAAGAACCCCTTGACCCTCCCATACAAAACATTGTCTGTATGGCTGACTAGCCTTAATGTATGGGATGGAAGCGAGGGCGGGTCGCTAGTGAATGATAAATGATTAGACCTAATTGATTATAAATTACAATAACTTAAGTAGGAAGTAGTCAATGGCTTTCACAAAATGAACTGACTTAAATGTACTTTAAAGAAAATAACAGAATAAAAAAGGATATTCGAAAAATTATCGAAAGAAAACTAAACTATTGTTAGAAAAAAATATTGGTAAAATATGCGAATAGAATAATCGATTACGGTAAAGATCAATTCCGGCAAAATAATCTTCGGTAAAATAAGCTACAGAAAAAAATGAAGAATGGTAAATTTTGCGAATGGAAAGATTGCTACCGGAAAAAAACGATTTTGGGAAAAGTATCGCCACACTCAAAAAATTGTTGATATGTAAGTAATTAAGAAATGTTTACCTATTGTAGATACCTTAATAAAACCATTAGCTACTTATCGAGACACCAACCCCGATATAGCGAAAAAAAATCGACTTTCCCATACAAAACATCGTCAGCTGACTAGCCAAAATGTATGGGAGGGTCGATTTTTTTTCGCGATTTCGGAGTTGGTCCCATATTGAAAGTTGGTCAGTATGACTTACTGATTTGACCCCCAAAAATTTGCGCACCGAATAAAAAATAACCCTGTATTTTATTTATGTCAAAAATCTCTCATGATTGGCTCGCATTTTTTTCCAGTGTATTTACTAACGGGCCCATATAAAACAGGATCTAAAGATGATGTTACGAGTATACAGGATGTCCCAGAACTTGACGTTAATATTACAACATAAGAAATCCTCCTTTATTTCAGAGAATATAATATAATTAATTTAATACCGTGTCGTCAATTATTCCATATCGCTTCCTCTCATCCCTTAACAACAAGAAACACAATATATAGAGATTTCCGCATAAAAAGCATTGATTAACTTTTGCCCCAACGTCAAACGTGTATATACATTAATGATTAACTCTCTGCGGACAGCATATCATTATCCGCCTTTACAATATTTGATAGCCATTGGACTGGGAAATTGGAAATTATTTCGACCCAAAATTTCACGTGGAAATTATTTGTGAATTTAGGAAGAAACAGGGCCCTTAGCCAAGGTAAATTACGCTAACTAGCGTTTCTATTCTTTTCGTTTTTAAACCAATCGCGTCACTGGTAGATCACGCGATACGAAGAGTCACGTGATCTACCAGTGACGCGATTGGTTTAAAAACGAAAAGAATAGAAACGCTAGTTAGCGTAATGTACCTTGGCTAAGGGCCCAGGTAGCCTTGGTAGCCTAATGGTTTGACCTGCCGACTTTTAAGCAGAGGGTCGTGGGTTCGAACCTGGGCTCGCACCTCTAAGTTTTTCGGAATTTATATGCGAAATATAATTTGTAAATTTACCATGACACATGACGCGCTTCCTACGAAATATATATAATTTTTGCTATGGGGATCTACAGTGCTGCCAACGCGCGTTCGCGAAACACGAGTCCAAGGACCAATGATGGACACATGATTCTTATTTTGAAGAAGATAAAGTTATTCATTTATTTTGCAACAATTTTATATGATCTTTGAATGAAGGCTTAAGTGTCCATTATATGTGCAGCTTAAAGTGTCCAACACTGGTGCCATCACCCTACATGAAAGTATGCTCCGGCCGCTTTCATTGTGAGGTTTGAATTTGACAGAGTGACAAAGTACTTTAACTAGAAAGGTTTTTTTTCCATTCCAGCAGCCTATATACGTCCCACTGCTGGGCACAGGCCTCCACTCACAATGAGAGGGTTTGGGCTATAGTTCCCACTCGGGCCCAGTGCGGATTGGGAACTTCGCACACATCGTCAAATTGCTTTGCAGGTGTGTGCAGGTTTCCTCACGATGTTTACCTTCACCGAAAAGCTCATGGTACAAATTTATATTTCGCAAATGCTAAGGTAATGCTAAGGAACGCTGCGACTCAACAGAGCCACGCTGTTTTGTCGCCAAAATAGTTTAAGATATTGTTATACATATATGTATTTTAGTCAGTAAGGTATTTATTTATGGGCCTTGTTGCCTGAAAATAAATAAATAAATAAATAAAATAATTAAGGTGCTAAGGAAATGAATACATCTATTCCATATTCTAATAAAATCGCTATAAAAATGCGAAAATCGTAATAGTCGCTCAGTTATAAAAGACAGGACGAGACACTTTTATTTTAAATCTTAAGCGTTAAGTCTTACGTTAGAATATAGGAGTATTTGACGACGCGGTTAGCCTAGTTGGTAGTGACCCTGCCTACGAAGCTAGCGTACCCGGGTTCGAATCCCGGTATGGGCAAACGTTTGTGTGATGAGCGCGAGTATTTGTTCCTGAGTTATGGATGTTTTCTATGTATTTCTCTATATAAGTTTGTATATTGTTGCCTGGTACCCATAGTACAAGCCTAGAGCTTAGTTTGGGACTAGGTCAATTTGTGTGAGACTGTCCCTGATATTTATTTATTATTCATTTCTCTAGCACCTGTTAAATTTTATCTCGTGCATGCATGTTAACCCCGCAGCCCATCTTAGGGGTACTTAGTTATATACATTGGTGTTACCTTAAACATATAGTGACGTTCTTAATAAAAAGGGACCTTATGGAGGCAGGCGGTTACGCCGTTTTTAGAACTGTTACCATACTATTTGTATAGTTACAAGAATAAGAAGAACGTAACTACCTTCCTCCATAAGGTCCGTTTATATTGAGAACGTCACATATTAGGTATGTTTATTCAAACATAACGAGGTCCCGCGCAGACTGCAGACAATTTAGTCGGCCGATTGTGTTTTGTCTCCAAAATCGGCCGATATAAAGTCGACAGTAGGGCACAAAATAGCAAAGTTTATTTACTTAAGGTTCGATCACCTGGTGCGTCAACGTGTTATCCTTTATCGTATCGTCGACATGTCCTCAATGAATGGCCACAATCAAAGCGCACAAAGTAAGAAAATGCGTGACGTTCTCAATATAAAGGGACCTTATGGAGGCAGGCGGTTACGCCGTTTTTAGAACTGTTACCATAGTATTCGTATAGATACAAGAATAAGAAGAGCGTAACTGCCTTCCTCCATAAGGTCCCTTTATATTGAGAACGTCACATATGGTGCATGGAAATTCTCATGAATATTGAAGGGCGTATTGCTTTGGTGTTCCTGTGCGTTGACTAGATATCTGCAATAACGATTTAATTTATGCATTTTGCCTTTGACACAAGGGTATTGTTGACCTATCTGTTTAAATAAAATAAAATATTATATAATAGATATTTATTCGGCTATTAAATAAAACACATTAAGTAAAGGGTTCTTTGGTCCCTGGTTAAATAACGCTTTCATTTTTGACAGTTGAAGGCAAGTCTGCCTACAAAATGAAATAATTATTCCACTTTCAAGTCGATCGCGATCGCGAGTACGTTAGCCAATAAGCCTGCCGGTAATTAACTTAAATGGCTAAGGCCGGAGTTCACCAACCAATTTAACGGACTGTTAAATCCTAATTGGCTGTTAGTCAATACTTTTTGACAGCCGTCAGACCTCTAATCGCCAGTTTAACTGTTGATGAACTCCGACCTTAATAGCTTAATCCAGACCTTAGCTTAGCTTGATGAAAATATCAAACCAAGATAAGATAAGACACTCTCGATTAAGTCATCTCTCTAAAAAAACTAAATCAAATTCGGCCCATCCGTTTAGCAGATACGACACCAACACTGATAGACAAACACACAAGTTGGAAGTCCTTTATCCCCCCACCTTGTCATTCACATGTTTTTTTTTTACATTCTTTTGAATAAATAAACTTGAAATGAGCCTGACGTTGCAAATTTGTGACAGCCCTAGTAATACAGAGTATTATTACCGTAGGGTTGTCATCAAATTTTCATGTTCACAGGGTCCCGTATATAGACCAATTTGACGATTCTGCCGACGCACCGATCTTTTATATCTCTGGTAGCTGGCGTCATGAGAGACCTTTTTACGCTAGGAGCTAGGATAAAAAAAGGTAGCTTAATTTTGAATTAGTTATTTGTAAAATAGGTTTTATGAAACAAACGTACTTGGATTATACATTACTTTTTTCTTTCATTAATAATTTACGTCGTAAAACATTGCACTAAAATCCTGTTGGTTTAGACTATTTTAGTTTGATTTAAGATTGTTCTATACAAATATACACAGCTAAACCGAACATTAGGTATTTTTTTTAACTTACTAATATTATTTAAAATAGTTAGAGAGCATATTTTGGACGTTTTTTTATTCCATAACTAATTTGGAAAGTTACATGTTATCTCACGCCATACAAAAAACTTTCCTAAAGTATATCCATAAATAAAAAAACAAAACCCTACCCTCGGGAAAAAAACCTAGAAATCACAATAATAATTATGTGCTCTTAATAGGCGTGCTAGCTCCTAGCCTATTTCAATGAGAAAATATATCCATAAATAAAAACAAAACCTTAACACAAGCTACAAATCACATTAATAATATGTGTACTTAAAAGGCGCGCTAGCTCCTAGCCTATTTCAATGAGCACAACATAAAGGTATCCTAATACGAGTCTATCCAGTCCCGCGGGATGCTGGGAATTTCCCGAGGCCCGATTTTCATCTCACGTAGCCTTTATAAGTAAACGTTTTAGGAAAGTCCGATAGGAAAACTCTGAACCTCATTTGAGTATTATTCTGCAAATTTAAATAGCTGTTTGCAAAAAGGTACAGTCAGCCAAATAAGTAGTATTTTAATTATTTTTTTCTTTATTAAAAAGTAATTCATGCAACAAACAGTAGAGAAAAAATATTTTTCGAATAACTATAAAAATAAACAAGATATATATGCCATTAAAGATTTGTTTCTCTCTAGCAAAACAGAATGTAACATTAAGTTTATAAGGCCGTTGTGCACGCTGACGTCACAGTACAGGAGATCTCTGTCTAATTAGTAGTTTTAAATATTTTATCCGTATTTATTGGCCGATTTTAATTCTAATTTCACTTTTACGGTATTTTCATATTTTGTTAAGAAATGCGAAAAAAAAAATCATACATATTCACTATTGTCGCTTTATGGATTGACCACACTGATGAAAATACGTTGACGCAGTGACGTGACTTTAACGCCACTTTTCTAATGCATATGTACCGTCTTCACCGGATCCCTCTCTCTCACTCACTGCGTTTACGGTGCGTCAACGTCTTTTGAGCACCAGTGTGGCCGAACCTTTAGTCGACACTTCGAATTGACAGACGAATCTTTTATTAGCCTTATTATATAGGTAGCGCTTTTACTCGCGACTTCGTTCGCGTAGATGTTAACCCTATTCCATCAAGAACCGTCCAATTTTCTCGAATAAAAAGTAGGACACTTTCCCGGGACTCAAACTGTCTCCACACCAAATTTCATCGAAATTGATTCAGCGGTTTAGCCTAGAAATCGTAACAAACAGACAAAATGTGACGTTCTCAATATAAAGGGACCTTATGCAGGAAGGCAGTTACGCTCTTCTTATTCTTGTAACTATCGAATACTATGGTAACACTTCTAAACACGGCGTAACCGCCTGCCTCCATAAGGTCCCTTTATATTGAGAACGTCACAAATTATTACATTTATAATCACTATCACTACATAGTAAAAAACATTCGCTTCCCGCCGTCTGTCCCTCTGTATGTACGCTTAGATCTTTCAAACTACGCAACGGATTTTAATGCCGTTTTCACCATCAGTTAGATAATTTTTCACGGAAGGTTTATTATGTATAGTACCCGGAGCGAAGCGAGGGCGGGTCGGTAGTAACACAATAAATTACTTATTATTGACTTACCCCCTTACTAATAAACGTTGAGTAACGGCTGAGTAGTTATACAATGCTTTGTCCTTATCTGTCATTGTGACATTTGAATTCGACAGATCAGGACAAAGCATTGTATAACTACTCAGCCGTTACTCAACGTTTATTAGTAAGGGGGTTAAGATAGAAGCCGTGATAAAATAAGATAAAAAGCCGCGATAGCCTAACGGTTAGAACTGCCGACTCTTAAGCAGAGGGTCGTGGGTTCGAACCCGGGCTCGCACCTCTAAGTTTTTCGGAATTTATGCGCGAAATACAATTTGTAAATTTACCATGAGCTTTTCGGTGAAGGAAAACATCGTGAGGAAACCTGCACACACCTGCAAAGCAATTTGACGGTGTTCCCAATCCGCACTGGGCCTGCGTGGGAACTATAGCCCAAACCTTCTCATTGTGCGTAGAGGCCTGTGCCCAGCAGTAGGACGTATATAGGCTGGATTATTATTATGACTTAAGATGCCACAACGCTTTATAATTAAACATAATAAACCCTGCCATCCTTTTTCAACTAAAAAGCAATTTCCTCAAAGCCCAGTTTAACCGCTAATTAGCAACGGTTACCCTCTGAATTATTCACTCGCTATGGTAATACTGACCGTTAAGGAGATTGAGATTGCTTGATAACGCATCTAGATGGCGCTGTAATAAATTACGTTATTGGTTTTTCTAAAGCTTGCGTATCTTATTAAACGTTTTTTAGGGCTCCGTACCTCATAAGGAAAAAGGAGCCCTTATAGGATCACTTTTTGTCCGTCTGGCAAAACCATTTTTGTCAACGCGTGGTGGTATCAAGTAGAAATTAATATCAATTTATTATAATAAATATTATTTATTATACTTATAATTGCTGACTTCAGCAACCTCTTGGAGCTGTGAAAAAATCAAACTGATCACTCTATAAACACCTTTCTAACAAAAAAAAACTAAATCAAAATCGGTCCATCTTTTTAGGAGCTACGATACCACAGACAGATACACAGATACACACTTAACTTATAAATAAATAAATAAAAGATAAATAAATATCAGGGACAATCTCACTTAAATTGACTTAGTCCCAAACTAAGCTCTAGGCTTGTACTATGGGTACTAGACAACGATAAACATACTTGTATAGGGAAATATATACTTAAATATATAGAAAACATCCATGACTCAGGAACAAATACTCGCGCTCAACACACAAATATTTGCCCATACCGGGATTCGAACCCGGGACCGCCAGCTTCGTAGGCAGGGTCACTACCAACTACGCTAATCGCGTCGTCAAAATAAATAACACCCTTTTTGCGTCAGGGGTTAAAAATAGATTTATTGTGCGTTTGTAAATGAGTTCATCTGTTATGTATTATTGTTGTTACAATATGTATAAACCTGCGATTACTCGTATTAATACTTTGACGCTAGCGGTCCTGGGTTCGAATCCCGGTATGGGCAAATATTTGCGTGATGAGCGCGAGTATTTGTTCCTGAGTCATAGATTTTTTCTATATATTTAAGTATTTCTTTATATAAATATGTATATCGTTGTCTAGTATCCATAATGCAATTTGTGTGTGATTGTCCCTGAGATTTATTTATTTTATTTTTATTTTAATACCTACCACAAAACGTTGATTAGAGTATACCTAATACTCGAGTAATAATGCTCGAGTATAATACTCGAGTATAATACTCGAGTAATGGACCGCGTATAATAGCGCGTATATACCAGTTTACGTAATCCAGTATGAGCGAGGTGCAAGTTATGAGATGCAGTTTAAAAACAATTAAGGATATCTGACGCAGTTAGCCTAGTTGTTATAGCCTACGAAGCTAGCGGTCCCGCGTTCAAATCCCGGTAAGGCAGAAATTTTTGTGAAAACGAATTCTCATCGATTTCATTGTGAGAGATTACAGTGTGAAAGATTTTCTTTGTGACAATTTATGATGAAAGTTGACATTTGACATGTGAATAAAATATAAATGCTGACGTATATAATAATAATAATATGACATTTGTGAAAAGGACATAGAATAACAATTTGTAGGTAGGATAATATTAAAATTGATTGTGCTTCTAATTTATAATTTATAACTTATATTATTTAAATTATGTTTTATCGTACATACATATGTCCTAGATTTCGATTTTATTTTATTTTTCTAAGGCGTGTACACCTGTAAGGGTAGGGTTAAGTGAAACATAATTATAGCCAATGTACCTGCAAACTAACCTTAACCTATACGCAATAAATTTAATTTAATTTCATTTCATTTCATTTCGATTTTCTATACAAAAATTTAAAAAAACCCGATCTATAGTTGGGGTTCGAACCCGCAGTCTGCGTAGTAGGCGAACGCCAACGCTCTAACCATCAGTCTATTCAGATGGCGGCAGCCGCCCCGAAATTACGAACCATTTTAGTTATTTCTTAAAAACTGGAAATTTTGAGCATTTGTCAGGAATTTTTCAGATTTTTTGTACATTTTTGACTATTAATCATAAAAGTACGTCATGGAAAATAATAAATAAAATTGTATTGAATCTGTAGTTGCTGAGAAAAACTGCTGAGACATACAGACGGACGGACGGACAGACATATCTACAATTTTACAATTTTGGTACGGAACCTTAAAAACAACCAAATCGGTTGAGCCGTTCTGAAGGGATGGGATACATAAATTCAAATTTCTACAATCATCAAAATACATGATGACGTTCTCAATATAAAGAGACCTAATGGAGGCAGGTGGTTACACCCTTTTTAGAACTGTTACCATAGTATTCGTATAGTTACAAGAATAAGAAGAGCGTAAATGCCTTCCTCCATAAGGTCCCTTTATATTGAGAACGTCACATATTATTATTTTCGAAGCAATGGTAGCAATCGCTTATAACTTACACCCTACACTAATGAGTATTTAAGTACGAGGAAATCGTCCTTTACCACAATATGCAACTGAATATAACAATATCAGCGAAATGATTGTAACATGTAACATTACGATTTTGACGACGTGGTTAGCTTAGCGGTCCCAGGTTCGAATCCCGGTATGGGCAAATATTTGTGTGATGACCGCGAGTTGTTCCTGAGTCAGTATATTTAAGTATGTATTTCTCTATATAAGTATGTATATCGTCGTCTGGTACCCATAGTACAAGCCTAGAGCTTAGTTTGGGACTAGGTTAATCTGTGTGAGATTGTCCCTGATATTTATTTATTAAAAAAGGAAATTGTCATTATAAATGTATATTTGGGCAACACTTTTATTTATTTATTCTTATATTGCACAAAAATACAAATTTGAGTACAAAAGGTGAACTTAATGCCTAATGGCATTCTCTACCAGTTGACCTTTGGGCAAGCAGAAAATTGTTGTAGGCGGTGCAATATTGTACGAACGAAAGCATTAAGAGAAAATAGAAAACATATAATGCAATTAAAATACATAATAGTAGTTTATGTGACTGCTGCATAATGAGAGGCATTAAATTACGAGTGTGTAGCATCACACGAGTGTTTTAATGTCTAATTATGTACAGTTACATACACTATTTTATCTACATACATATTATAAGCTCTCTATGATGTGTTCAGGAACCGCATGTTACGACCGGCATAGCCGGCATTGATCAATTATTAGAACGCCAAAAATGGCGGCAACCGTAGTTTTTTTTTTAATTCAGAGACAATCTAGAGTCGGCCTCTACTATCATATCGTTCGATATCAAATTATCAAGTAACATACGAGATTTGTCAAAATTGTATGCAATTGACATTTAAGACTGCTACAGATAAGAAAATTATCATAGTAAAATTGATTGTTGTAATGCTGGTCATTGCCAACGGATTCTGAACGCATTATAGAGGACTTATGATATGTGTGTAGATAAACATACATAAATAAATACATACGTATACACTAACGTACCATGAATATATACTAATACATATATACTAATATATATAATACATATATTATATGCTATCCTGCGGGCTTAGCATGCATGCACGAGATAAAATTTGACAGGTGCTAGGGAAATTAATACATCTATTCCATATTCTAACGTAACACTTAAAAGTTTAAAATAAATATCCCGTCTTGATAAAATCTTTTTAATGTGTTTTTTTATGTCTTTTTAAAACACTTTTATCGCGTCTTTATTTAACACTAGCGACCCGTCCTCGCTTCGCTCCGGCTTCTATTATATACATAAACCTTCCGTGAAAATCTAACTGATGGTGAAAACCACATTAAAATCCGTTGCGTAGTTTGAAAGATCTAGGCGTACATACAGGACAGACGGCGGGAAGCGACTTTGTCTTATACTATGTAGTGAAGAGCGGCTAACAGACACACTCAGGAGTGTATAGCAATAAGACGCAGCAACTTATCAAACTTAAAAATGAATTGACGTCTCTGAGTGCGGCAGTAAAGTTGTATTTCCAATATCCTCATGAACAAGCCTTGGGTTTTTTTAATTCAATTCTGTCCTCCAGATCCCATAGCGGAGTAATGGATAGGAATCTAATAAATCAGAGGGTAATATCTCAGTGGAATAAACACAGCAGGACGTCTACGGAGCCTATAAAAGAACAGCGGTGATTTTCTAACCCAGCTTTGGTGTTTTCACGGGATCCCTTTGAACAGCAAAAAAAAAAGGACAATCTTTCACAAATTGACCTAGTCCCAAAGTAAGCTCTAGGCTTGTACTATGGGTACTAGACACATACTTACATAGAGGAATACATAGAAAACTTCCATGACTCAACAAATACTCGCGCCAATATTGGCCCATACCGGGATTTGAACCCGGGACCACTAGCTTCGTAGGCAGGGTCACTTTGACTTACAACGTCGCGGTTAGCTTAGTTGGTAGTAACCCTGCCTACGAAGCTAGCAGTCCCGGATTCGAATCCCGGTATGGGCAAAGATTATGGCTTTTGACGAAGAGACCTCGTCGTGTTGTTCTCCTAGTCATTATATTTAGTTTAATGTATTTGACCTTACATTTGTCAGGTTTTTATTTGTGCTAGTTCTAATAATTCATATTTGTTACTTTATTACCTTGTCATGTAACTTACTTTTAAGTATTGTTGTATTTTATGATTGAAAAAATGACCTTCTGCTGGAGTTTCTTGCGGCGCTTCTTCTCCGCAATGATGGTCTTGTCCGAAGCGCTGGTAGACTCACTCTATATTACCGACGTGTAAAAGAGCCCGTATGTGGCCAATTTACTGAATAAATATTTTGATTTTGATTTGTGTGTGAGCGCGAGTATTTGTTCCTGAGTCATGGATGTTTTCTATACATCTAAGTTTTTTTTTCGTTTATCGTTGTCTAGTACCCATAGTACAAGCCTAGAGCTTAGTTTGGGACTAGGTCAATTTGTCTAAGATTGTCCTCTGATATTTATATTTATTTATTTAATATCACGTAGTTATAATATAAAATTGCCTGCTGTGTCTTTCTCTCAAATAGAGCTGAAGAAAGGTCTCAGTAATGGCGTTACACTGAGAAGCGTTAGGGCCCCAATCCATATCCGCTGTAATATACTAAATTTAATAGCTTTAGCTTATACATCGGGCATATGCACGCACGAGATAAAATTAGACAGGTCCCAGGGAAATGAATACATCTATTCCATATTCTAGCTTACGACTTAACGCTTAAGGTTTGAAATAAAAGTCGTCCTGACTTTTATTACCTTTTATTACTAAGCGACTATAGCTATTTTCACATTTTTATAGCGATTTTATCAAGTTGGGACACTTTTGTGCCAAGCCATATTATAGATTTGCAGCCTCACAAATTCTTTTAGGAGATCACAGCATCCACTACAAGAGTTTTTATCACTATGACATAAATTGAATAAAATAATGTATGATTTATTAATGTAGATGCAAAATTTAATATTTAATTAATATCACCACTTTATCGAATAATGTGATTGAGAGCTGTATGTTACAACTTAAATGATATGTTATTTTCTGTAGTTCATTTAATTTACCTCGACTGCATAAATGATCCGTAATAATTTAACATTAAGCTATAAATATTTTATTGGCATCAGATTTGTACGCCAGAAATGGTTAAATATGTTACTTATTGTTAACAACCTACTTATAAACCACATTTATTTTAAATAAATATACTGAATACTGAATAAAGAAATTCTTGTGATATCATCACTTGGCCCTCAAGTTCGCCTGACATACACTCTTAAAGCATAGCTTCATTTATGGACAAATGACCTTAACCAAGCCGGCGAAGTGCGTGGTTTTAGTCAAATCTGAGGAAATTCGGAATCTAGGCCGGGGTAGAGCTTTAAAAAGCTTCACAAAAGCTCACTTTCACTCTAAAGCTTATTTGAAGTTTAACGAGTTTATCGCAATATTTTAGTGTAATTTGTGACGTTCTCAATATAAAGGGACCTTATGGAGAAAGGCAGTTACACTCTTCCTATTCTTGTAACTGTACGAATACTATGGTAACAGTTCTAAAAACGGCGTAACCGTCTGCCTCCATAAGGTCCCTTTATAATGAGAACGTCACATTTAAATGTGGCTTTGTAAAAAAACATCCGTCTATCCTATATTTATTAATGTCTCACGTTAGGCGCTCCACAGACTAAAAATCCGCCGGCCGATCTTGGCCTGTCAGATATCGTATAAGATCACAGACTATCCTTTCCTCTTACGATTAAGGACTGACGATTTCTTCAAACTACAAGTAGCCATTAGAAGCTGATTCTCGGGTTGAAACCAAATTTTCATCGATTTTCTGTGAAAAAAAATGAAAAAAAAAACGATCTATAGCTGGGGTTCGAACCCGCAGTCTTTGCGTAGAAGTCCAACGCTGTAACCATCAGTCTATTCAGACAGTGGCAAACGCCCCGAAGTTACGATCCATATTGCGCGGGATTTTTTTTTGCGTGAAAATACGGGGAAAACGAATTTTCCCAGAGACCTAGCTAGATCGAATTTTTTCCAGTATAAATGTTAACCACGTTACTATCTAACAGTAATAGAGCATTTAAAAAAATCTCTCAACAGAATAAGTACCTTTGGCTTATAAAATCAGATATACCACAGTATAAAATATAGAAGCAGTAAAGAAACTACGAACGAACGTTCGAAACGTCGCACTCACACAGACGCACGCCTCAACAAGACCCCTAAGCGGACATGGCAGTGCTGTCAGAGGCGGGTGCCGCGTCGAGACGAATGGTTTCGTGGAGAAGAATCAAATACAAAGCGAAACCATTCGTCTCGACGCGACACCCGCCATATTTATATTTCGCTATATTTATACTGTGCCTATACATACTTATTGACTACACTAATTTGAATTTATATACACAATAAAAAATAAAGTCGACTGAAATAATTAAGATGTTTATAGAGATGGCGCTCGATTTTAATCGTATTCTTAACTCCGCAATACCGAGATTATAATTTGTGACGTTCTCAATATAAAGGGACCTTATGGAGGCAGGCGGTTACACCGTTTTTAGAACTGTTACCATAGTATTCGTCTAGTTACAAGAATGAGAAGAGCGTAACTGCCTTTCTCCATAAGGTCCCTTTATATTGAGAACGTCACAAATTACACTAAAATATTGCGATAAACTCGTTAAACTTCAAATAAGCTTTAGAGTGAAAGTGAGCTTTTGTGAAGCTTTTTAAAGCTCTACCCCGGCCTAGATTCCGAATTTCCTCAGATTTGACTAAAACCACGCACTTCGCCGGCTTGGTTAAGGTCATTTGTCCATAAATGAAGCTATGCTTCCCTTTAAATTGAGAACGTCACATTTGAAGTCCCCCCTAAGCAATAAATAAAGGGTTCCCTTTAAAATAAATCACAATCAACGATAAGATTATACAGCTGGTGATAAACAGCTGTTTATAAACCTCTGGTAATTTATAATATCAGGAACAATTTCACACAAATTGACCTAGTCCCAAACTAAGCTCCAGGCTTGTACTATGGGTACTAGGCAACGATATACGTACTTATATAGAGAAATACATATTTAAATATATTGAAAACATCCATGACTCAGGAACAACTTGTACATGTTTTTTTTTTCGTAATAAGTCTGACATGTTTTCCTGCAGAACTACGCAGATATTTTATATTATTTTTATAGTTTTATATAATGCTAAAATAAGTAGTATTATTGTCTTAGGTTTTATTAAAAAAAATGACTAACTGTTGAGTTTCTTGTGGCGCTTCTTCTCAGCAGTGGTCTCCGCTTGGGAAGCGCTGGTAGATTTTGACGTGTAAAAGTGCCCGTGCGGCCTACTTTATAAATATCTTTTATCTTTTTTTATAATGTTAGTAGGGATTGCAGTTTCTTATAGTAGTGAAACACTGTACCAGGCGACACTCAGCGCATGTTGTGTGCAGTCAATAAGTTATGTGCCAAGACGGGACAGTAGCGTCAGTTTATTGAGGTTCCGGACGTGACGGAGTTAGACGTGCGACGTCTGTGGAGTCGAGCAAAGCCAGATATTTTATTAGTATTAATTTCAGTTGTTGCTCCAAACAGGGAACTGGAAAAAGTGGGGGGCGGCCTTTGCCCAGCAGTGGGACGCAACAGGCTCTCAACACAACACAACAACACAGCACAACACAGGATCACGACAGGGACAATCTCACACAAATTGAGCTAGTCCTAAACTAAGCTCTAGGCTTGTACTATGGGTAGGTACAACGATAAACATACTTATATAGAGATACACATACTTAAATATATAGAAAACATCCATGACTCAGGAACCACTCGCGCTCATAACAAAAATACTGGCCCATACCGGGATTTGAACCCGGGATCGCTAGCTTCGTAGTCAGGGTCACTACCAACTAGGCTAAGCGCGTATTACTGTTATAATAGTATATTCCTAGTTTTGGTTGGCCTTAAATCCTAGATTTGTAAGTATGTCACGGCTTCTTCTTCGTACGGTAATTCCTGCATTTTTCTATAAATTAAAACTAGCGTTTCGAAGCCAGGTTACAGCTTCCTGTGTCTTGTTCAGTACCTCCATTCCATCAGGGAATCGTGTCATTTGGGCGCTCGTTTATGAGGTGGTAGATGGTTTGTTCCGGGGCGCCACAATAGCAGGCTGCCGCATCACGCAAGCCTCATTTGTGTTGGGTTACATTGACGTTGGCAGCTGGTTGGCTTTTAGGAGTTGACGGCATCGCACCGCCATAACCGCGTCGCCAACAACGTGGCAGACCAGCAGTTTCAAATCCTACTTATCGGTCTTTATCCCAACCGCCCTAGCATGCAAGCACGAGATACAATTTGTCAGGTGCTAGGGAAATTAATACATCTATTCCATATTCTAACGTAAGACTTAACGCTTAAAGGTAACTCAACGGCGACACGATTCTATGCCAAATATTGAAATTTAAGCCCTATGTCATATTTTCTAGGTTTAAATTCAAAAAATGATATTAAAGTAGTGTACGACGTGTGGTCTACGCGTCGTACACTAAGGTCAACTCCGACACGTTTGTCACGCGTTGACCACACGTCGTCCCCGCAGCGACTATGCGCTTGCGACTGACGCGTGACGGGCAACCATTTGCCGGCCCACCCTTCCGCCCCGTGCCCTCCCCTCTTGACACCGCGTTGTCCACTCGTTGACACCGCGTTGTCCACTCGCTGACACCGCGTTGTCCACTCGCTGACACCGCGTTGTCCACTCGCTGACACCGCGTTGTCCACTCGCTGACACCGCGTTGTCCACTCGCTGACACCGCGTTGTCCACTCGCTGACACCGCGTTGTCCACTCGCTGACACCGCGTTGTCCACTCGCTGACACCGCGTTGTCCACTCGTTGACACCGCGTTGTCCATTAGTGACCATTGGGTGGATCAACTAGTTGACTACTCATCGAAAGTGTGAGTAGAGTTGCTGCCGCAGTGACGCGGAGTTGATATAGTGTGCGAAGACCTTAAGGTTTATAAGGAAAAAGATACCTAATTATCGATATTTATATCGAAATGTGATATTACACTGGTATTACAGTCCCTGATAAAATGGAACCATTTAACAGTATTGCATTCATAATATTGGTTAAAAAATATGGGTTTTTTATTCCAAAAATCAACGGCATATCTGCTCTACATATCTTCTGTCCAAGCGAAAACTCACTGTACTGTAACTTATTGTCAATAGCATACGTCAACAGGCGGGCTTACACTCAGGTGCGTATCTCCCAGTTAACTGCTGTGGATTGAGGCGTGTATAACAGTCAATTAATATAAAAGCACCTGGGAGACCGTCGAAACTGAATTTTCATCGATTTTCTATACAAAAAAAAAAAGATCTAAAGCTGGGGATCGAACCCGCAGTCTTTGCATAGTAGTCCAACGCTCTAACCATCAGATGCTCGAGATAATATTTTCAGGTGCCCGGGAAATGAATACTCCATATTTTGACGTAAGAGTGTACGCTTAAGGTTTAAAATAAAAGTGTCTCGTCCTTGACTTTTATTATCTTTTTTTACTAATCTACTCGTATTTTATCCGATATTGCTAGAATAATAAAATAAATCGTTCAAACCTATTAAGAGCCTGTGCACACTAGCGGGTCTAAGGGCTGAAAACGCTATTGTGCACAGGCTCTAATCTAAGCATGATATTTAAATACTCTAGCAACTTTTTATTCGTGCTGTCACTTTATTCTTGTGATGCATGTTAGGCTCGTTGTTATCAACAAAACGAATAAAAAAAACATTCTGTTGTATAGTGTTGAGGTGCTTCATTGTATCTAAAGATAATCTAAGAGCTAGGTTCTTGAATATCAACCAGCAAATTAAAGTTTTAATTTTTATTTTTAATTATTACTAGCTTTCGCCCGCGACTATGTCCGCGTTGAAGTCGTTTATCGTGTATCCCACGGGAATTATCAAATTCTCCGGGTGGAAAACTATCCTATGTCGTTCTCCGGGACTCAAACTATCTCTATACCAAATTTCATCTAAATCGGTTCAGCGGTTTAAGCGTGAAGAGGTAACAGACAGACAGAGTTACTTTAAGATAAGATAAGATAAAAGATATTTATTCAGTAAGTAGGCCGCACGGGCACTTTTACACGTCAAAATCTACCAGCGCTTCCCAAGAGGAGACCACTGCTGAGAAGAAGCGCCGCAAGAAACTCAACAGTTAGTCATTTTTTTAAATAAAACTTAAGACAATAATTCTACTTATTCTAGCATTATATAAAACTATAAAAATAATATAAAATATCTGCGTAGTTCTGCAGGAAAACATGTCACAATTTACGAAAAAAAAACATATATATATAAATATGTATATATGTATATATAAGTATACACATATGTAACCACATAAAAGAGTTTCGACATGTCTTCCTATATAAACTGTGTCCCCTAGAAAATATACAGTGTTTCGCATTTATAATATTAGTAGAGATAAACCAACTCCTAAGCCTTACTAGCTCTTTTTTTCTGTGTATACAAAGGTTAAGTACTTCGTTTGTTATTGAAACTGCAAATAAAGCCTTTTCCTTCTCTTTTGTTGTCGCTATTGAATTCCAACCTTTTACAATGCTCGCCAGTGTACACAAAGTGGGACTAGCGCGATAGGGCTGTGTACACTGAAGTGATTCTCTCTAACGTGTATGTGACCGATTTTTTTTCTTACCTATATCTCGTCATTCTTAAGTCTTTCCCTAATTTCGCAGAAGAAGAAAATAGTACATTTCGATGCTAGTGCGAAAAGTATGTCATCACTTCACGAGTACCAAGATATCTTGCCGCGAGCCGTAGGCGAGTGGCAAGACTCGAGACGAGTGAAGAATGACATTTCCGCACGTGTATCGAACGACGTTTTTTAACACAGTTGCGAAAAAATAAATCAATTTCAAACTCTGATTCACTCATTTTATAAGCAACTTTTTGAAAACTTAAGATTGGTAAACAAATTCGTTGTAAGTTCGACCTTTCACAGTGAAAATTTTTGACATTATGAAGAGGTATTTTTTTTAGCTTTTATTCGACTAGAATGGATTTTGTTATTATTATTGAACCCACTTCAATTAAAGTTTTTTGTCAAATGCATGTTCTATAAGACATAAGCAATTGTAAATATAAAACATTGTACTATTATTACCTAAGTATTGTTATTTACGATTATTTGTATATTTATAAAAACAATATCGAATGTTGCCTATGGGTTTCCATAAAACATGCTTGCAGTAAGAAAAAACGCCTCTTCATAATGTCAAAAATTTTGACAGGCGTTTCGGCAGCTATTCCGTTCAGACAACTTATTAAGAACGGTTTTTCAATATTCAAGATTAAAAAATAATCGTGTTATAATGATGAAGAAGTAAGTAATAAAATATTAAATATGTATATTTTTCGTATTCTTACATTAACAGTAGGTTTTTATGTTGATTACGACGTTTAAAGGAAACTAATATTAACACTCATCAATAAGTAGTCATGAATTGGAACAAGTATAAATTTAAAAAAATTGGAAAAGCAAAAAGCACTAGTTCGCGAAAACAAACTTTCCGCACGATATACAGCTACGAAAAGTACCACTTTTTGAGCAACTGTGTTAAAAAGTATTTTTATGTAATTTTCATTATTTTTACTTCATTCAAACGACATTCACTTACTGGTCCGCAAATAACCACCAATAAAAAGCAAAGCACAAAAAATCAAGTAATAATACCACAATAATTGACACATGTCAATACGTCACTTCCTGACATTCAAGTACTGATTTATCGACAAATCTCGTTCGAACTAGCTCGAAACGCTACAATATGCCGATGTGTCCCCTCCCTAACACCACAATTTACTGTTGCAAGATTCTCTATCATAATCCCGAGTGTTGTGTCCTGCGGCGATATTTAGGGATGTTGTGGTGTCGATAGAACTATCGATACAGTATTATTATCAATAAACGCAACGTCATACAAAATAAGAATTAGATATGTGTGAATTTTTTACGAGTTAATTTTACGAGTGAATTATTAGAATTAATTAGTGAATTACTGGACATACCTACATATTATACGCTAGCTTTTGCCCGCGACTCCGTCCGCGTAGAAGTCGTTTATAGCTCCCTCGAGAACTGTCCATTTTTTTTAGATAAAAAGTAGCCTATGTGCTATTACAGGCTATAATCTATCTTTGTGCCAAAGTTCATCCAGATCCGTTCAGCCATTCAGGCGTGATTGAGTAACAAACATCCATCCATCCAAACCTTCACATTTATAATATTAGTATTAAAGGATTAAAGTCACACAAATATTTGTGACGTTCTCAACATAAAGGGACCTTATGGAGGCAGAGCAGAGCGTAACTGCCTTCCTCCATAAGGTCCCATTATATTGAGACCGTCACATATTTTTTAATGTTTATGCAAAAGTCTGGTTGTTTGTCTCTTCCACGTCAAAACGGAGCGAAGGATGTCGTGATTTTCTGCATAGGGAGTAATTAAACAATCGTGATGTCATTCCCGACAAACAACAACCAACCAAGACAGATTCAAAAATAAAAGCTGGTATTTCCTAATATAGGTATCGACTTGTCGATATTTTATATCCCTATCCCTAGTTGTTAGCCAATATAAAGGCAACTGACATCGGCTTGTTTTAAATTGTTATTTCTTTGACTATCGACATATAACTCCTCTATTTTCCGAGTAACTTTGGAGATCCCCTTCTTAGTGAACCTTTGAATACTGCTGTACTAAGGTTATGTGAATTGAAGTTAGAGAAAGTGAAATTTGGGTTCCGCATTTTTTGTAACTTGCATTATTCTCATAATATATCTAGATTATTTAGAGTAAATAAATCAAAAGTTTTATGGGCATAAATTTGAGACCTGGCAAAAATATATTCATATTAAATGTAAAACTGTGTTTGTTTGTTAGTTAAGCCTTCACGGATCAACGCCTAAACCGATCGATGTGAATTTTGATAAAAAGGCAGATAAAGGGTGTTTTTAGCAGACTGCGAGCTTAACATGCATGAACGAGATAAAATTTGACAGGTGCTTGGGAAATGAATACATCTATTCCATATTTTAACGTAAGACTTAACGCTTAAGGTTTAAAATAAAAGTGTCTCGTACTGACTTTTATTACATTTTATTATTGAGTTTTATAGCGATTTTATCGAGACGGGACATTTATTTTAAACCTTAAGCGTTAAGTGTTACGTTAGAATATGGAATCGATGTATTCCTTTCCCTAGCACCTGTCAAATTTTATCTCGTGCTTGCATGCTAGGGGGCCAGAGCGAAGTCAAAAGAAGGGTTATAATTTTTGTCTGTATGTGTATTTGTGTTAGCTAGCTCCTAAACTATCGGAACCATTTTAATAAATTGGGAGAATTATAAGTGTCAATACTAGTCGCCGTGGGCTTTTATCAAGGTCTGGTAAGGATGGTAAGTGGCAGGAGTCCGGCTCCCGGTCCTGACATAAGTATCCGTTAAGTGGCGCTGGTTAAGAATTGCTAGACTTAAGTGGCAGAGGGCGGAGCACATCGCTCGCAGAACAGATGGCCGTTGGGGGCGAATAGTTCTCGAGTAGTGTCCGTGTACCAGAAGACGCAGCGTGGGCAGACCTCCAACAAGGTGGACTGACGAACTGGTTAAGATTGTGGGAAACCGATGAATGCAAGCGGCGCAGGACCGGTCCTTGTGGCAAACCTTGGGGGAGGCCTATGTCCAGCAGTGGACGTCTTTCGGCGGAAATGATGATGATGATGATGAAGTAGCCGGAGCCCCGTGCCGCTCAACGGTATCATATTTGACGCCTTAATAGACCCCGTTTAAACTATACCTTGCTTGCTCATACTTGCAAGATGCATTCGTGAATAGACAAGGATGGCATATAATAACGGTCGGGACGACTGCGTGGAAGAAAGTTCGTTAGAATTATTAACTCTATTAACACTTGAAGGAAATTTCGCTCAGAATGGCAGCATTTACGGCAAAATGAAGTATGGCGGCTGCCACGGTAACAAAGCCCTTAGCCAAGATGCCCATCGCTAACTAGCGTTTCTATTCGTTTCATTTTAAAACCAATCGCGTCGTTGGTAGATCACGTCATACGGAGAGTCACGAGATCTACCAGTGACGCGATTGGTTTAAAAACGAAACGAATAGAAACGCTAGTTAGCGATAGGCATCTTGGCTAAGGGCCCTGGTCAACTGCGGAATTTCGTCAAACGTTATTAAACGGTGCAAAATAATAAATCGCTAACAATTCGAGTTAGGAGTTTTTGAAACTCTGAAATATGGTGGAAAAGTTTCAGGTACCTATTAAAAAGTTTTCGGTTCAACAAAAACGGTACTATTTGTGGGCTTTGTGGCTCAAAGGGACTCGTGTTCTAGTTGTTTTCGAATTTCGAATTGATCGTAAGTTATTTATACAATTTAAAACACGGGCACTTTTACTCTTTAAAACCTACCAGTGCTTCTCTTTCTTCTCATAAGCACTAAACTATATCAATATTCTGGGGAACCAAACGATTGCGCGTGTTAATTGCCTCCTAACGCCATCTAACGGCGTAATTAGGAACTAATGTTTTCTATACAATAATATTGACAACTAGCGCCATCCAACGGACAGCTCGTTCACTAAATCGTATTAGTCTTATTTAGTTTAAGTTTCATTATTCGTCAACGGGAAGTGCCCTATAGGTTTTGATTCCCTTGAGATTTCCTTGAATATGCGGCATAAATTTATGGGTTAGTTCAGTCATTTTAATTTTGCATTAGCCATTAATGACTTGAACTCGCAACCTTCTCACCCCAAACTCACCGCCACTAGTAGTACCGCTGCAAAACCCATTTAAATTCGCCAGTGGCATAAAAGCAGTCACGGATTTTATGAATAGTATTGTCTGTTTGTTTATTCCGTGTTAGCTCGTGTCGGATTTAGCTGGGCCTGAGTATTTTGAGTGTTTCTATATTAACATTTTAACGCTTTAAGTTGACTGTGAACCAACTGCAAAATCTAGCCTTTTCATACAAACGGCGATAATGTTTCCCACCCCCTAAACGTTAACCGAATTCGACCAATTTTTGATATGTGGTCAGTCGGAACAAAAACTATGTCCATACGTTTCGTTTTTTTAAATGTTGATTAGTTATAAAGAGATTATGGTTGAAATTACTTTTGTATGAAAGCAATAAAACGGGACCGGTCCTTGTGGCAAACCTTGGGGGAGGCCTATGTCCAGCAGTGGACGTCTTTTGGCTGAGATGATGATGATGATGATGAATAAAACGGGAATAAATCGAAATTTATTAATAATATTATACAGCCCTTATATTGCTGAAACTAGAGTTATAGTGGCTGTACAAGCTCATATACAGCTTTTGTGCTACCTAGTCCCAAACTAAGCTCTATAGCTTAGTTTGGGACTAGGTCAATTTGTGTGAAATTGTCCCTGACATATTAAACAAATAAATAAATCCTTACTCATAAACTCGAAAGTGACTTTGTTTGTATGTCTATTTGTTACTCTTTCACGGCTAAACCGATCACGATGAAATTTGGTATGGAGATAGTTTGAGTCCCGGGGAAGGACATAAGATACTTTTTATTACGGAAAATTTTACAGTTCCTGAGGCAATAGCGATAAACGACTTCAAAGTGGACAACGAAGCTAGTTATGAATATGTTTCTAATTCAATTAAGTGAATTATTATGTAAATAAAAACGGCCAAGTGCGAGTCGGACTCGCGCACTGAGGGTTCCGTACATATTTGGCTGGTTTTTAGAATTTGTTGTTTTCTTTATTGCTATATTTTGTTCTACTCTTGCTTTATCGAGGAAGATATAGGAAAAAGAGACGAAACATCACAAAATATTAACTAATTTTAATGCTACGAACGCGTAGCATTTCGTAGCTTCTGCTACGCTGTAGCAATCCGGAGTGATTCCCATTTGTTCTATGGAACAATGACGTCATAGGACAAAATTGAATATATTTTCCCATATAGTCCTATAGAACTACATACTAGCTTTTTACCCCAGCTTACTTACCAGTTACGCAATAGAACAAAATAAGACTTTTCTTTTCCCACATTGTTCCATCATAAAACAACATAGTAACTGTATTTCCTATTTGTTCTATATTAAAAAAAACACATTTTTAGTATTTTACCTGACGTGACTTAAAGACTGCTCGTTTTTATACCCAACTTGAAAGTAGGTAGTATTCCTTTGAGTTTAATTTGAGAACTTGGCCTCGACCACGTTTCTCTATTAATATGTCCTCAAAATTGAGAATGTACTCTTTGGGTTGCGTGTCCATTTTTAAAGAGTAAAGTTATTTCACAATTGTCAGTGCTTTCAAGTGGCCAGCAAGATAAAGTAAAGAGTGTTTATTAGTACCTATAGATAAACGTACAAAGAGTGTGTTCACTTTTTACTGGTAAATGTCAATTCCATAGTAACAAATGAAAATGAATATTCCCATGTATTCTATAGAACAACGTGATACACTGCCATATCATTTCGTTCCATGGCATAACAATTCTATAGAACAAATGATAATCCGGAATACTAAATGTTCTATGGAATAATTAGGAAGTTAAAATATCATTTTGTCCTATGACGTCATTGTTCTATGGAACAAATGGGAATCACTCGCAATCCGGTTACAGTTTTTTTTACCCGATAACGGCGAAGCAAAAAGATTATGATTTGAGCAGTCTTTGTGTGTAATTAAAAGCCGGACAAGTGCGAGTCGGACTCGAGCACTGAGGGTTCCGTGCGCTGGTTTCTAGTATTTTGTTGTAGGGTTTGTTCAATCATACCAAATTTGACGCTTGTATTTACAGTTTTTACGATACAACAAAAATAAAAATACGTTGAAAAGACAAGTTTGTATGGGCAGCCCATTTATTATTTAACTTTCTTAATTTTTTCATTTAGTTGTTAGGAAATTCGCCGTATAATTTTAATAATAATAATCCAGCCTATATACGTCCCACTGCTGGGCACAGGCCTCCACTCACAACGAGAGGGTTCGGGCTATAGTTCCCACGCGGGCCCAGTGCGGATTGGGAACTTCGCACACACCGTCAAGTTGTTTTGCAGGTGAAACATATGATACGAGTAATGTATATATATTTGTATTCACGTTCTCGAAAACGGCTCTAACGATTTCGATTAAAATTACGACACGGGAGTTTACGGCGGCGAGAATTCGATCTAGCTAGGTCTCATATCTGGAAAGAATCGTTTTCCCCGTATTTAAAAGCAATAATTTTTCCCGCGCAATACGCTCCGTAATTTCGGGGCGGCTGTCGTCGTCTGAATAGAATGATGGTTAGAGCGTTGGCCTACTACGCACAGACTGCGTGTTCGAACCCCAGCTATGGATCGGGTTTTTTTTGTTTTCTTTTTGTTTGTGTAGAAAATCGATGAAAATTCGGTTTCGACCCGAGCGAAGACGCTTAGGTACCTACTGTCAAATAAACTGTTCAAAATAACTTCTACAAAGTAAGTATCATTATCATATAAATTACTTGAAGATTTCAATACGACGTATTTTCACAAAACTTTCGACGTCTATTTGCAAACTTTTATCGAAAATATCAACATGGCGCTACAGTGGTGAGTTGTCAACATATCGCGATCTCGCTTGTTAGACTCTGGAAGTGTAAAATGTTTGAATATTTCCACACTAGTGCAAGACTAGTTTTCGAAGTACTTAAAGGGTTGCCATTTTGAACATAATAATCTTATACTTATTTCTTCTTCTTATTCTTATTTTTTCTTATTTTTGTGCGAATATATAATTTGTAAATTTACCATAAGCTTTTCGGTGAAGGAAAACATCGTGAGGAAACCTGCACACACCTGCAAAGCAATTTGACGGTGTGTGCGAAGTTCCCAATCCGCACTGGGCCCGCGTGGCAACTATAGTCCAAACCCTCTCATTGTGAGTGGAGGCCTGTGCCCAGCAGTGGGACGTATATATATAGATTTCATACTCATATTTATACTCATACTCATACTCATACTCATCCTCGCGCTGTAGTGTCACGACCCGCTAGTTTCATATTGTCCTCATCTCAATATTGAGATTAAAAGTGACGCTTCGCTTCGCTCAAATTATCAGATGTACTGAGAGCAGAAAAGAGATAGGAAAATAATTGATTATTTTTGGGGTTCCGTACGTTAAAGGCATGGACGAAAGAACTAACGGACGTAGGGTCGTTAATACAAAAGAACTGCAATGGCGGCCTCCGGTGAAGTAGTCAAAGGCGTCAGAGGCTAACTACGAAGGTATCTTAAAAAAAACCTGTCAAGTGCGAGTCGGACTCCCGCACCGAGGGTTCCGTATTTAAGTCGGTACTTCAAAAATATACCTTTTTATGTACTTTAATTGTAATAATAAGGTGCATTTTGACTTGCCTAAATTTTAGTACAGATCTTTAAAGTTTTTTATCAATTTCTCGAAAACTATATAAATATTGAACACTTTGTCATATTTTTCCCGTAAAATATAAGTAATTATCTATAAGTCAAAAAAAAATCAGATATTTTTATTTATAAACTTCGGAGATAAGGACTTTGGTAAATCAAAAAGTACGTCACGGAAAATTATAAAAAAATGATTTTGAAATGTGCAGATTGAGCCCTTTCATATGACACCCCATTTGCTGTAATCAATTCACTTTCATTTTTCAAACCCCTATACTAGACCCCTTTTCAATTATTTATAAAATTAATTTCATATTTTTTTTACTAAAAACAAATGCATGCAAGCAAGTTATACAACTATGCCAAATTTCAAGTTGATAGCTTGTGTAGTTGCCGAGAACTACTGTGAGATACAGGCAACGAAGTCTCACCATAAGGGTTCCTTACCATTTAGCATTTATAGGCATCTTCTGGGTGAGCTCGCTACATCGTAGACTGAACCTTCGTCCTCCAAGGGCAAGAGTTAGTCAAGAGCAAACCCATTATCATTATTAAAAAAGCCGTGGTAGCCTAATGGCTTGACCTGCCAACTCTTAAGCAGAGGGTCGTGGGTTCGAACCCGGGTTCGCACATCTAAGTTTTTCGGAATTTATGTGTGAAATATAATTTGTACCATGAGCTTTTCGGTGAAGGAAAACATCGTGAGGAAACCTGCACACACATTCAAAGCAATTTGACGGTGTGTGCGAAGTTCCCGATCCGCTGGGCCCGCGTGGGAACTATAGCCCAAACCCTCTCATTGTGAGTGGAGGCCAGTGGGACGTATATAAACTGGATTATTTAATCAAACCCATTATCAATTAAAACAATATATTTTTTGATGCGGAACCCTAAAAAGCGGATCAACCTAGAAAATATGAAATCAGTAAAAGGGTCTAGCGTTAGCTGTCACGCTCCCGCCTCAGCGAGGCGCTGCAGGCGACGTTTGTGCGGCTGACACGAACTCCTTTTTACGTGACCACGAATCCGAGCCGGCTGGAAAAGCCGTTAAGATGGCGAATATCTCACAGAACATGGCTATCGCACCTAACGAGACGCGGTTAGCCTAGTTGGTAGTGACCCTGCCTACGAAGCTAGCGTCCCGGGTTTGAATCCCTATGAGCAAATATTTGTGTTATTAGCGCGAGTTGTTCCTGAGTCATGGATGTTTTCTGTTTATTTCTCTATATGCACTTATATATGCAATAGAAAATAGAAGAGGATGATAGGTCACGTGTTACGACACATGATTGTATTAAGTGTTATTTTTTGCTGTTTATTTTCCGAAATAAATAAATAAAAGTATGTATATTGTTGCCTAGTATCCATAGTTCAAGCATTAACGCCCATTGTACAGTTCGCCATCAAATATATCTGTACATATCAGAGTGGTCAAAAATATCTGAACATGCACTCTAACGCCTTGACAATAGAGTCGTGTTCAGATAATTGTGAGCACCTTGTTTGCTGCAATATATATGATGGCGACTGTACACACTTGGGTACAGGTGGAGAAATCAAATCAATTGAAGCCATAGATAAACCTTTCAAACTCGGATCGATTAAGTAGCTGTACCCAAGCCAGCCAAAAAGCCGTGGTAGCCTAATGGTTTGACCTGCCGACTCTTAAGCAGAGGGTCGTGGGTTCGAACCTGGGCTCGCACCTCTAAGTTTTTCGGAATTTATGTGCGAAATATAATTTGTAAATTTACCATGAGCTTTTCGGTGAAGGAAAACATCGTGAGGAAACCTTCCTCCATAAGGTCCCTTTATATTGAGAACGTCACAAATAAAAAAGCAGAAAGGTTCTAGAGTGGCGACCGCGAACCGGGAGACGAAGTATGTATGTATGTATGTAAACTCTTTATTGCACAAAAACAGGTTGACAAATTAATATGTACACAGAAAAGAAATGAAAATAATGTACAAAGTCGAACTTATCCCTTTAAGGGATCTCTTCCAGTTAACCTTGACAGAGAAAAGAGGAAAAGAGGAAGTGTCGGCAGGCCTTCCACAAGGTGGACCGACGATCTGATAGTCGCGGGAAACCGCTGGATGACAGCAGCAGAGGACCGATCGTTGTGGAAAACCTTGGGCTTTGTCCAGCAGTGGACGTCTTGATGATGACGATGATGACAAATAACTATTTTAATCTCTTCCAGTGTCTCTACCGCCGGTATCAATCAGTAAAAATACCTTTTCCTGCACCGCGCGCGGAATACCGAGAGGCACGTTAATTCCAGACATCGCGTTATGTCCCGTAAGATTAACTTAGTTAAACGGGAGAGATGCAATTTTAATTGTAATTTTTATATAATAGCAGTGCTTACTTAATTTGAAATAATTTTTATTCTGTTCTCACAATATTCCTAACCAAACAAACGCAACTGATGATAACCCGTCGACGTAGAATTCGTTTAATGTTTTTTCTTAAGCTAAAGACCCAAAATCAGTTCAACGTTTTACGTCAAATAATAGAACCTACTCTCTGTTAATTAACTGAAGTAAATATAGAATTAATCTTTGGTTTGTCTATGCTAAGCATACAGTTCGGGTAGCGAGCGATATCCTAACGCATGGAACTTGCTCGAGGCAGTCCAGCTGCTGGTTGTTTGCACGGTATTTAAAACTTCTCTTATTGCAGCGCTGACTACGCTAAGGGGGGCACAGCGTAGCGGCAACAGCGCTTCTATTACCAACTAGCGACTTGCCCTCGCTTCGCTTCGGTTAAAATCCCAAATATTAAACAAGTGGCAACCCTGGCTTCACCCGGGTCCAATTTAAAAAAAAAAACTTGCATACAAACCTTGTCAAGTTATGCGCGTAAATACATTCGGCAATTATTTTCATATTATTATTATTAGCCTGGAAAGTCCCACTGCTGGGCAAAGCCCTCCTTGCTATCCTTCCACCTATCTCGATTACGGGAAATCTCCCGCCAAGCTTGTCGAAAGGTGTCAAGCTCGTCTCGCCATCTGCGCCGTGGTCTGCCGCGTCGTCGTGTCCGGTCTTTTGGGACATTCATTTTATTTTCATATAGAAGAGTTAATTTTTTTTAAACCACTACTGCCGAAATAAATAAATGAATAAACTGCAAGTAAATGATCTGTGCAATAGCATCAAAGTGCATACGGCGAGATCGGATTTGTCTAAGAACTTCACCGTGCACAGTTCACCGTCGATTGCGCCCGTCGCTCGATCAGTTGGACGATTAGTCGCAACCACTGACTCCTTCACTCGGTTACTTTGTAATTGAAGTCAGACAGAGACGGAACTAATTAAGTTGAATTACCGTTTCGGCGGTTAAGGTTCGATTTAAATGCTTTAGGCAATCGTGTCTATAGCTTAAGGGGATTTTAGTTAATTACTGCATCGCGTTAACTCAAGCAGTATACTTTTTAATTAGAATAGCTGTTTTATATGTTAAATATATTTTCAATTTGTGCAGCAAGATTATGCAAACAACAGGCTAGTTGACTGACCGGTCAAATCAGCAACTTTTATTGAAACGTCAAAACGATCTGGTAGTATGAAGTCAGTATGAAAATAGTAAAATGTGACGTCACAATTTTCAGTGTTCCTTTGTTGAATTAGAAATCGTTTAAATTCCAAAGGTAAACGAAAGCTAGGTTTTTCCGTGTTATTTTCGAAAGCTCATGGTAGCGTAAAATAATTTATTTTGACATTAGTCAAATAGCCAATGTAACATACTACAGACTACATACAAATTGGAAATAGGTACAATTGCATGCAAAAATGGATATCACTCAGCATAATGTTGAGTATGTGACGTAGAGTGATTTAAAAAATATACAAAAGATAAAAGATAAAAGATGATTATTCAGTAAGTAGGCCGCACGGGCACTTTTACACGTCAAAATCTACCAGCAGCGCCTATAAAACTGTAAAGCGCGTCAAAGTTCGGGAGTGGCTCGTGACGTCACTTTTGTGTAAAAATTGTATTGAAACGTGACGTCATACGACATTTCAACTCAATATATCTCCGTTATTTTTTGATTATTCCAGTTATGGCTTTTGACGAAGAGACCTTGTCGAGTTGTTCTCCTAGTTATTACATTTAATTTAATGTATTTGACCTTATATTTGTAATGTTTTCATTTGTGCTAGTTCTAATAATTAATATTTGTTACTTTATTACCTTGTAATGTAACTTACTTTTAAGTATTATTTTATTTTATGTTTGAAAAAATGACCTTCTGCTAGAGTTTCTTGCGGCGCTTCTTCTCCGCAATGATGGTCTTGTCCGAAGCGGTAGATTCACTCTATATTACCGACGTGTAAAAGAGCCCGTATGTGGCCAATTTACTGAATAAATATTTTGATTTTCATTTTGATTGCGTGAAAAGAGAAAAATACGTGTACAATACTTTTTGATAATCTACCTGATTGACAAAGAAAACAAATTAGTCACCATCCCTATTCCAGGGTGGCGCGGACATAGATATGTCAATATCCGGAGGTCGCGGAGTGGGAGCAGGCGGCGGGATCGAGGGCTTTCTCAACGTCACGTTTTTAGGGTTCCGTACCACAAGGAACCCTTATAGTGAGCTTGTCTGTCTGTATGTCACAGCAGTATTTCTCAGCAACTACACAAGCTATCAACTTTAAATTTGGCATAGTTGTATAACTTGCTTGCCCGCATCTGTTTTTAGTAAAAAAATATGGAATTAATTTTATAAATAATTGAAAAGGGGTCTAGAATGGGGAGTTGAAAATTAAAGTGATTTGATTATAGCAAGTGGGGTGTCGTATGAAAGGGCTCAATCTGCACATTTCAAAACTATTTTTTTATAATTTTCCGTGACGTACTTCTTGATAAATAACCAAAAATGTCCCCCCCCCCCCCCCCCCCTTATCTCCGAAGTTTATGAACCGAAAAATCTGAAAAATTCCAAACTTATAGATAATCACTTATATTTTAAGGGAAAAATAAAACGAAGTGATTAAAATTTATAGTTTTCGAGAAATCGACAAAAAAACTTTAAAGATCTGTATTAAAATTATGACCTTATTGCATAAAAATTAAAGTACATAAAAAGGTATATTGTTGTAATTGTAAGTGCGGAATTAAATACGGAACCCTTTCTTTTTTTTTCTTTTTTTTACTGTATGTGTTGTCTACCTTGAATATGTTTTTGCATTCTTGCGGTGACAACAACCGATTGAAATACATGTATTTCTGTTATAACCATGTTCTCATGGAAGTGATGTATATCTTATATGAGAATAAATGTCTTTAAAACTTAAACCTTAAAACCCTTGGTGTCCGAGTCCGACTCGCACTTGACCGAGTTTTTATATTGACAGGGGACCGTCGTATTACAGTTATGACCACCCATTAGCAGCACAGATTCATTTCAGGGCATGCTCAAGATGCTTTCTCATCTTTAGAAAGTCTTGTTGTAACAAGCATAAATCTGACGTTCTAAATATAAAGGGACCTTATGGAGGAAGGCAGTTACGCTCTTCTTATTCTTGTAACTATACGAATACTATGGTAACAGCTCTAAAAAGGGCGTAACCGCCTGCCTCCATAAGCTCCCTTTATATTGAGAACGTCACAAATAGTTTAACTTACCGCATGCCGCAACTGACACTGCAAGTATTCTGCAGCCACAGCTCCGACTGGCCATAGACCATACTGCTGTTCAGATCCGTATTCATTCTTATCTTATAATTATTATCATATATGTGACGTTTTCAATATAAAGGGACCTTATGGAGGCAGGCGGTTGTGCCGTTTTTAGAACTGTTACCATAGTATTCGTATAGTTACAAGAATAAGAAGAGCGTAACTGCCTTCCTCCATAAGGTCGGTTGCAGCCTAAGACGCACCGAACCAGCCTATTCATGACAGTAAAACTCGCATGGTTTTCAAGATATGCCAGTTTAAGGTTCTTTGCCAACACAAACGTTGTACTGAGGCCATGTTAGGCTGATTCTGTGGGGATGATGCGCATTTCAACTCCGTTAAAAAAACGCGTGCGACTTATGGGACATCCTGTATTAATACGTCCCTAAGCGCATGCGTGTCATGGTAGCAGACCATGCCCCAGCTATTAAAGTTAACAACGATACCATTGGGCAGACATTAACTGCGAAAAATCTTGGTCTTGTGATGGATAGTGAACTTCGTTATGTTGAGCATATTATCACTAAGATTAGGAACGCGTTTTACCGTCTGAAGGTTTTATATGGGCTCAGAGATTTCCTTTCAGAAAAAGTTAGAGAGACATTGGTAGAATCTTTAATTTTATCGACATTTAACTACTGCGACACGGTGTATGGCCCCAGGCTACTGGCGAAAACGTCACATGCCATACAGCGTGTGCAAAATGCTTGTGTGAGGTTCTGTTACAAGGTCCCTAAAAGGGCCCATATAACGCCGTACCTCAACGAACGGAAAATTTTGAAAATGGCAGGACGCAGGACGCTTCATCTGGCAAACCTTATCCATAAAATTGTACACACGAATCGCCCCGTGTATCTAGTCGAGAAGATAACTTGGGCCAGGAATGTACATTATTGGAACACTCGGGCGCAGGCGCTAAATAAGACTGTGGTTCCTAGGCATCGGACTAAGGGTTTTAGAGGAGGATTCAAATATGCTGCATCTAAGATATGGAACGATCTGCCCCCACCTCTTTGGAAGAATATGTCCCGGCTAACATTTAAACGCCATCTAAAAACTCAGCTTATTAATATACAAATACATAGATAAAGCAGTAAATTAAGAGTTATCCTTATTCAATGTTATTTTCGTTGCATTTTGGTTTGATTTGCATTTGTATTTTGCACAGGACTTACTAGCTTATGTTATTATTATTATTAACTTATGTTATTAAGTTATTAAGAGTACTTTGACATTGAATAAGAATAATAAATAATAATACATATTATATATATATTTGTAGCTATGTAGGTATGTATTTGTAACTTGACAATATAAGAAAGTTAGTATTAAACTTAAAACATATTATAATAAGTTAATTAGGCAATTTAATTAAGCTGAGTAATTGCAGTGCCCTTACAGGGTTTATGTTGATCCATGTAATAGAATTTAAGATCTTTGTAACAACAACATAAGGCAATAAAATATATGACTATGACTATGACTATTATTAATTTTTTTTTTTTCTCTCGGAACGACTTGCATTTTTTTTTTTTTTCTCTTTTCGTGTTATTGTCGAAAAGCCTTTTTGTTTGTGTAGAAATGAAATGAACTTATAAGTATAAGCTATCACATAAATTCGCCAACTACGGCTGCATTGTATCGCTAGCATGAGACAACAGGAGCGGCCTGAAAACCAGCGCTGTCGGCTCCAGCACTCACGCGCAGGATCGCAGCATTAGCTGAGTCCGCTCCTTTTACCACATGTCAGTATCTATGTTATATTTTTTTTTATTCTTTTTCGCTATTTATAATATTTACTTTTTTTTTACGTTTTTTGTCTGTATATGTGGTAATAAATCATTTTTCTTTCTTTCTTTCTTTCTTTCTTTCATGCAAGCGTAGCAGTGTTAAACCGCTTCCACACGATCGGGCGGTTGGGCCAACCGAGAGGGACGCAACTATCTGTCAGATTGAGATAGTAATATATACGTCTCGTTCTTACAGATAGCTGCGTCCCTCTCGGTTGGCCCAACCGCCCGATCGTGTAGAAGGGGTATTACCTTCGTAGCGGTGACGCGACACAGGTCGGCACGACGTAGCCCGTAGCACAAAGTGGCGTAGCCGATGCGCTGTAAGTTTGACATCACTACCGTATAGTTACTGCATATTTCAATACGTAGAACTATACCTCCGTGGTCCAGTGGATTAGACGGCGCGGCCTCGGCGACCTCGCTCCCGGCGGCACTGGTTCGATCCCAGTGGCGTCCAAAAAAAATCGATCATGGCTTCATCGGCAAAAATCTTCTTCTCTTTGTCTTTGTTCCTCTTTAAGACTGCCCATTGGGTGGAGTCAATAGCAACAGCCTGTGCGCGCAACCATTTTTAACCCCCGACGCAAAAAAGAGGGGTGTTATACGTTTGACGTGTGTATATGTGTGTATCTCTATGTATCTGTAACAAAACATGTTTTCCAATTATTTGCTATTTTTTCCCCAATCAGTTCCCCGCCAGCAATACCTTTTCCAACATTTAAGTTATATTATTTAGATTATAGGGTTTTTAGCTTTTCAGTTGATATTTTTAAAAGCAGTCGGGTTTTTTAAATTTTTTATGTTCATTTATTTTTATTTCATACTTTTTTAGTTTTTATTAAAATTAATCAAAATGATGTATATATATTGTAATAAAAAAAATACTCTTTTCGCGAACGCCATATTGAAATATTGTGTACCCTATGTCACTTACATTAAGACGAATCGAATGACACCTCATATGTTAAAATCCGTCAAGCCGTTTCGGCTGCAGAGCGACACAAAGAAATAGACATACATACATCTATACGCTAGAAAAACCAACCAAAGTTACCAAGACAATTACCGTTACCGTAAAAATAAGAAAACCGGAATTCAGAATAATATTTGATATTACGTAGAAAAACATCGAGGAAACGAGAGCAAATGTGTGAAAGCTTTTAACAATATTGAAAGGAAATATGAAGGTGTTTTAGTGTGTTTGAGTCCAATTTTACTTCTTTGTATTTCTTTTAACATCCTTAAACTCATTTCACGGAGAAAATAGTACATTATTGCCTAGGCGCGGAAAGTAAGGGATTGCCTGACGAGGTGGTTAGCAGGCCGAGCAATAGCGAGGCCTGCTAAAATACGAGTCAGGCAATCCCCCCTTTCCGCCGAGGCATATATAATGCTTTTCTCAAACATGTGAGGAAATTATACAAATATATTTGTAAAAAGTAAAATTAATATTAAAAGTGATGTTAATCATATTAGGACAATTTGTAAACTAAATTGTTATGGGTTTTCCAGGAACATTAATGTTTGTCAGTTGAATTTGAGATGTTGATATTTCCGGGCTTGTCTACCACAAATGGACGTAACTTAGGGAAAAGGATCCAATTCAACCATTTCACACTTGTAGAATTTGACATAATATTGACAGCAATAGAAATCTTTAATACCGTGAAGTGGCGAGGACTT
The DNA here is from genome assembly GCA_963241965.1 of Tortrix viridana. Taxonomy (NCBI): domain Eukaryota; kingdom Metazoa; phylum Arthropoda; class Insecta; order Lepidoptera; family Tortricidae; genus Tortrix; species Tortrix viridana. Next base: position 1,709,497 of record OY725197.1, read on the forward strand.
GATGTTTGTAGCTTTTACACAACAACAGTAAGTTCTACGTTTAAATTTCAATAAGTTTTTGTTTTTAATTTTTTTTTCTAACCATAGACAATTTAAAAGAAATTTAAAAAGAAGAAAACACACGCACTGTGCTACGAAAACGAGCAGTTGCCTTGGCTGTATGAGATTTATTTCTTGGTCCTTTCTATTCTGTATGCATTTGACAGCACTTTAAAAAAAATATCTCAGCGGACAAAAATGGGTTTCCATACGTTTCTTTTACTCCTAGGAAGAAAATGAGGCCCTTCGCGTCTTCGTTTTTCAAAAGAAATGCCATCCTTTCTGAGCATGTTTGAGAAAAAATATTTTATCTACACACATATCATAAGTCCTCTATAATGCGTTCAGAATCCGTTGCAATGACCAACAATCAATTTTACTATGATAATTTTCTTATCTGTAGCAGTAACATAATGTTCTTACAACGCTATAAAATTTGATAAAGTTATGAGTTTCAAATTTCGAACATCTTTGAAAAACAAAACAATTTTATTTGACCTCAATTCTAATATCATTCGAGATGACATTTAATTCGAAATGCAATGTCAATTGCATACAATTTTGACAAATCTCGTATGTTACTTGATAATTTGATATCGAACAATATGATAGTAGAAGCCGACTCTAGATTGTCTCTGAATAAAAAAAAAAACTACGGTTGCCGCCATTTTTGACGTTCTAATAAATTGATCAATGCCGGCTATGCCGGTCGTAACATGCGGTTCCTGAACACATTATAGAGAGCTTATAATATGTATGTAGATAAAATAGTGTATGTAACTGTACATAATTAGGCATTAAAACACTCATGTGATGCTATTATGAAACTCGCCTGTCGGCTCGTTTCATAAACACACACTCGTATTTTAATGCCTCTCATTATGCACCAGTCACATAAAATACTATATTACCAGATTGTATTGTAGTTATGATTCTGGTGTAGGAAAACAGATTTCAGCTATGGTTAACAGATTTTTTTTTATGACAACCAGTCATATTTTTGTTAATACTAGAATATTCTAGTTAAACTATTCTAGTACACGAAAACTTTGATATCGTTTTGGTTACCATCTAATTGAGATGTCACACCAGAATTGTTGATCCACTTGCTAACATTCTTAATTTGGTCGGGTTGTCAAATCGTCAAATTCCAATAGTAATACCGTGTACGATATGAGAACCCGACCGAATTAAGAATGTTAACAAGATCTACAATCCCTTGGTTACAGGTCCCAGAGTTAGTACCGGGTAGGTATAACCGGCCATTTTTGTAAACGAGCGGCGATTTAGCTAATGCCCGGATAGCCGGATACCCTGATTAGATCCGGGTGGACATGTAGCGCTAATGAGCGAGTGGCCGTGATTTATCGCTTTCCAGATAAAACTGGAAATTAGGAGGTTTGAGAAGTGTCTAGAAATTTATTAGAACACTTCGGAGCTAAAAATGGTTTTTACCGGATTCTGTTCCGAAAGAGTACCAACGAAACCCTATTAAGCCTTCGCTGTCCGTCTGTCTGTCCGTCTGTCCTAACTTTAAAGAGCTGTAGCTTTTGAACCGTAATAGAAGCAGTCGTCGAAGCTTAGCTAAAGCAGTAGGTACAGTAAGCATCAAATAGATAGGAGCAGCCAAAATGGCCAAAAATATCGCAACACATCCTTATTCCTATAGCAATAAAGACGTGTTGCGATATATTTGGCCACTTTTGCTGCTCCTATCTGTTTGACGCTGACTGTACGAGTAGCTCAATCACCTTTACAAGTGCACGAGGCTTCTTAAATCTGCCAGTTACTTTGTCGACTTAAATAGTTATTTTATGCAAGGCTGCACTTGTTATTTGGCACGAGAGCCAGTATTGATTCAATCGTTACGGTCAGGATTCTAAAATTGAACCACGAGCGCAGCGATAGGGTTAATAATAGAATCCTGAGCGTAACAAGGGCTTCAAGGCCTCGAGACCCAAATAACTTTGCTCCTGAGCGAAACACAATTTTTCACCTCACCGTATCGAGGAAAACAATTCGCTGTCGCAGCCCCCTCCGCGCACAGCACCAGCATTACCAGCAGCAGCAGTCTGTAGGTGACGTATACTCAGCGTGCCTATAACACGCTGAGGGTTCAGCATAACAACATCTTCAGGATGCTGATGAAACTGCCAAGGCGCTGTAGTGCGTCCGGTATGTTCGCCGAGAAATATACAGACGATTTCTACGCAATCAGCACGGCTAGCACATGTGCCCAAGCGACATAGCTCGCGGCGCGAGAAACCCTTGTCGCGGCTGTCAATTCTTTCTCTCCGCTGTCAGTTTTCTCGATTTCGGTAGCACAACTTGACGTATCGAGATATTCCCTTCAAGCGAGAAAGCTATCTCGCGGGCGGGACGTATGTGTTGCCTTCTATGAAGAATATATTCTACTAATGCTATATTCTTTTATGGCAACACTGAATCGGTAATAAAAATGTGCTTTTCCCTTCGTTTTTTGAGTGAACGGCAAGCCTTATAGTCGCATCAAATTAGCTTAACCTGGACATAATTAAAAAACCCGTTGTATTTATTATTTTATCGGATATTAATGTTAAGTATCAAATATTAATTAGCTATATTAATTAAAAAATCCGCGGTCGTAACCGTATATTATAAAAATCATGAGATATTGTAAACTACCTAACTTTTTGCTAAAAGCAAAATAGATAACCAAATACCTTGTTAGTATAATTTTGAGGTGCATTCGAATGCGATCAATTAATAGCAAAATTAAACTGAAACCAAATCTGCATGTACCTTTTTTTTCACAGTTTTCATCTGATCTCAATATCTAGATAAGCAAAAATGGTAACTATGATGATTGTATCTATTTAAACTATATTGCGTCTTATAAGACATTTAAGACAAAAATTAAACATTTATTTTTAACGTTTTAATAATAATGAATTACTCAGTAGCTAAAAATCGTAACTGTGAAATTTTTGTTTATTAATAGGTTTTTGTGTACTATAATCATGTTTTCATCAAAATTAAACATGTTAATGTCACGCTTAAGAAATTGAAAATTTAATTAAAAATACGCGCGAACTTGTCGTGGAGCGGGATGCATGCGGTGGGTGCGGGGCGGGGAGAGAGCGGGGCGCCAGCCAGCGGCCAGCGAGATACGGCGGACGGGGGGCGATTTTTGACTTTCAAGCGCTCGATTTTTGAGTTTCACTCGAAAGTGAGCAAAAACAGTGAAACTGTATTTTTGAAGCACGAGAGATAAAAAAATTAAAAACGAGTGGTCCACACCATTCGTTTTCATTTCTATCATTAGAAGTAGGTATGTTTTGACATTTTGTCTGCCAAATTAATCAAAACGTCTTTATTAGGTATATACTCTTTGGACGGAAGTTGACGGAACAAACCTCAAATATCATAGACAAAGAACCATCTAAACGTTTCTTTTATTCCCCCCTGTCATAACGAGTTTATTTCATTTCAATTATGTACTATCGCCTGCGTTCGCGGTGTTCCACCTTTAGGGCGATAATCGTCTGAACGTAACCTTGGGCCCAAAAGCGATAACTTCTAAATATGTTTGTTTGTGTTCGTTCACGTAAAAAAATGTTTATTGTTCGGATTACCCACTCCTGCGTCCACCCAGTATAGACAGTAAACATAGCAAAAACTGTTTGGCCACTTAAACAATCACATAATCATTTCGATAGCATAATTAATTTAGCGAAAGTTTGCGATTTTATGACAAAAGCAGGTTTTCCTATAAAATTAAACTTTTACTCATATAATTAATATATCATTTAATATCATCAATCATATAATTTTTCAGAGCTCAATTTTTGAAGTAAATTGTAGAATTTGCATAGAGCCCGAACAATAAATAATCAGTGAGCGCATTTTTTTTTTACATTCATTTGGAGGATGTGAGTTCAAATAAGTTCAAAAGTTCCAATTGCTGTCAATAAACGGTTGCAAGCCGATGCCGGTATCAAAACAAACAATAAATATTAATTTATAATTATTAATAGTATTAGTTTAAACTGGAACAAACTTAACCCATTCAGCGCCACCCACGACACGTTGTCGTGATCGCAGAGCGTGCGCGAGACGCCGGTCACGACAACGTGTTGTTAATACTTATTTGCTAATAGCTCCCCGAGAGATGATTATATTCAAAAATATTTCTTATTTTTGTGTACAAATGCCATGTGTTATTAATTCTGTATATTCAGTTTAACATAATTTTACGAATGTATGTGTCTTTTTAGAGCTAAAGTTGCAATAGCCATAAAAACTTCTTAGTCAATATTTTTTATCACGACATCATGTTGTGATGTGACGGGCCACGTAACGTAAATCTTGTTCAATATGTCAATGTAGTTACTTCATAATTTGTAAGTGCGAATTTTAATCCTTAATGCTTGCGCATAAGGTTCATTCCTATTTGCATTCAATTTAAGTTATGCTTTCTTTCCACGTGGTAATGGATAGTATTATGCAGTGTTTTGGGTAAACAATATTATATTTGTATAACAAAAATATACAGGGTAATTTTTTAATCAGTGCACAAATTGTAATATTTGGTACCGTTAATATAATACATTACAATAAAAAAAAAACAGATATACAGGGTGACTGGATATTCGATACAATCCTTTTAAGGAGGCATAGTAGAGCAATATATATTATATTTTCTTCTTCAAAATGTAACAAACCTTTTTTTTCTGACTGTAGAATGAAATTAAAATTTTAGGATCCCTGTAAATATACAAATACTAAAAAGTAATTTACCTATAGTACCCTGGCCGAAAATTATTAGTTTCGGAGATATTTGAGATCTTAGTTTTTTTCGGAATTGCGGAACATGTTCGAAAAAAAATATATAAAAAAATAATTTGCCGTTTTTTAATGTACTTTAATATATTTTCTGAAAGCTAAAATGTCAGCGGTAATAATAATATTAATATTTCTTGTTGTGATAATTTTGGGTTTTCTGTTCTTTTATGTTTTTATTTTTTATTTGTGTTGGCTGTGTGGCCTGCCGTGGTGTCACCAAATGGTTCCGGCGTAAGACCAGCTCTGGCCTCAAAACCAGTACCACGCTGACCCGGAACCGTTTTGCGTCAACTAGCATTAGTGCAGTGTTTATTATTTTTGTCCATTTGTGTTTTTTATGTTCTGTACTTTTGTTAGTTAGTTTACATACGTAAATAAACGTTTTTTTTTTCTTTTTTTCTTTAATGACAAAAACCTAATCACATAATGCTACATGTCATGTTATTTAATAAAACTCCAATAAAAAGACACAAAAAAGTAATTACTTCATTAAAAGACAGTGTTTTTTTTAAATAAATGTATGACATGCAGCGTACAAATCACTGGAAAAACATCCTTGGTGGTACTAGCTATCTAATGAGGTACAATAGTTATCAAAAAATATTAAATATTCAAAATTAGCAAGTACTAACTAAAACGAAGAAGTACATTTCTTATGAATTTCCATTACTCTTGTACCTGGTACGAACTATTCAGAAATCAGTATTTATCTTCAGATGCATACTTCAATGGCCGATATTATTGCAAAAGAGAACTGAACTTAATTAATTAAAAGATAATTAAGAAAGAGTAAGTAATTATTCGCCGTCAAAAATGGATGCTTGTAGATTAACTCATGTTTAGGGAATCAACCTACTGATTTTCAACCGTCACGGTTGAGGTGTTTTTTTTTTTTAGTTTTTAATTTATTGTGGCTAAATAGAAAAGTATTTACATAAAGTCGAGCTATACGCGACATGTAGACACTATCCCTTATGCCTCTGTATTATTGACTTTCATAATTAAACAAGTTAATGAGAAAATCATTGAATTTAAGTTTTCAACCGACTTTACGTTCAAGTTAATGCTTTTTCGGAATCAGTATTTATTATTATATGTCTAGCAGTGGACTTATATACGCTGATGATGATGATGATGATGATGACGGAGTTTTAGTACTTTAGCGAAAGAATACTCTAGGTATCGCAGTGGAAAATACTTTAAATATGTATTTGTCACTCTATCGTTAAAAAAACAGAAAGTGCGAACAACGGCTGCCGCAATTACAAAAGACAATGTGAAATTCGCTGATAATCCTTATCTTCGGTTTCGAGTCTTATCTCGCCAACCTTTTGTACAAAATCTTAACGTTGCACGTGCAAATGCATGGAGATAAGTTTATTATGCTTAGTTTCCGGGATATTTATGACTTGCACTGATAATAATCATAACTATTATTTTATTTTTCCTGAATTCAAGTTTAGAACTAAAGTCGCCATCTATAGAACTTGTGAACGATGTAAACAAAGCGCCATATTGATATTGTCTATAGTTTGATGAGTTTACTTACTAGTGATGGGAAAAGTAGATTAAGATTAAACATCGTTTAAAATGTATTTTTTAATCATAATCACTATAACCGATTGAGTATGACGTGTGACCAATATGTATTATACAACGTAACGTACTGTACTGTAATATTTAATCGTAATTGTTTTTTGGAGATTATCAACTTTTCTAGTTAAAGTTATCTTACCTGATTTCCGGTAGGTATAAACATTTAATAAGCATCAATTTCCTCTAATGGTATATTTAAAGCTAAGTATCGTAAAGTAAAAATTTGAAAAAATATTTAATGTTGTAAAAAAATTTTTGCTTGGTTTAAAAAAGTTTGCATGACACCATCCTTTACATGTGACGTCGCATGCGGCAAAAAATTGAGCACTGCTGCGGCACCGTTTCACGACACGTCGTCGTGACTCCTAACATGTTTTTATTTAAATCATTCTGTACAGAAAACTGAGAGCTTATAAATAGATAAACGTGATTTCACGACAATCATTTATCTCATCCTGAACAATTTAGTTATTATCGATCTAATGAACACAATATGTCAATACATCTCCGCCACCCTAGCCGAACCGTGGTGCACCCCACGTGTTTATAAAAGTTTGACAATCATTGACTATAAAAGCCTACGAGTATAATAAATGAATGCACGAGACGACTGAGCCATTCTCGAGCGTTTCAACCGCCCTGATTCCCGTGCCCGCATTAATTTCTAAATTCCTGTAGCTTTGGAAACATTTTCAGTTAAACTTTGTAGAAGTCAGGACACTCTACAAGATAACCGAAAATAGCATCCAAAGCGACATGAATTTAGACATTAATGCGGCCACGGGAATCAGGGCGGTTGAAACGCTCAAAGAATTGCCCGACTACTAGACGAGAATCGCTTGCGTGCGACTCGCGATAGCACGGTCGGGAGTTGAGGCACAAAGAAATGAAGACCTTATTCTGCAATAAATAACGTTCATATTAAAACGTAAATGAGGAAACATATCAATTAATTAATAACCGTGGATATTTTTTGTTTAATTTGTTTCTTACAGTACTAATAATATGTTGACGGCATAAATTAAACACTTTGGAAGTAGTTATGTATTTTGGTTTTCCAAAAATTACCAATATTTTAGACTTTGGAGATCCGCAAAGAGAATCTGTTTAATTTTTAATCATTTATCAACACACATAATATACTATTCAGAATAAATTGTCGAATTACAGTTATCTATAATTTCTGGTAAGATAAGCCAGAAAATGTGTAACTTACTGAATCTTCTTTATTAATGATAGTCCCGATTGATTAATTAGTTTAATTTTGATTTCTTTAACTGGAATGCAGGTGTCATAACATAATAGAGGTACTTTTACAAAGTTAACTATTATGCTGTACTTATGAAATCAAAATGTGTTTAAAATTTTGATTTTTGTTTTTTTTACATTGACGCGGAGACTTAAAATGTTTAATTCTTTTTATTTTAACTATAACTAATAATACTTTATATCATAGAAAAAGAAAATTACAGTTATAGAATTATGTCCAGGTTTTTCTTATTCTCTGCGCCTATTACGCGGGTCGCTAGGGGAGGTGCCCAACGTCATGTGTCAAATTTCGCGAAATGTCATGTGTCAAACTGATTATCAACAATATCAACATGGATGCTGAGCGTAGTGTAAGTATTTCGATTATTACTTTAGTGGCTTCTGACTTTACGCAAAAGTTATTTCCTTTTATTTTGGCGAAATATTTTAAATAACTGTATTACTGGTATAAACATTCATGCTTTTCTCACCGGTTCTGTGATAAATTGAACATCGTTCCAGATGTTGTATTCTTTTCAAATAATTTTTGTATAAATGTTATTTCAGAGTAAGAAGCACGCCACGCATGAGCGTTTGCCGCGGGGGAATGTACCACACCTACCTACTAACCCTACTCGGTGTCAAGTTAAAAGACCTACTTATTAACGGAGAAGGCCCCGAAAAGTCCGTCAAAGCATGTAAGTAATAGTAGATTAAATTTATCTCCTCGTTGTAATGTAAAAAATTAAATATGAAATTTAAAGGTAATGGGATAGTATTTAGAGGTTGCACAAATTGAGCACTTTGGCGATGGCAAGTTTACAATGTTGATTTTTTTGTAAACAACAAACAACTAACTTTTCTGTGGACTTACGTTAAACACTAATGCTTTCGACCATCATCACTGGTTTTTCGTTATGTTAAGGCTTCGGTGAATTGCATAAATATGAAAACAGATTTAAAAAGTTGTCAAAATCATTGATTGAAATTTTGAACAATGTTCTTTTAGATAAGTAGGACCAAGGATACGAGCAGTCATTAGAAAATACAAAGTTTGGAAAATGAAACACCCTAAACTATGTTCCTAGCTTACAACAATAGTCCAAGGTTTATCATTCATTCATTATAAAAGTAACCAGTTATAAGTATTACAATATGTTAAACAGTACTTACACATATCAATAGGTGGTCAGAAAACCATCATACTTTCAGATAATGTATAAAAACTATTGTTGGATTGGACTATTTTCATTCCAAATTTTATCAAAATCTGCTCAGTGGTTTAGCTGTGAAGGGCAAGAAAAGTAATAGACAAACATACTTTTGCAATTTAAAATATTAGCAGGGATGTTGTATTAGATTAAATTTTTAGCACTTCCAGCTCGCTAGCGCTGGCATCTATGTAACACAGTGGACGCCTTTACATTACTATATTGAATAATTTCATATAAAATTTATTTCAGGTATATGCAGCAGAGAGAAGTGCCATGAATCGCCTCCTAGAACACTTGTAAACTTGGAGTTTGCAAGTTGTGTTCACGGATTTCGAATGTACACAATAACTGAATTTTTTATAGTTCCATATTGTCATGGTAAATAGTCTTTCGTTTACAGTTTAGCTGTATCTATTTAAAGAAACCAATACATTCGCTTTGTTCAAATACGTTTATATGTGTATATGTTTGTTGTGTAATATTTTCTCCTTATGTGGATGCGCTGCTGTGGTAATCAATAAATTCTAGGGCCAACTGATAGGCCACTGAACTGATTCTAGGGCCAAGTGATGTAGACATATCAGTGTTAACTGCCTGTCTAATATAAAATAATAATAATAATAACTTTATCTCAAATTATTGTGATATGTATAATTGGCCAAAAAAGTTGAATTTTGAGGTAAGAAAGTTGTTAACATAATAAGACAAGTTGATTGGTACAGACTATATTTAATTATAATTGCAGGTGGACGATTTATTGTACAATTGAATAAATAATTTAAAGTCTAGATACATTTAATATTGTATTAAGTATATATTTTTACATCAAAGTCACTTTTTCTGTTAAGTTAATTACACAAAAATTAGTTCCTTTGCTATGCTAATAAATAATAAATTGTGTAGGTACCTATTCAGTACAAGTACAACATTCCGTTCAATTCAATAAACTACTCTTGTTTAGTTTATTAGAAAACAATAATGGTACTGGAAGTGCCACTGGATGGTCAGCATACACTCGGTGTAGATTTAAGCAGATTATTTTGTTAAATATCCTAATAAATATACTTTGTTCTTAATTAAAATGTCTCTGTATTATTTGGTCCCGACACGTGCCACTGCAGCTCGCAACAGCGTCGGCGCGTCGGACGACGAGCTCTCTCCGACTTTTTCTTCATTGCCTAAGATCTCCCTCAGCTCCCCTCTGCAAACCAATATTAATATTATCTACATATAAATGAAAGTCCCCAGAATGTCTGTCAGAATAATCTCAGAAAGTACTGTGTGGATTTTCATACGGTTTTCACCAATAGAAAGGGAGTATCTAGGAAGGTTATCCTACTAATATAATAAATGTGAAAGTTTGGATGTATGGATAGATGGATGGTGTTTGTTACTCAATCATGCCAGAACGGCTGAACGGATCTGGATGAAATTTAGCACAGAGATTATAGTCTGGAATAGCGCATAGGCTACTTATGACCCCGAAAAAATTTACAGTTCCCGAGGGTGCAGCGATAAACCACTTCTACACGGACAAAGTCGCGGGCAAAATCAGCTACCTATACCTATATACATAGTATGCTATAATATATCAATAATAAACTTACAGAGCTTAGTTTAGGACTAGGTCACTTCGTCTAAGATTGGCCCGTGATACTTATTAATTTTTTTTAATGAAAAAATGTTGTTTATGCCCTATGCCTGTTATTGTAGTTGTGTATATGGATACATCTTATCATCCATCCCCATATCATTGTTAAGTCAAGAGCAAAAATAAATATCCACACAAAGTTGCAAAAATATGTTAACATAAGCTTAGTTACCATAGTAATAAGGGCTATATACATATTTTTTGAGACTGTATACATATTGGTACCCAATTGACTATCAAAGGTACATTCCCATATCTTTATTGATGCGGTACAGGTGTTGAAACTCCTTGTCTAGCAGCTCGAAGGGGTTGTTGGCATCCCTTGACCTCCTCCTTTGGATTTTCCTCTGTCGGAGCTTCTCGTCCCGAAAAAGGAAAAATCTTAGAGAAAAATGCCATCCTGAAAAATTACAAACTTTGTCACTACTCGGCAAACGTAGTGTAGGACGCCCTCAGGCCAGGTGGGATGACGATCTGCGAAAGACTGCAGGCAGATGCTGGATGCGGCAAGCTGAAGACAGGGCGCTATGGCGCTCATTGGGGGAGGCCTATGTCCAGCAGTGGACTACTATAGGCTGATGATGATGATGATGATGATGTCACTACTCACATGTAAAACTACGTTAAAATAACGGATGATACAAATAGCATTTAAGCAAATTTATAATTGTGAACAAATAAACTTACATTGACTATTTAAATGGGGTAAGATTAACCAAAACGTTTATTAAAACTCCGAGATGCGACTAGAGCGAGATATATCTCGCGCGCTTGAAAGCTCGAAGACAATCTGTCGCCTTTTGACGTTGGTAAGCGAGATATTATGTCGCCTTATGAACACTTGTGCCATAGAGTACATTGAATATTAGGACACTTGTGCTACGAGTTGCGAGAGTATGTCGCCCTTAACTGTCAAGCGACAAAGATTTGTCACTTTGACGTTTGACCGCGAGTCACCAAATTATGTCGCGCGTGTTATGCTACCGATTCGCGAGATAGCTCTATGTCGCGCTTTTTCTCGCTTGTCGCGCAAGTCGCGGGCAGATGTGCTAGCCGTGCAGGAGGAAGAGAGTCGCCTCTCTATTAAAGCGAGTGCGGTGCAGTGGCAACAGTCTCCTGAAGGTGTTGGCAGAACGACTCGACTGCCCCTACATAAAGTTCTGTGTCGACATCGTCACAGGAAGGACCAAGTGAATGGCCTTTTTATGTGGTGGCGTGTGATGTAATTTTATTTTATTTTATTTTTATTTTTTATTACTTTCCACGCTAGCGGGTAAAGTGGACTTTTGCACGCCAGTCTTTGTGCTGTTTCGAGCTTGTGAGGTGAAAAAGTAATGTGTTCAAAATAATTCCTTAGCGTTCAAACAGCGTCACAAATCTAGACAAAATCGAATGTCGCCTATTTCTCACATGAACTGTAACTTGGAAGTTAGTAGCTACCGACTCGTTTGACTGCAGCTGCATAGTTTTAAAATTGCCGGACACAAACCGTCGCCGAACCGCTTTGTCTAAAGCGCGCTTGGGCAAAAATGCTTTCGCATTTCCAGCTGTTCTCCTCTACAGGCATTTCTCGATTCTCGTGAAATTTCGTGAGCAGCTTCGATAATTTCAGCAGGTTTCAAAATGGCGGACATATGCAGGTTTTTGTGATTACAAACTTATTTGCGGTGTTGGTGAACTGATTGGGAGCTATGTCGATGTATGGGGATGACAGCTATCCAACGGCAAAGTTAAGTTTGTCGCGAGGTCTACAGTCCACAAAGCCACTTTTCATGGTAGGTATACACGTCATTCCCGTACGGTTCCGGCTAAGAAGTTTTAGTAACCTTAAGACTAGTATTACAACACCCTACCCTAACGAGAGGGACGCCGCAATACGTTAGATACGTATGGTGATATCTCCATTTCATTTCAACGTATTGCGTTGTCCCTCTCGTTAGGGTCAGGGTTAGTGTAATCAATATCAATACATAATACAATATATATATTAGTATAAAATGAAGTCGCCCTCCGCGTCTGTCTGTCCCTATGTATGCTTAGATCTTTAAAACTACTAGATTTTGATGCGGTTTTCACTATCAGTTAGATAATTCTTCACTGAAGGTATGTATATAATAGAAACCCGGAGCAAAGCGAGGGCGGGTCGCTATAGGCTATATTTTAACGGGTCGCTAGTCTTGTTATAAGTTCGAATCACAAAAAAAACTTACAAAAATGTATTCAATTCATTAGTCCCAATACTGCAGGGGTCAAATATCCGAATTGTTATTGTTCCTGCTTTTTTTTTATTGTTGGCGCCGAGCTGTAGCCCCGCTGTCGGCGTGTTGACCGCCCGGGCGATTCTTCGGCGTTTTAACCGCCGTCATTGTCGTCTTCGCATATTATTCCAAATAAAACTAACAAGTTTATTTTAATTTTGAATGCAACGAGAACTACTCCCGGTGCTTCTTCTATTTACATTGGAAATTGTTGATAGTAATCGTAATTTTCATCAATATATGCGAAGACGACAATGACGGCGGTTAAAACGCCGAAGAATCGCCCGCCCACTGTCCACTTGGTGACGTCACGCGGACGGCTAGTGGACGTCGAGCTGGCGAGTCGTTGACGGCAAGAGTTGAGGCGGTGCTGAGCCCTTAGCCAAGATGCCCATCGCTAACTAGCGTTTCTATTCGTTTCGTTTTTAAACCAATCGCGTCACTGGTAGATCACGTGACTCTCCGTATGCCGTGATCTACCAGTGACGCGATTGGTTTAAAAACTAGAATAGAAACGCTAGTTAGCGATGGGCATCTTGGCTAAGGTGGTAGGGTGCCAGTTGGCTCTAATATGCTATGACCCTTACGTTAGAATATGGAATAGATGTATTCAATTCCCTAGCACCTGTCAAATTTTATCTCGTCCATCCATGTTAAGCCCGCAGGCCATGCTTCAAATAAATAAATAAGAACCACCCGAGTTAAACTAGCTTTCAAATAAAAAATACCGCGTACAAATCAGCCAATTCGTCTGGCAACTGCGATGGCAGAGGCAGACACACAGCAATGGATGTCATTTTTAAAACCTTTTGCCTTTTGCGTCGGATCAAAAGATCCAAGATATTTGTACTCACGTTCCCGAAAACGGCCGTAATGATTTCGATGAAATTGTTTACGGGCGAAAATTTGATATAGCTATGGTCTCATATTTCCCACGCAATATGTTTCGTAATTTCGTCGCCGTGTGAATAGACTGATGGTTAGAGCGTTGGCCTACTATGCAAAGACTGCGGGTTCGAACCCCAGCTATGGATCGGTTTTTTTTTTGACCCGAGCGAACTGATTATTTAAACAATGTGAGATACAACCCAAACTTTTTCACATATTTTACACAAATCTTTATGTCAATAAAGTCCAAGACAAATGGTATAAGTCGGAAATAGCGAAAACTCCGTACTTTCCAACTCCGACCCGATTTGTCTGAGCGCGGTCATTTATTATCGCAAATATCATATCATTTTTCCAGACAGAACAAGCCATTTTATACATTTTATCTTTATCTTAGAGTTTAAAGTTACATTTTTCATTCGCATTGCTGCATCCTGTAACTATGCCTACAATTTATTATGCAAGGCTGCAAAGTTATTTGGTGTGAGAGCCATTATTGAATCCCGAGTTAGCGAAGGATTCTTGAACCACGAGCGTAGCTTGGTTCAAGAATAGAATCGTGAGCGTAACGAGGGATTCGAGGCCTCGAGACCCAAATAACTTCAGTTGTGGCCATGCTCGCGCAGCCCCCTCCGCGCACAACCTTCCTTATGAATCACTCCGTCCGTTGTTGAAAACCGCATGAAAATCCGTTCAGTAGTTTTTGAGTTTATCGCGTTTGAATTTGAATTTGAATTAAATATCAGGGGCAATCTCACTCAAATTGAACTAGTCCCGAACTAAGCTCTAGGCTTGTACTATGGGTACTAGGCAATGATATATATACTTATATAGAGAAATACATACTTAAATATACAGAAAACATCCATGACTCGGGAACAAATACTCGCGCTCGTTACAAATATTTGCCCATACCGGGATTCGAACCCGGGACCGCTAGCTTCGTAGCTCGTTTTATAATATGTAGTGACAGTTATCAGCGAGAGCTCAGAGTTGCGTATGTAGTGGTGTGCCGTAAATCAAAATATACAGGGCGTCCTGATTTATGCGTTATTGAGTACAAAAAGCTAATTATCAAATTTACTAAATAAACTACTAGTAAACGTTCGTGTGTCGAGTCCGACGTTAATGGCCATCAAAGCCACGCTAAATTGAACATTACTTAAGTAGGGCGAGGCGTGAGGCGTGAGGCGTGAAAGACTGCTCTGTGGTATCCGAGGTGTCTAGTACTAATTAATACGAACTTGCCAGTTCAGTAAGCATCTCGCTTTCCCGTTTCCGAGACTTGGCTTGTATTTTAGCGTTGAAAGGTATATTGAAATTGAAGATGAAAAACTGGTGTGTGCGTGCGTGTGTGTGTGTGTGTGTTAGTTTGTTACTCTTCCCCAAGTACTTCCCAAACCGAAAAACCGATAAACGACTTCTACGCGGACGGAGTCGCGGGAAAAAGCTAGTATGAAAAGATATTTATTGAGTAAGATATTTATTGAGTAAGTAGGCCGCACGGACACTTTTACACGTCAAAATCTACCAGCGCTTTCCAAGAGGAGACCACTATTATACGTTAGATTGTTAAGTTTCAAAGCATCACTACATTACGAGTATGATATGGTTTCAACAACGTTTGAATAGAATGTTTAAAAACATTAAACTTCGCCGAATTTTAATTTCATCGACAGGCATCCACGTGCAGGAGTTATATTTTTTTGGTGGTCACAGGTCTAACCTAACCTACGTAACCCATGCTTAAGATAACCTGAAAACAATAAGGTTTCAGCAGAAATTAGCTTTCGATGAAATGAAATTCGATGAAAACACATTCGGTGAAATGAGTGTCTCGAAACAAGGGGACACCATTACTTTAACATGAACAAGAATGATAATATAATAATAATCCAGCCTATATACGGTCCCACTGCTGGGCACAGGCCTCCACTCACAATGAGAGGGTTTGTGCTATAGTTCCCACGCGGGCCCAGTGCGGATTGGGAACTTCGCACACACCGTCAAATTGCTTTGCAGGTGTGTGCAGGTTTCCTCACGATGTTTTCCTTCACCGAAAAGCTCATGGTAAATTTACAAATTATATTTCGCACATAAATTCCGAAAAACTTAGAGGTGTGAGCCCGGGTTCAAACCCACGACCCTCTGCTTAAGAGTCGGCAGGTCAAACCATTAGGCTACCACGGCTTTTTTAACAAGAATGAATATCCATTCAATTCGTTAATGATCAAATAATGGAAGCGTGAACCGTTAACGGTTGATCCTCCAAAGTGTCGGAGTCCAGTAGGTAGGTACTAATTAATACAAACTATGTCCGCCTCCGTAAGCTTTCTCTCTCTCCGAGACTAAGCTTCATTTCATCTTGGAATTGCAGAAATTCCACACACTTTATACCAGCATATGTTTTAAAACAGAATTTTAGGTCTATATTCGACGACGCGGTTAGCCTAGTTGGTTAGTGATCTTGCCTACGAAGCTAGCGGTCCCGGGTTCGAATCCCGGTATGGGAAAATATTTGTGTGATGAGCGCGAGTATTCTTGAGTCGTGGATGTTTTCTATATAGGGTGAAATTAAATTCAGTGCCCAAGGGAACAGTTTAAAACTACATGGGCTAAAGATGATAAGGAATTCCTTCCTTCAACACAAAGATCGACGCTCAAGAAACAAGAGAAAACATTTTACAATTGAAACTATCTTTATTAAACGACTGTCTATAAACAATTTAAAAAACTAGTAACAGTCTTCAGTTCACTGAGACTTTACTTCTCAATGACCTTTTGCTACCCTTTTTTTCGTTCAACACGATGTCCACGTCAGTATAAAACCCTATCGTGATGATCTCCGACCTTCTGATAGTCGGCGTGAGGCCTCCCGAGTTCATGACTGCTTTAACATTGTAACCCCAGAAGTGATGCCCGTTGTGAGTGGGGTTGTAATTGACTGCGACGTGGCCGTACAGCGACGCTTCGTATGTCACTTCTATCTCCATGGTTCCTCTGGAGGCTGTCAAGGTTGCCATTTATTTATTTATTTATTTAAAATAATCACACAGCATAACAGCATAACACTACAGCACTGTGAATTACATACTATACAAAGCAAAAAATAACAAAGACAATATATATGATGATGACATTGATGTCATATTTAGGCCGATGAAGGGCGGGCATCCATCCTCTCACAAAACTTCAAGCATTCATCACACACCACCTTCCACCTACACGCAAACAAATCAAAATCTGGGGCAGACTCCAGAAGCGCATTTAGCTGATGCAAGGCGCGAACCAGCGGCCATGACGCTGTCGCCAGGATCGACAGGCACCTGTCAAATTTTATCTCGTTTGCATGCTAGGGGGCAAAGCGAAATGACTCATCAGCACACGTAAAAACAGGGTGTTCAGAATCGGCATTAAAAATAAATCTAGTTGGCTTAAGTACCAATTTCACCATACGATGTTAAATGTTAATCGACTGTTAGTTCATACATTTTGACAGCTGTTAACGCTGTAATCGTCTGTTAAGTGGTTGGTGAAATCGGGTCTTAACGTTGAAAGCAAATTGAAATAACGGAGCTCTTATTTTCGGCACATTCCGGCGAATTCGCAGTCTTTCGCGATTCGTAAAACAAACACGGGGTTGATTTTCCGCTGCATTGGGCCCAATTGTTTTTTATTGGCTGGCAAAAAATGAATGCTGGGCGCGTGTCACACCGTTACGAACGTGAATGAATAATGATTTAAATTCACTAAGGGCCGTATTAAACTCATCTCAACTGTGATCCCCGTCACACGATGCGTCAAAAATGACAGTTTTCTATGGATTGACGTTTACTTTGACGCATCTTGTGACGGGGATCACAGTTGAGATGAGTTTATTAATACGGCCCTAAGACACGCCCTGAGCCTATAGCCAAGTGACACACGCTTCGTAGCGTTTCTGTTCGTTTCGTCTCTAGTCCAATCGCTTCATTGGTAGACCACCTGACTTATCGTATCACGTGATCTACAGCGACGCGATTGGTTTAAAAATGAAACGAATAGAAACGCTAGTTAGCGTAATGCGTCTTGGCTAAGGGCTCTTGTAATTTGACCTTGCACGATTGCGTCAATGTATGTAATCTGAACGCCAAGCAATAGTGTTTGCATTGTTGTTCCGGTGTAAGAATAAGATAGCATAGACGTATTCCATCTAAGTCCTCAAGAATGAAGAAGCATTTCTAGTGAAAGATTGTAATCTTGTGATTTCAAATTTCTATGGGTATCAGATTTCACTTACAATCAGTTAGGCATAAAAAAAAGCGCACGTCTTTATAGATTCTTAATTCTGGTGTTGCAGGCGTCCATAAGCTACTTACCGTCAGGCCATATAAATAAAACCAACATGTAACTTATTAATTACCTTATTTTAAGATAACGAGGATTTTTACTGTAACATAATTTTTTTCTTCTCACCACTAATAAGAAACCTTACTCAAGTAGTCACGGTACGAAAACTTTCGTTAATTTTTAACTCTATTTTAATGCTGTTAAGGTCCAAAAGTTACGAACCTTTTCATACCTTGACTATACACTAGTGATGTACGTAATTAATTATTTATGAAAAACTACATAAAACTTTAGATACAAGCAAGGCGCAATCGATTTGATGTATTTTTAACTAACTTACGTATTCAATTCGAGTAACTATCATATCATGCTATTTTCAAGAATATTTATAGAAATAGAAACATTTATTTGATGATCACAAGAAAAAAAAAACATAGATTAAAGATTACGAAAAGAATGGCAACACACACTGATACCAAAATTAAACAGTAACGGTGCAGTTACACGGGCAACCCTTCGAGCAATAATATATATTATGGAGCGTAATAAATGATTGAGTATTGAGCATTGAATTCCAGGTGATTGCCTTAAAAATCCCATCAAGTATTGATTATTTGTTACATATTTAAAAACAAAACGTATCCATTTTTTAAGTTAAAAAATATAACATACAAGAAAGGTATCAACAAAACGGAATAAAAACAATTTATAATTTAAAATTTAATCCATCAACAAAACATCCCACTGTGTAACAACATCCAACTTAAAAAGCCCAATTTATCAAACACCACGCGCGATGAGAGATGCAAATTTAATGTCCATCATACGTCAGCGGACGCGGCAATGTGTTCGCAAAAACACGGCACTATATTAAACGGTGTAA
This sequence comes from Tortrix viridana, assembly GCA_963241965.1. Taxonomy (NCBI): domain Eukaryota; kingdom Metazoa; phylum Arthropoda; class Insecta; order Lepidoptera; family Tortricidae; genus Tortrix; species Tortrix viridana. The sequence goes on from OY725197.1 coordinate 1,728,427, forward strand.
ATCACGTTACGACACGAATATATTTGCGCGGGCTCGCAAATTGCACTACGGTGTTACGGGGGGCGGGAAAAATGACGGAAAAATTTTCTCGTCGTGAATTCGCACTTAAACACAGAGTAGGTACTGTTAGCATCAAATAAATAGGAGCAGCGAAAGTGGCCAAATATATCGCAACACGTCTTTATTACTATAGGAATAAGAATGTGTTGCGATATATTTGGCCATTTTGACTGCTCCTATCTATTTGATGCTGACTGTACTATGCTTCTGCTAGCGACTTAACCGCGCGTCATCCGCTATTTCCTCGATAACTCGTTTTTCCGGATAAAACTACCTAATGTCTACGCTTAGGTTGAATTTACTGTTTCAGGCAGTCCCGCTCTGGGCTTTTTTAAACTTCAACTAAAAATCATAAAAATAAAACCGGGCAAGAGCTTGTCGGACCACGCTCAGTGTAGGGTTCCGTCGCCATTCTTACAAACGCATACAACAATGCCCAAATGACCTGCATCTTTCTGTTGACCATAATGGCATATTCGATGAACCGTTTAAATCATAAGTACAGTCAAGGGCATTAATATCTACACATCCATCGCGTCAAATATATGTATAATAAATATAATAATAATCTAGCCTATATACGTCCCACTGCTGGGCACAGGCCTCCACTCACAACGAGAGGGTTTGGGCTATAGTTCCCACGCGGGCCCAGTGCGGAATGGGAACTTCGCACACACCGTCAAATTGCAGGTGTGTGCAGGTTTCCTCACGATGTTTTCCTTCACCGAAAAGCTCATGGTAAATTTTCAAATTATATTTCGCACATAAATTCCGAAAAACTTAGAGGTGCGAGCCCGGGTTCGAACCCACGACCCTCTGCTTAAGAGTCGGCAGGTTAAACCATTAGGCTACCATGGCTTTTTATATATGTATATGGACCTTATTGCCAGTGGCATAAAGGCGTATAGATTTTTGAGGTCTTGGGAACGTATATATATTTATGCCCTTAACTGTACCTTTTATTATACCAAGACTCCACAATACTTTCCGCACCTGTCATTCTATAAAAACCTCAATAAAACATGCATACCCGTCCATTTCAATTCAAACGAATCAATTTTTATAACTCCCTACCGAATTAAAGGGAATTTACTCATCCTCCGCGCTATGGGAGCTTTGAGAGCTTCCAAGTTTATGCGAGTATAAAAGCTTTTGTTGGTATTTGGTTAAAGCTCTGCTAGTGCTTCAGGATTCTATCGTTGATAAATATTTGTATCTTAGAAGCTTGCGCTTTTATGCTTAGATATAATACAGGGTATTGGAGATCGTGTACAGGAAATTTAAACGGTTTTAGAGAATTCTGTTGAAATGAAATTCAGTAGTATGAGCTTTTCGGTGAAGGAAAACATCGTGAGGAAACCTGCAAGAAATTTGACGGTGTGTGCGAAGTTCCCAATCCGCACTGGGCCCGCGTGGGAACTATAGCCCGAACCCTCTCATTGTGAGTGGAGGCCTGTGCCCAGCAGTGGGACGTATATAGGCTGGATTATTATCATTATTATATATAATAGGTTAGCCTAGTTCGTGACCCTGCCTACAAAGCTTGCGTGCTGACCGTGTTTGATTCCTGATAAAGGCACGTGTGATAAGACCGGGTATTTGTACTATCACTACATAGTATAAATACTATATATATATAACTACATAGTATGACGACGCAGTTAGCTTAGTTGGTAGTGACCCTGCCTACGAAGCTAGCGGTCCCGGGTTTGAATCCCGGTAAGGGCAAATATTTGTGTGATGAGCGCGAGTATTTGTTCCTGAGTCATGGATGTTTTCTATATATTTTAGTATGTATTTCTCTATATAAGTATGTATATCGTTGCCTGGTACCCATAGTACAAGCCTAGAGCTTAGTTTGGGACTAGGTTAATCTGTGTGAGATTGTCCCCTGATATTTATTTATTTATTTAAAGCAAAGCTTCCCGCCGTCTGTCCCTCTGTATGTACGCTCAGATCTTTCAAACTACGCAACGGATTTTGATGCGGTTTTCACCATCAGTTAGATAATTTTTCACGGAAGGTTGATATGTATACCCGGAGCGAAGCGAGGGCGGGTCGCTAGTATTATATATTCAATAAATAAATAATTAATAAATATTAAAAATTGACCTAGTCCCAAACTAAGCTCTAGGCTTGTACTATGGGTACCAGGCAACGATATACATACTTATATATAGAAAACATCCACGCCTCAGGAACAAATACTCGCGCTCATCACACAAATATTTGCCCATACCGGGATTCGAACTCGGGACCGCGTAGGGTCACTACCAACTAGGTTAACCGCGAAAATAAAAAATATCAGGGGACTGTGGTAACTGTATTGTTTTTTAATTATCTAATGCTTGTTTAATTTGAGCTGGCGCCCTACTCCAAATAAAAACTTCATAATTGCGGTGGAGGGGCGCGTCATTACAACGTAGGATAGAAAACGAACGGCGAAGTAAAATCAGTTGAAACAGCAACACTCGCGGAACCGATAACCGATAAGTCTAACTCCAAACTGATATTGTAATCCATCAATAACATAAGGCCACGTCACACTGGTCACAACAAATCGCGTTTTGATACAAAAAAAAACGTTTTCTTTCTCACTCTAAGGTTAACAATAAATACGACGCGGTTAGCCTAGTTGGTAGTGACCCTGCCTACGAAGCTAGTGGTCCCGGGTTCGAATCCCGGTATGGGCAAATATTTGTGTGATGAGCGCGAGTATTTTATCCTGAGTCGTGGATGTTTTCTATTTATAAGTGTATTTATCTATATAAGTATGTATATCGTTGCCTAGTACCCATAGTACAAGCCTAGAGGTTAGTTTGGGACTAGGTCAATTTGTGTGAGGTTGTCCCTGATATTTATTTATTTAACATGAATAAATCCTACTGTAAATGTGAAAGTATGTATGGATGTTTGTCTTTCAATCACCTCTAAACGGCTAAACGGATTTGGATGAAATCTGGCGCACGGATAGTCCGTATCCTGGATTAACATGTAAGTTACTAGCGACCGGCCCTCGCTTCGCTTCGGTTACATAAGTTAAAATATAGCCTATAGCGACCCGCCCTCGCTTTGTTCCGGGTTGTATTATATACATAAACCTTCAATGAAGAATTATCTAATTGATGGTGAAAACCGCATCAAAATCCGTTGCGCAGTTTTAAAGATCTAAGCATACATAGGGACAGACAGACGCGGAGGACTTCATCTTATACTACTCGTAAGTATATATTTTCATCCCAGAACATTTGATAGCTCCCGGGGAAGAAACAAAAAACTACCTCGCGGACGAAGTCGGCAAGATGCAGTAATTAATAATTACAACTAAACTAAGACGTAAAAACTAAAACTAAATAAGATTATTTAATTTTAATCTTATTCTTAACGTCATTCTCATTCTTATTTTCATTATAAATTCAATTTAATCGTGAAAAGGTAACACGTTTATCTACGCCGCATCTACCAGGAAAGGTTTGCAAATTCTACTGATACAAATATTAAATCCTTCTAGAATCGCGTGGAAATAAAAACCATATAATAACAGTAGGTATGTAATATAAATATATCATAATTATACTCTAGAGGGTCCATGATGATCTCATAGTCTTAAGTGGGTGATAGACGTACGAACTTAAAGTCTGCGGTTTTTAAGATCGCGAACTTACTTGGCTCGACGTCGGCGATACACGCGCCAACTTACTCATACCGTATCGCGATGTCGTCCACTGAAGAAGCTTTGTGTTATTTAGGAATTATATCGTATTACATTTCAAAAACTAAAAACAATAGACGAAGGCGAAAAGTGTGGGTTAAGAACTGGCTTACAAAAAGAGAGCGTTTATCACATGTGAATTTAGTAAGAGAGTTACGTGAAGAGAAGGAAGATTTCCAGAATTATTTCAGAATGCCTGAGCCTGTGTATGAAGAACTTTTGTGTTTAGTCACACCAATTATAGCTAAACAGGATACTTGCATGAGAGAAGCTATTTCACCGCATGAACGTTTAAGTGCAACATTACGATTTTTGATAACTGGTGGAACATATACAGATGTAATGTATTCGTCAGCGATATCAAGACAGTCATTGGGGTACATAATTCCTGAGACATGTGACGCAATCTACTCTGCACTGAAAACATATTTGAAGGTATGTATCATTTATTACATACTTTATAAATAAAATAACTCAGTACAAATAATCAGACTTTATTTTGCAATGGCACATTAACATTAATGCTTAACAAATAAATTTACTCTTGAACATATACAAATGTAACGTACTATTTTATTTATTTTTAGTGATTATTATTAAACGCGTCTCTATTATTATTAAAGTTTAAATATTCAACCAGGGTGTCCGGGATAGTAATAGTTTGCGAATCTTGTGTCAAGTTAAATGCTTGAGTTTCTTGCAGCTGGACTGGAACAGCTGGCATGTGTATCAATGGTCTTTGGGGTACCTGGACTGGAACTGGATTATGTATACTTGTATTGAATGTTAATTTTTCAAACCGTCCCAAAAAAATAACTTCATTGATGAGCTTTTCAGCTATGCCTTGTTGAATAGCAGTCATGTTGCGGAGTTTAATTGCGACATTTTTTCCTATAGCATCATATTCATCATCTGGGTTTTGTAATCTTTTACCTATTAACGATATTGTGTCTTCAATGGCGGCATTGCCGTGTCGCTTACGACGTGCAGATGAAGCAGCAGATGTTGCAGGTGTCGCGGGTGATGACACGTTGCAAATGGTACTCTGTAAATAAAAATGATATCATTTATACTGAATTATGGGTCTTTTTGTTACAGTTCCCGAGTTCAGAAGAAGAATGGCTAGCAATTGCTGAAGAGTTTGAGCGTACATGGCAATTTCCAAATTGTTTAGGAGCCGTCGATGGGAAACATGTAGCTATAGTCCCTCCTGCCGGAGCCGGCTCACTTTTTTTTAATTATAAAGGGTATCACAGTATTGTACTTATGGGAATTGCAAATGCAAATTATGAATTTATTTATGTAGATATTGGAACAAATGGACGTATTTCTGATGGAGGTGTATTACAAAAAACTACATTCTTTCAAAGATTGAATTCCAAGCGCTTAAATCTTCCTAGCCCCAGAAAACCAAGCGGACATTCAGAAGAATTGCCTTATGTATTTATTGGCGACGAGGCTTTTCCTTTGAGGACAGATTTTATGAAACCGTACCCACAAAGGCAATCACAGGCTAGCTCAAGTAAGAGGATATACAATTATAGAGTATGCAGGGCTAGAAGAATTATAGAAAATGTTTTTGGAATTCTGGTGGCAAGATTCCACATTTTTCGATCGCCTATAAATACCAGTGTGCACAATATTAACAAAATAGTTTTGGCATGTTGTGTATTGCACAATTTTTTAAGGAAAAAAGTAAGACAAGTTTACAGTCCACATCAGCACTTTGATAGTGAAAATCACGAAAATGGAACTATTGAATTGGGGCTGAGACCGCAAAATGGAGAATTACAGTCACTACAACAAACACATCGTCGTAACCCCACTCAAAATGCAAAAATTATCAGAGAAAAGTATGAAACCTACTTTAATACTAGTGGTGCAGTGTCATGGCAACAAAGAATGATATAATAATAGTATTTTTACCTGGGTATCATTTTCACTATGTTCAGCATCAAATGTATTTTCATTATCATTAGCTGTCTCCTGTTCGCTGCTGTCTATATTGTCAGTTGATTGTTCACCTGTAATTAAATAAAAACCCTCTAAATTAACTTTTGGTTTTAATGTTCAACATCACAATGTCATTATTGTAATGAAACAAAGTGCTATAATAGGTACTCTATTTTAGGTACCTACCTAATTTAGGCACAGGCATAACAAAGAATACGCACGTATAATATAATAGTGTATAGAGAAATTCTTTAATAAATAATTAAACTTACCTTGGCCTTGATCTTTGAGAAATTCAAGCTGACTGTAATACCATAATTTTGGCACGTATACCTGGTCAGTTCCTGAACCTGTCTTCTTGCTATCTTGCACTTTTTTATGTTCTTTTCGGAACCCAGCCCTTAATGAATTAATTTTTTTCTTGACGTTCTCAATCGTAGCATCTCTTTCTACCTTCCGTATAATTTCTAATAAATTATTGTATGCTTGAAGCTTCAAATTTTTGTCTTTGTAGTCGTTGCTTCTAATTTTCCAAAGACAAGGGTTATTTAGGAAAGCTTCTATAAATTCGGTTAGCAGTTCATGCGAATAAGTTCGAAAATCACACATTTTGAGAAATTTCTGAATCAAAATTAACAAAAATTGCAATTTAAACAAGCGTACGCGTCCACGGACTGGCGAAACAAAATGGCGGCTCGCGGCTCGCAGTGCTGCCACACGTACGAGCCAAGACGAGCTACGAGTAAGATTTCAAACCGGTTGGATCGCCGACGAACTTACTCGGCGGTTTTAAAGTACGCGTACTTACGGTGACACACGAGCGAAAAAGGTCGTCGAGCCATAAGTACGCGTACTTGCTCGCCCGTCTATCACCCACTTTAAGCCTGAAGTTAAAAGTTTTAGCAAACATTTTGAACAAAGCAATAAGGTAGTATGTCCCCTTGTTTTGCAGACACTCATTTCATCGAAAGCTAATTTCTGCTGAAACCTTATTGTTTTCAGGTTATCTTAAGCATTGGTTACGTAGGTTAGACCTGTGACCACCAAAAAATTATAACTCCTGCACGTGGAAATGGTTGCCGATGAAATGAAAATTCGGCGAAGTAAAACAATCTATGAAACGAGTGTCGACGATTCAAGGGTACACTCGGAACCATTGTCAAAAACATTTAAGATTAAAGTAACTCACAGAAGTTCCAGGGCATGCGGGCACCGTGGGCAACGAGAAAGCGGACGAACTCGTACGAGTAGGAGCTAAGGGAACACAGTTTGGACCGGAGCCATTCTTTGGCATCCCCAAAAGCCTAACAAAACTCACCCTGCGGACATATTACTATTATGCATTCAACATTGGAGGGCAACTCCAGGTTTAAACCATTCCAAAGCCCTTATAAGAGTATTTAGCAAAAAGGCAGCTACGGAGGCCTTAGCGCTAAGTAGGAACCAACTTCGCAACCTGTTGCCTAAACAAGCACATGCAGACGATTGGGAAATGTGACACAGGGTTGTGCAGACTCTGCCATCTGGCGGAGGAAACACCTCTGCACATTCTCACCGTCTGCCCGACCATAATGCGTCATCGTAGCTCCTCATTAGGAAAGCACATAATGTGCCCAGAGGAGATCAAGTATCTCAGCGCCAAAAATGTCTTGCAATTCCTTGAATTAGGTTAGGTTGTGGCGATCACAATAGATCAACTCTGTTCGCAGTGATAATAGGTTATTTAGCCTTGAATAGCCGCTCCCTGAATAATAATAATAACTCACAGAGAGTCAATAAATCTTCAGATCTGTGTACGCTCGCTTAAACCAAAACCTGTCCTTACTTCGATAGGATTTTGAGCATGTTAGCCGATCCGCTGTTGGTATGTACTTAGTAAATACCCGCTAAGTCCTACAGATATTGCGATTGGTCGCAGACTACTGCTCGAATAGGGGTGTAGGTAGACTTTTTTTTTTTTATAGATATACTAAATATAAAAAAGATAAAAGATATTTATTCAGTAAGTAGGCCGCACGGGCACTTTTACACGTCAAAATCTACCAGCGCTTCCCAAGCGCTGGTAGATTTACACGGCTACATGATATATATCTAAAAAAAAATATTTAAAAAAATCACTCGCATATTAATTTAAAATGCCTTAAAATAATTTTCGTTTTAAAATTTCCCGCTAAAACGCTAACTTCTGTCATGGCGTCGCTATGACGTCACGATCCTCTAAACACTAGTATATTCTAAAGTACTCTGTGGGCTCACGCAAATCTTGTTTCTTGGCAAATGTCAAAATGTTGATTGTTTAGAGGACCGTGACGTCACGCGCTGTTTGCGGTCACGTGATAACGAGGATGAAATATTCATTTTTGTATAATTAATTTAAAAGATATTATAAATATAATAGTCACGAAAGTGTGATTTTCGGTAATTGTATATTAAACACTACCGGAAAAAAAATGTATTTATTTTCGTTTAGTGTCTACACCCCAATTTAGACTATGCTCATATTTTGTTCATACATAACACTTTAGGTACCGAACGAATATACTTAATGGGGTTGCTTTGATTAATTTCAAAAATATCCTGTATTTATTAATATATATAATATATATTTAGTAATAAAATGTATACTGATTTGGAGTAACTTAAAGCAGTTACGGGTGACCTACGATAGATGGGTCAGGAGAAAAAAACTAGAGCTCTCTCCATAATGGAAAGCTATGGAAAGGGCTATGCTCGGCATATCTCTGCGAGATCGAATCAGAAATGAGGAAATCCGCAGGAGAACCAAAATCACCGACATAGCCCAGCGAATTGCGAACCTTAAGTGGCAGTGGGCGGGGCACATTTCACGTAGAACTGTTGGCCGTTGGGGCGGAAAGGTTCTAGAGGCGGCCGCGGACCAGAGAAATATGTGTTGTTTGTGTTTGTAAGAATGGTAACGGAACCCTAAGCATGGTCCGACATGCTCTTGCCTAGTTTTTTTTATATTCGTTGCCCTTCTTTTGGCTTTCGTGAACAGGTTATTATTTATATTTTCTTATCAGTCTAAGAACTGGAAGAGCGTTGTGCTTGACTGCTAGAACAGTTTACGAACTAAGTTTATGTTAGCAAAGTTTTGATGAGTTTAAGCTACGAAATTGGTTTAATAGAAATTTCTAATGGGGCTTCCACACGATACAATTTGATTGCCCAATTCAATTGGCAAATTGAATTGGCTACAGTCGGATTGTCCGTCCACACGTACCATAGTTCCACAGTTCCACACTACACAATTTATTTATTTATTTAGGATTGTCAACAGTGTATAAGTACATTGTTTAGTGGGAAACAATAAAATGTACTAGGTTTTCATCTAAATGCTACACTAATTACAGACAACCACAGCATGCTATAGGTTGTTTTTAGAGAAAACACAAAAAAGTCAGAATTACTACAAACATTACTTTACATAGGTTCTTGGCAATTTCAGATACTGAGAACCGAATACAACAAAATCAAATTCAATTTTAAATTATATATAAAACTAGTGACTACTACTCAGTTTAACTAATCAATAACTAATAATTTGATTGCCAATCTAGTCAAATTGGTCGTAAAATTGTATAGCGGATGCCCCGTAACGCAATAGCTTCTGCCCGCAACTCTGTTGTGTGTAGAAATAAAAACTTGTTTAACAAATATCAGGGAGCAATCTCACCAAAAATAACCTACAATACAACTGCGCTGCGCTGCAGGATGGTGCGGGTAGGATTACCAGATGGTCGGGATTCATCTGGATTGTTGCTGAGAAAAACTGCTGTGACATACAGACAAAAGTCTCACCATAACCGCCATCTTGGACCCCAATTCCGGACTGCAAGCTGCCACACCGAATACGGCGCTCTACGTGTCGCGCCTGCACAACTCCACATCGATGGGTGACGTGGTGGGCTACGTTAGAAGACAGGCTACATTCTGAGGCTGTTCCAGCTGCAATCGCGGCGCTATGTGCACTTCGCTTCATTCGTGGTGCGAGTGCCGCGGCCGCTGGGAACGCTTGAGCCGCCTGCCTTCTGGCCGAAAGACGTCGTGTTCCGGCGGTTCCGGGGCAGTCTGCCAGCGAGCATGACTTCGAACGCTGCGATTCAACAGAGCCACGCTGTTTTGTCGCCAAAATGTTGTTTATTATATGTATTTTATTCAGTAAGGTGTTAATCTATGGGCCTAGTTAATCTATGGGAAAATAAATTAATTTGATTTGATAACGGTTCCTTTTTTACTATTATGATACGGAACCCAAGAAATATTTCAACAAAGCACCAAACTTTGCACTCTTTCCATCTATTGATGTACAGAACATACCTCGTTTCCTTTTACCTAGAACTTTACTATTTCGCTCCACCTTCCGGCGTACCAACACAACAAACAGAAAAGAACTTACAAAGACTTACAATCAACCAGCCTGTACTTGATTGGCTCAAACGTAACGAACTTAAAAAAAAGAAAAGGCAAAGGCCTCAACTTCTGCCGCTTGATTGTTGGTAAAGAAAAAACAAAAGTATCAAGTTACCGAAATGAGTGGGAATTATACATGCGTAAGAAGCAAGTTTTGTTCGGAAAATCCCCCGGGATGGTTATGTAAAAAATCTGTAATGCAAAGAAAATTGTTGGGAAGTTTGCCCCGCTCTGAATTTCTAAGTGGAGTTTGGAATTTATATAAGTATTCTTACACCTGCATTTTGAGCGTTACTAATGCGCGGGAAAAGTAAAAATTGCCGCCATTTTTCGACGCCATGTTGGCATCGTTTGAGTAGATTTTTTTGTCATTACGAAAGTTGCGTTTTTAAATATGAATGAAATTGGAGTTCAGTTGAAAAAGTTGCCTCTGCCTTTTTTTATGACATGTTCTTGCGTCTATGATGCATCTGCGTAGAAAAAAATATAAAAAAGCCGGTCAAGTGCGAGTCGGACTCGCGCACCGAGGGTACCGTATAAACTTGTAGGTATGTAAATAGTTCTTAAATCACGGGAATACAATAGAAACAAATTCCCGTATAAACTGACACGCACTAAGTCCAAAGAACTGCTGAAGAAATCCTTTTCGCGATTTATTTCGAAGACTGTTACTTTGACTGACTTGTGTAAGGTTATGAATAATAAGGTTCATAAGAGTTAAATATAATAAACTTGTTTCATTCTATTACTGAAGCTTAAAGACATATAAGCCCATATAATTATGTGGTCCAATGATCGCAACCTTCCCCTATACATACCCACATCTTTCAAAAAATGTTTATTCAATTTTTTTGTTTTTTTTCTTTTTAATATTTTTCTTTCTCTGGAGTCGGTGTATAGCCTTCTGAATCATCAGCTGACTGTCTATTACTTAGCTTAAAATCATTGTTTTTCGCGTCAAACGTGGCGGATTGATTCGACGTCGATGATAAAGTTAGGTTTAAGGTAGTTTTTATTTTTATTTGTATTCCTATTCTGTAATAAATAATAAATGAAAAATGAAAATGAAAATATTTATTTCATATAAACACATATATACATGAAACAGTGGTTTTGGGCCCTGAGCTAGGATGCCCTGTGTTACAGGACCCAAATAAATATCAGGGGACAATCTCACACAAATTGACCAAGTCCCAAACTAAGCTCTAGGCTTGTACTATGGGTACCAGGCAACGATATACATACTTAAATATATAGAAAACATCCATGACTCAGGAACAAATACTCGCACTCATCACACAAATATTTGCCCATACCGGGATTCGAACCCGGGACCGCTAGCTTCGTAGGTAGGGTCACTACCTACTAGGCTAACCGCGTCGTCTGTATAATCTTCATGCTAAGAACTGGTGTGGCAATAATTATGTATTGTCTTTCAGAGCTCAATAGCTGACCTTTTTACTCGACTACCTAAAAAATTATTAATAACTAGTGGACCCGGTAGACGTCGTCCTGCCCGATCGCAGAGCCACCTACCGGGTCCAACTGTAAATATAAACCACCCCTGTATCAAAGCGAACAAAACAAAAAAAGAATTTTGAAATCGGTCAAGCCGTTTTTGAGTTTTAGCGAGACTAACGAACAGCAATTCATTTTTATATATATAAGATAGATAATATGTTTTGTTAAATAAAAAATCAGTGTCCATTTTAACCTGATTCATTATTAAGCCATTATTTTTGTAACTATACCAAATTCAACCATTATCAATTTTAAGAATCTTAATCGATAAATACTCATTAATAATGATTTAGCAGCAATACTGTGTGGACGTTAAATGTGACGTTCTCAATATAAAGGAAGGCAGTTACGCTCTTCTTATTCTTGTAACTATACGAATACTATGGTAACAGTTCTAAAAACAGCGTAACCGCCTGCCTCCATAAGGTCCCTTTATATTGAGAACGTCACAAATAATGAACCTTTTGTATTTAGTGGCTCTGTGAGCTGTAGACCTCGCGACAAACTTAACTTTGCCGTTGCACAATTGTTATCCCCATACATCGAGATAGGTCGCGGTCAGTTTACCAACACCGCAAATAATTTTGTAATCCTATAAACCCTATATCTCCTTCATTTTGAAAAATTTCGAAAAACAAAAAAAAACATATAATTATCGAACTGCTCACAATATATCACGAGAATCTGTTGAGAAATGCGGCCGGACGAAAGTTTTCGAAACTGAAACGGCGACGCTTCGCTACGCGCTCGCGCAGTCAATAAATAACCTGACCTTATGGAGGCAGGCGGTTACGCCGTTTTAAGAACTGTTGCCATAGTATTCGTATAGTTACAAGAATAAGAAGAGCGTAACTCCCTTCCTCCACAAGGTCCCTTTATATTGAGAACGTCACAAATATCACGAACAATTTCGCACAAATTGTTATGGTGACTAAATAATAATAATCGTCCATTTTTACAATGCCTGGTTCATTATTTAGTCATTTAACGTTAACAACAACATCAAAATTAACTATTATCAGTTTTTACGATCTTTATGAATACTTAGTAACCATTTGTCGTATAGCATTAGCATTGAGTTGTCGTACAATGAGTATAATATTATGTATTTTTATTTCATTATTTTTTTTCACGGCTCAAATATCTGAAGCGGTATGTTACCTAGCTTTAATATATCTATATCAGTCTGTTGTTGTCTTAAAGATTTTTAACATGCATGCACGAGATAAAATTGGACAGGTGCTAGGGAAATTAATACATCTATTCTATATTCTAACGTAATACTCAACGCTAGAGGTTTAAATAAAAGTGTCCCGTCCTGACTTTTATTACCTTTTATTATTAAGCGACTAGCGCTTTTCACATTTTATAGCGATTTTATCAAGACAGGACACTTTTATTTTAAACCGTTAAGTCTTACATTAGAATATGGAATAGATGTATTCATTTCCCTAGCACCTGTCAAATTTTGTTGAATACTAGGGGGCCAGATCCCTTAGCCAAGATGCCCATCGCTAACTAGCGTTTCTTTTCGTTTAGTTTTTAAACCAATCGCGTCATTGGTAGATCACGTCATACGGAGAGTCACGTGATCTACCAGTGACGCGATTAGTTTAAAAACGAAACGAATAGAAACGCTAGTTAGCGAAGGGCTCAGTACTGTATTGACGTATTGTTACAGAAAAAGTACAAAGTGAAACTCATATCGATAGAGAAATGTAATATTGAAGGCAAAATGGACGATAGCGAGCCGGTGGTCTACGAAACATCGACGAAGAAGATGAATAAACACGTATCCGTGATCAGGACTAACTTTACAATACTTCGGACTGTCGGGCCAGTGCTTGTGAGTAAATATTATCATCAAATCCCTAATTGATAATGGGGGGATCCCATCATAATAAGGGTATGAGGTCCCCGTGATACAGATAAAGTACCCGTGATAAAGAAACATGGGATCTCCAAGATATAAATCATTTGTTAGAAACCTCAAAAGCGGGAGCGGGTCTAGTCGCATACATATTAAGTCATAATTTTTTTTTGTCATACACCCTTTCAGGCTGAAATTACAGGATTTAATAAACATCCATCGTGTATTTATTTAGGTTAGGTATCGTTCGATAAATTATGACTTAAAACACATTATGACTAACAATATGTATGCAACCCAATATGGACCCCTCAAAAGCATAAATTTCTCGTAGCGATTCGCATTACAAGTGTCTTTATTACTCGGAAAATAAGATGCTACAAATCAAATATACTAATTTGAACAGCCACGCGAAAAATTGCTTCAAGCAAAAAGAGCTATTGAAATTTTGTTCAGCCGAAGTGAAATGCGATTCTGTGAATTGTTATAAGAAATTTATGCTTTTGAGGTAAAGTTTTAACAAATGATATAAATAAAGGGTCCCCGGTCTCCATTATAATAGATACTTGGGGTTCCTATAATAATAGAGATATGGGGTCCACATGATAATAAGATCCTAGGTGCTCCATGAAAATAGAAACATAAGATCCCCATGATAATAAGATCCTAGGTGCCTCATGGAAATAGAAACATGGGATCCCCATGATAATAAGATCCTAGATGCCTCATGGAAATAGAAACATGGGATCCCTATGATAATAAGATCCTAGGTGCCCCATGAAAATAGAAACATGGGGGTCCCCATGATAATAAGATCCTAGGTGCCCCATGGAAATAGAAACATGGGGATCCCCATGATAATAAGATCCTAGGTGCCTCATGGAAATAGAAACATGGGGATCCCCATGATAATAAGATCCTAGGTGCCTCATGGAAATAGAAACATGGGATCCCCATGATAATAAGATCCTAGGTGCCTCATGGAAATAGAAACATGGGATCCCCATGAAAATAAGATCCTAGGTGCCTCATGGAAATAGAAACATGGGGATCCCCATGATAATAAGATCCTAGGTGCCTCATGGAAATAGAAACATGGGATCCCCATGATAATAAGATCCTAGGTGCCCCATGAAAATAGAAACATGGGATCCCCACGATAATAAGATCCTAGGTTCCCCATGGAAATAGAAATATGGGATCCTCATGATAATATAAACATTAGGAACATAGGTATTAGGTTAGGAGTCGTAATTGCCTATTCTAGGTTGCTTTTAGGAGGATAATAGAATAAATCTGAAATCTCCATGATGATCTTGATTTCCTACAAAGACCACACGGTCATAGAAAAATAGAGTGTCTATGATAATCGAAAAAAACTGGTCCTCACGATAACATAAGAACGAGGTCTCTTAATTAATTAAAAATATCCCCATTATACAGGGTGACTGGTATAATATTAATAATAATAATAATCCAGCCTATATACGTCCCACTGCTGGGCACCGGCCTCCACTTACAATGAGAGGGTTTAGGCTATAGTTCCCACGCGGGCCCAGTGCGGATTGGGAACTTCGCACACACCGTCAAATTGCTTTGCAGGTGTTTTTTTTTCCTCACGATGTTTTCCTTCACCGAAAAGCTCATGGTAAATTTACAAATTATATTTCGCAAATAAATTCCGAAAAACTTAGAGGTGCGAGCCCGGGTTCGAACCCACGACCCTCTGCTTAAGAGTCGGCAGTTTAAATCACTAGGCTACCACGGCTTTTTTTGTACAGAGACAGGGTGACTGGTAATTCCACCTATTCCTTGAAAGGGGTATACTAGGACTTATTTGCAATGTTTTTAGCCCAGTCAACTAGCGTTCTAAATTCGGTAGTTTTCGAGTTATTCGAGTTTTTAGTTTTTTTCGAAAAAACACCGTCTTCTTACCTAAAAATAGCAATTGTATACAAACCGAATTTCGACCCCTGCCCTGGTTGACTGGGCTTAAAACATTGCAAATAAGCCTGTAACCCCTTTCAAGGAATAGGTCGAATTACCAGAGCCCTTAGCCAAGATGCCCATCGCTAACTAGCGTTTCTATTCGTTTCGTTTTTAAACCAATCGCGTCACTGGTAGATCACGTGACTCTCCGTATGACGTGATCTACCAATGACGCGATTGGTTTAAAAACTAAACGAATAGAAACGCTAGTTAGCGATGGGCATCTTGGCTAAGGGCTCAGTCACCCTGTCTCTGTTTCACCCTGTCTGCAGTTTAACTTCAGGATCTACCAGCTCAAGAACGCTTCGGTCAAGGATATGATCTTAAAGATGGACAAGGTGGACTGCCACAACCCCATCCTGTACCAGATGGTGAGAGTGTTTCACCTGAAGATGGACAATAACTGTATCGCTTCTCCAGTACGTCGTCTACTTTATTCCTTTTCTTACTTTCAATTTTTCATATCCTAGATCCTAGGTGCCCCAGCTTAGGCTGCCTTTCCACTAAGGTGGAGACGAGCGGAGCGGAGCCGAGATGTGTATGAATGGACCAATCACATTGCTTGTAAATCCGCATCTCGTCTCCGCTCCGCTTCAATGGAAACAGTCAAGCGGAGACGACTGTATCAAATTTGTATAGTACGCCACTTATCTTCGCTCGTCTCCGCCTCAGTGGAATCACATACATCGTTTCGCAGCTCCGCTCTATTCATCTCCGCTCGTCTCCGCCTCAGTGGAAAGGCAGCCTTAGATATATCTTGTTGGCATCAGCACCGGAGTGTGACCTGCTGGCGTGGCGATGGATGTGCGCTCGGAAGGAATGCTTGAGATTATGCGAGGCATAGATACGTTCAGAGTGTCAAAAATATGCATTCACGACCTTATTACGGCGACATAAGATCGTGGTTACATATTTCTGAGGCTTTGGGCGTATCTATGTTTATAACCTTCATCATCATCATCATCATCATTATCAGCCGCATGACGTCCACTGCTGGACAAAGGCCTTCTTCAAGGTTATCCACAACTGAATAATCTTACTGTACCTTGATTTTATTAATGTAGTTTCAGTGTATTAGTTCTATGACTGTATATAATAATGCTGTATAGATATATTAGGCCTCATAAGAAGGCTCAAGGTCACTCAAAGGGCGATGGAAAGAGCTATGCTGGGTGTCTCCTTGCGAGATCGAATCAGAAATGAGGAGATCCGCAGGAGAACTTTATAGCTCATCGAATTGCAAACCATAAGTGGCAGTGGACGGGGCACGTTGCTCGTAGAACCGATGGCCGTTGGAGCGGAGAAGTTCTAGAGTGGCGGCCGCAAAGTGGGAGACGAAGTGTCGGCAAGCCTTCCACAAGGTAGACCGACGATCTGATAAAGGTCGCGGGAAACCGCTGGATGACAGCAGCAGAGGACCGGTCGTTGTGGAAAACCTTGGTTAAGGCCTTTGTCCAGCAGTGGACGTCTTGCGGCTGATGATGATGATGATGATGATATACATTATTTATGAAATATAATTGTGACGTTCTCAATATAAAGGGACCTTATGGAGGCAGGCGGTTGCGCCGTTAATAGAACTGTTACCATAGTATTAGTATAGTTACAAGAATAATAAGAGCTTAACTGCCTTACTCCATAAGGTCCCTTTATATTGAGAACGTCACAATTAATAAATATAAGCCTCGGCCGGGGGGCTGTTTCTGGACTTGTAAATAGCGCGACCGCGCTATCTCAAGGTCGTCCAGCAACCGCTCGCTTCCCGGCCTCTACAATATGTGACGTTCTCAATATAAAGGGACCTTATGGAGGAAGGCAGTTACGCTCTTCTTATTCTTGTAACTATACGAATACTATGGTAACAGTTCTAAAAACGGCGTAACCGCCTGTCTCCATAAGGTCCCTTTATATTGAGAACGTCACATATCATCTTTTACCAAAAAGACGGTAATTTTCTTGTCTGAGAGATCGCTGGTATCGGTATGTTTTTTACAGGGGCACTACTTAACGGATTACATTAATCTGCAGGACTTTACGTGGGTGCTAAGCAAACTCATGGTCACCCCTGGCAAGTAAGACATTCAGATTTACTTTTGTTTTTATTTTTTAGTTTTAATTTGTATTCTTACACTATTATAGAAAACTAACGACCTGCCCCGGTTTCGCGCGGGTGCAATAAATAAATATTTCATACAAACCTCGTCTTGACTAAAAATAAACATGATTTAAAACACACAAGGTACGTTTATAGTAATTTTACTAATTTAAAACTTGCACTTTTCGCACAGAGTATGGTAATATAATATAAGTAACGTCTGAGTAGGGCCTAGTGTAATTTTGCAACATCTTTTACGTCTCGATCGCGTTGGCGTTTAGTCTCAATTAGTATGGAAGTGTGACAGCGCCCCTTGCGGCGCGTATTCGAAACATTAGACAGTGGAACTAAGTGACACTTTTACGCAAACGCGATCGAAACGTAAAAACGTTGCAAAACTTACACTGAGTAAATCTCGTGATTCGAATAAATCGAAATTCAAAAACCATAACAGTATCGGCACGTGAACTTTACATTACAACCGTAGATTGGACACCGCGACAGCAGCACCGCTGACTGACGTAAAGCTAGTTATAACCTAGTTTCTGAACACGTTATAGAGGTTTTACGGTATGGGTGTAGAAAAATTGATTTTATCTACACACATATCATAAGTCCTCTATAATGCGTTCAGAATCCGTTGGCAATGACCAGCATTACAACAATCAATTTTACTATGATAATTTTCTTATCTGTAGCAGTAACATAATGTTCCTATAACGATATAAAATTTGATAAATTAATGAGTTTCAAATTTCGAACATGTTTGAAAAAACAAAACAATTTTATTTGACCTCAATTCTAATATCACTCGAGATGACATTTAATTCGAAATGAAATGTCAATTGCATACAATTTTGACAAATCTCGTATGTTACTTGATAATTTGATATTGAACGATATGATAGTAGAGGCTTACTCTAGATTGTCTCTGAATTTAAAAAAAAATGTACGGTTGCCGCCGTTTTTGACGTTCTAATAATTGATCAATGCCGGCTATGCCGGTCGTAACATGCGGTTCCTGAACACATCATAGAGAGCTTATAATATGTATGTAGATAAAATAGTGTATGTAACTGTACATAATTAGGCATTAAAACACTCGTGTGATGCTATTATGAAACTCGCCTGTCGGCTCGTTTCATAAACACACACTCTTGTTTTAATGCCTCTCATTATGCACCAGTCACATAAACTACTATTACGTATACATTGTACATGATTAGCATATTGGTTTACTTAAGCCATTTAGTATTTCTACACACTGAAGGTTACGTTTTATTTTATTTAGGTACCTACTTACATATATTAAAATGTACCTACATGTGTTTTTTTTAAATTAAAGTGTTATATTGTTTCAGACATGTGTATATTGAGTTAGAATTATATACAGAGGCGAAGGGCATCGCAGTATGCCACAGCATTGTTACTGACATATTGGAAGTGAAATGATACGGCGTCTTAAACAATAAAGTTATTTTACTTTATTATATTATTATTTCAACTCACTTATAATGTAACGACATCGATGTGACGGTGACGAAGGGCGAACACACATAAACACGTTACAACATCGTGACGAGCCACGTCCAGACAACGTGACGCGCATCGTGGCACGTCACGACGTCGTTGATATAATGCTAAACAAACTATGACCCTATTTATACTACGATTAGGTGTTGATTGTGACGATCCTCACGTTCAATGTCACGCCGACGCAACGTTGAACGTTGTCGTAACGTGGCACGTCTCGACGTCGTAACGTGTGTTCGCCCGAACCCTTTTGCGGATTATAGTTATCACTTTTTATGTATCCTGACGAAGCCTGTGTTGTGGATGTAATTTGTATTTTCCTGGTTCCTTTTGTACACAGTTTTAATGTAACGAATAACCCCTAAAAACGAAAATAAAACCCGTCCGCGGCGGTTTATTCAATACAACCTATATAATAATTTAACTACTCAACCCGCCAACGAACCGCCGAATTCCAAATTCCAAATTTAAACGTTCAGAATTCAAATAACTGCCAGGAACTGGAAGTTTATGGTCTTGTTCGAAACTTTTTAAACAGATGTTTCAAGGGACGTCAACTCTTTAAAAGTTAGAGCCGTGACCTTTGTGCAGACGGTCTGTAGGACGCACGTTTTAATTATTTTAATAAAAACTGCTACTAAAGTGCTGGCCTGTTTTCAGGGTTCCTTATGAAAATGGTAAAAGGAACCCTTAATAATAAAAATAAGCTTTAATGTCACCGATGTTTTCGTCAGCAACTTTTATTGAAACTTCAAAAGGGGGTTGCGGAAAAAAATTGATGTACCCCATTGGGTATCGTTGCTTAGAGCTCGTCCAGTAGATAAATACTGTTTTTTTTTTATATTTTGAAACAAAGGAATGAGAAGCTACCAAAATCAGCTCTTTTTTACAAAATATTCTTCCGAAGAATTTTTTAACTTCCCATTGACCTATGAACTTGAAATTTGGTGATCATTTTTATTATTACGTATATTTTACCAACAAATACAAATTATATTCAAACAATTTGGTACGTAACCCTAAATTTGCGGAGTCCGACACGCACTTGGCAGGTTCTTTTCTTATCTGTTTTCAATTCGTCAGGCATTCGTATTTGTCGGGAATCGAACCCAGAGCCCTTAGCCAAGATGCCCATCGCTAACTAGTGTTTCTGTTCGTTTCGTTTTTAAACCAATCGCGTCACTGGTAGATCACGTGACTCTCCGTATCACGTGATCTACCAATGACGCGATTGGTTTAAAAACTAAACGAATAGAAACGCTAGTTAGCGATGGGCATCTTGGCTAAGGGCTCTGGACCGCTTCGTCGCCAATGTATACCAACTAAACTAACCGCGTCGCTAAAGTAAATCATTTGAAGAACCGAAGATATATTTAACACCTATTTATAAAAAAAGATGAAGAAAATCGTTTATTTGGTGCATAAAATAATAAATAATAATCATCATCCTCCTAGCGCTTTTTCCTGTTCTTCGTCGGGGTACGCTTGACCATGATCCAGATTCGGCCAGTCTGGTTATTACAGTGGAGCTGCCATCTGACCTCCGTAACCCTTGTGACAGGGGAACCAAACCAATTGAATCATGGTTACTCATTTTGCCTCCTAAATGTGCAGGTTTCCTCACGATGTTTTCCCTCACCCTTAGAGCATCGGTTACCGTGCAGGTAATGTACGTAAGTTAGAAAAACTCATGGTACCTACATGGCGACCGCTTGGGGGTTCGAACTCGGTACCTCACAAACACGAGTCGCCGCTAGCCACTAGGCCACCGACGACGCTCAAATAAATAATAATAATAAGAATAGGCGATCTTAATTAAGCACTTAATAAGAATTCGTGAGTTGGAAGAATGCAAACATGTCAGGCCCCAGTTTTAGAAATTAATTAATATTTCCACAATGGCCGCCGGAGTCATTTGTTACTGGTATTCGGGGACGCGGAGACTAGGGACTTGGCGAAATAAATATTTTTAAACTAGCGACCCGCCCTCGCTTCGCTTCGGTTAAAGTTCCCTCTCGCATTTCCCCCCCTTAAAGTTGAAATATCTAATTTTTCTCTTCATAAGAACCTTCCTCAGACTTCAAGGATTATTAAAAAAAAAAGAATTGGCGAAATCGGTCTATTTTTCAGATTTGTCGGTTCATAAACTTCGGAGATAAGAGGGGAACGGTCATTTTTTGAAAATTTTTGGGTATTTCTCAAAAATTACGTCACGGTACATTATATAAAAAAAACAGTTTTGAAATGTGCAGATTGAGCCCTTTCATATGATACCAAATTTGTTATAATCAAATCACTTTCATTTTTCAACCTCTTTTTTTAACTTTTTTTACTAAAAACAGATGTGGGCAAGCAAGTTACACAACCATGCCAAACAAGTTGATAGTTGCTGAGAAAAACTGCTGTGACATACAGACAGACAGACAGACAACGAAGTCTCACCACAAGGGTTCCTTTTTTACCATTTTGATACGGAATCCTAAAAATAACTATACATACATACCCACATGCAGACATATATGCAAAAAGATTAAAACATAACCTCTTACATTTCACTTCCGCATTCAAAATTGTCCTAACGCCGCAGTCACAGTAGCCAGAAGCGGTGAAGCAGGCAAAGACAAATTACTTTGTTTCTTTCCCCTATTTATTTATTGTGCTTCCGCCTTTTTTAGGGTTCCGTAGTCAACAAGGAACCCTATAGTTTCGCCATGTCCGCCTGTCTGTCCTCGGTTTACTCAGGGACTCTTCGTACTACAACTACAAAGCTGTAATTTGGCATAGTTATACATTTATTACGCTGACAAAGTTGTAAAATAAAATCTTTCTCCCATATAAATCCAAGGCAAAATATATTTTTTTACATTATAACATCGAGTGAGGTATCATTGGATAGCTCTTAAAAAACCTTACGGATATGTTATTATCAATGATATATTGAACTCGAAGTGTCATTTTTCTCTAACAGCCAAAACTAAAAGTAATTAAAATCTGAAAAATATTTTAAACGACAGCACATATAACGAACTTAAAAGGAAAACTATAACAACTAAGTAGACTTTATTGGTTCTTGAGTTACAGACGATTCAAATGTTTATACAGCTAAGATAACTTTGAATAAAAAATTAGTTAATATTCATATCTTTTATTATTGTTTGTGTTTGTTTGCAGTAAAATCAACGGAACCCTACACTGAGCATGGTCCGACATACTCTTGCCCGTTTTTTTTTGTTTATAAGTGTCTTATTTACGTTGATCAATCACCACTACATAGTATAAAAAATAAAAAATAAAGTAATATAAAGGGGCCTTATGGAGGAAGGCAGTTACGCTCTTTTTATTCTTGTAACTATACGAATACTATGGTAACAGTTCTAAAAACGGCGTAACCGCCCGCCTCCATAAGGTCCCTTTATATTGAGAACGTCACATTTTATCAATAAAAAGCAAAGCAAAAAGCTACAGTTTCGTAGCTTTAAAAAAAACCCAAGTCCTCTCTAAATAAATTCAATTATTGGCCCTAGAGGGCTTTCAACGAGGGCGAACAGGGCTCTCAGTTAAATATTTATCAAATGAGGGAATACTTTTTTCGACAAAAAATAAAGGGGTACAGCATCAAATAGGAGCAGCGAAAGTGGACAAATATATCGCAATACATGTTTATTACTATAGAAATAGAAACCTGCACACACCTGCAAAGCAATTTGACGGTGTGTGCGAAGTTCCCAATCCGCACTGGGCCCGCGCGGGAACTAGGGTTTGCAATATCCGTTCACTTTTTAAATTCGAATATTTCGATTTCTTGTATTCGAATATTCGGATTTTTCGGATAATTTGAATATTTTATGAAATAAAACGAAATAATGATTTCACGTTATATCATCAAAGATATTATGTTTAAAAATGCAGATATTACCCTAAATATAATATGAAAAACACAATTTATTGTAATTAACAATAATTAGGTACCGAGCGACCCCGTTTTGTCACTGGCTTGCTCGATTATAAGTTTTAGGGATCTAAACTTTTTTTTTTTTGCCAGGGAGTATAATAAACAGGAAATTAGTTTTAAAGCCTCATGTCATGTCAGTAGGTATGAAGAAAAGCTATACTAGCGTTTTACTAAAGGCATTTAACTATTTAAATCCTATTTTTGTACTATTCAAAATATCCGATTTATTCGAATAAGTAATATTGGTGAATTCGGATTTTATTTTTGGCGGATATTCGAATAATATGAATATTCGAATTGCAATCCCTAGTGGGAACTATAGCCCAAACCTTCTCATTGTGAGTGGAGGCCTGTGCCCAGCAGTGGGACGTATATAGGCGCTGGATTATTATTATTATTACTATAGGAATAAGGATGTGTTGTGTTGATACTTGGCCATTTTAGCTGCTCCTATTTATTTGACGCTGACTGTACGAGAAATTAATATGAAATAACACAGGAGTGTTGAGGGTGAGACATTAAATACACAAAATCATCCTAAAATTGTTTATTTCAAAATAAATATACCTAATAATTATTTATAACTAATACCTCGACCAGAAATTCAGACATTCTCAGTAAAAATTTCACCAAAAGATGTTAAATGTCAATCCACAGTTCATACATTTTGACAGCTGTTAACACTCTAAACGTCTTTTAAGTGGTTAGTGAAATCCGACATTATACAAAAACAACCACCAAACTATCTTGCATATATTTTTGTTTGCTTTAACAAAAAGTCATTCATGTAACAAATAATGGAGAAAAAATATTTTTCGAATAACTATAAAAATAACGAAGATATAAGCCATTAAGGATTTGTTTCTATCTCTTACTAGCAAAACAACATAACATGGAGTTTATATGGCCGTAGTGCACGCTGACGTCACAATTCATGTCGGATCTGTCTAATTAGTAGTTTTTAAATGCTTATATTATCCGTATTTTTTGGCCGATTTTAATTTAACTTTTTGCTCTCTTTTACTGTATTTACATACTTTGTTAAAAAATGTCATGCATATTCCCGATTGTGTAAACATAACTTAGGTATTTGGTACATTATAATAAAAATGTGCCAATGACAATACTTAGGGCCGTATTAATAAACTCATCTCAACTGTGATCCCCGTCTCAAGATACGTCAAAGTAAACGTTAATCCATAGAAAACTGTCATGTTTGACGCATCTTGTGACGGGGATCACAGTTGAGATGAGTTTATTAATACGGCCCTTAGTCTCGATCTGCAAATATTACGCTAAAATACGTAATTCAACTTTACTGGGGCGCGGCAAGCCTCTAAATCGATTGTAATATGATTCCTTACTTACGCTTTTATGCCGGTAGCGCACCTTCACCGCTGAACTATCCAGCCGAAACCGCGACGCGAGTTCCGCAGCGAAACCTG
The DNA here is from genome assembly GCA_963241965.1 of Tortrix viridana. Lineage (NCBI taxonomy): Eukaryota > Metazoa > Arthropoda > Insecta > Lepidoptera > Tortricidae > Tortrix > Tortrix viridana. The sequence continues at coordinate 1,752,988 of OY725197.1, forward strand.
ACCACCCACACCGCGTTCGCGGCGAGCGGAACCGCCAGTGCGCTGGCGGCAAGCGTAGTAAAATGTCGTCATCGTCAGAGGAAGAAGATATTTTACTTTGATCATTAACTTAGATGAAGTATCTGGGTGCATGGAATTAATGAAGTCTTAATTTGTGTGCTATTTCTAGGGTTCCGTACCTCAAAAGGAAAAAACGGAACCCTTATAGGATCACTCGTGTCTGTCTGTCCGTCTGTCACAGCCAATTTGCTCCTAAACTACTGGACCGATTGAGTTGAAAGTAAATTAATGATTTTTTTTTGTGCCACCATGGGGGGTAAATTTGAAAAAAAAAAAAAAGTTTTGCAAACTATATCGTGTGATATATCAAATGAAAGGGCTCGTTGTGAGAATCTCAAATATTTTTTTATAATTTTAAGGTCAATACTTTTGAAGTTATTTAAGAAAATAGGCAAAAATTTATCATTATTTATTTTATTTTTCTATCAATTCGACTGTTATTTCCGATGAATAACACGTTTCGCCTCCAAAACTTGTCGACGAAACTAAACGCGAAACAAACAAAATGGCGAAACGAACGTTGGCGGCGTTGGAGCCGCGCGACAGAGACAGCGCCATTATCCTACTAAGCCCCTTTGTACAATAAAATGCACATAATACGGTCCACTCGAATAAATATCCATTACAAAGGAGATAGAGTGGAATATCTTTTGTTTTTATGACTGACAATTAAATTAGAAAATATACTATTCTATTCAGAATAAGTTCATATTCCATTGGCAAATTTCGTTGTATGGAGGAGGTTATTAAATCTACGCGTTAGAACAGGCCAGTTCGGTTGTTTCGCGCCCTGCAAAAGACAACTCGGACGGATCTTTCAGCGGTTTCGCTACTACAGCTCCGCGGCGGCGCGCTACCTGCGTTAATACTGACGCCGCCATCCGCGAAACGAATGCGAAACTCTGTTAACGCAGAGTTCAGAAGGCGATTTTTGACTTTCGAGTGCTCGAAATCAAAGTCGAGTGCCAGAAAACAACACACGAAAATACGTCACGATTATTTTCGCATGAACCATTTATCCGTATTTTTAACCCCCGACGCAAAAAGAGAGGGGTGTTATAAGTTTAACGTGTCTGTCTGTGTGTATGTCTGTGGTATCGTAGCTGCCAAGCGGATGAACCGATTTTCGTTTAGTTTTTTTTTTGTGCCATAGGTAGATAATTTTACCCCAAGTATTCTTAGCCATGTTTCATGAAAATCTGTTCAGCCGTTTGAAGATCATCAGCTCTTTTCTAGTTAATGAGGGGATCTGATTTTTTAATTCTTGAAATCTTCTAGCGACGAAGTCCCTCCAGTGAAAATGTACGTGCTTGGAGCCCGTTAAAGGTTTTGCTCATTGCTCAGAGGGTTTTAGGCGCTGATATCAGGGGTTTTTAACTCGGTTAGGTTATTATAAGCTCTCACTCGAAAGCTAGTGATTGACTTAATATAACGTTTCGTTGTACGCAAAAAATCGATGATTACCGGTTTTTTTTAATTATCATATATTATTAGAACTTGTAGTTGAGACGAGAACACTTTCAGCGTTTTTAATACTGTTTACCAAAAACGTTTACTATGAAAACTAATAAATGAAACTTTTAGATGGTTCTTTGTCTATGATATCTGAGGTTTGTTCCGTCAACTTCCGTCCAAAGAGAATTACAGATGTTTTCATAGATTTGACAGACAAACGTCAAAACAAATTTCTAATGATAGAAATGAATACGAATGGTGTGGACCATTCGTTTTTAATATCGCTCGTATTTCAAAAATACGGTTTCATAGTGTTTAGCTCGAAAGTCAAAAATAGCCCCCCTGATTCGCATAATAATCGCGTATTCGCCTTAGTTTCGCGGTTCGCAGCGTCCGTGTATGACGTTATAGCACATAGCTATAAAAATCAATACATAGTATAAAATGAAGTCGCCCTCCGCGTCTGTCTGTCCCTAACTATGCTTAGATCTTTAAAACTACGCAACGGATTTTGATGCGGTTTTCACCATCAGTTAGATAATTCTTCACGGAAGGTTTATGTATATAATGGAACCCGGAGCGAAGCGAGGGCGGATCGCTATAGGCTATACACTAAATAAATGGCTACGGCAACAGCTCCAACTCCGGTGGCAACGGTATGTTCTTCATGATGGCAAATCTCTTGAGAGCATCATATTTGCTCCTGAGGGCTTCTATCTCGTCTCTGATACGGTTGTTGTCGTCTTGCATCATTTCTGTGTCCTGCCACTCCTGTGGGAAAGATGTCTCATCATCGCAATTTCTTTTTTTTTATTGCTACGTTTAGGGTCAGTACAGACGGACAGCGTTTGAACTGCATCCCAGCTGCAAAATGGCAGTTCGAGGGCAGTTCTGATGCAGATGACGTAACGACGTGACATAGTCGCGGTCGAAGGCCTAAAATGGTTGAACACAGCGCAGGACATAGCAGAAGAGTTGAAATTGGAGAAGGTTGTAAATATTTGGGGGCAATTTTAGAGTTTTTAGACTGGTGTATTTGTTTTGGCATCACTCCTGTAGCAGAAAGTATGATAGGTACTATTGTGACTTTATTAAGATGCCAAAGTCGTGTGATTTTCCAAGTAGCACAAAAGCTGTATAACAGCTTATACATCCATTATAACTCTAGTTTCAGCATTTTAAGGGCTGTATAGTAGCTTGTGTGCTACTTGGGTTCTTCTTTTAGTTCAGTGTATTTGGTAGTTTTTGATTGTACATCTGCTATTGTACATCTGCAGAGAAAAATAACCCCTTGCTAAGTAAATTATATGCAGGGGTGGTTAATTTTCTCTGCAGCTGACTGTATTTTGTAGGTTGTGTGTTGGGGATAGCTATATCTATTAGGTATCATCATCATCATCATGTGCATATGTTTGTTTTGTCTGCAAATGTGATATCGGGCTACTTTATTATTATTACATTTATTATTATTAAGTACCTGGCTCTTTTCAGTCTCCAGTTCGTCCTTCTGTTCTATACGCTTGATCCTACAGGAGGCGGCGTACCCTCGATTTTTTAACGTGCGCCGGCGCTGCTTCATCCTGAAATATCAACAAAACGATCCCTAACTTTCAGACCGATTAGAAACGCTTAGCCTCCGGAGAGACTGCATCTCCCTGCGTCTTCTACCGTCTGTAGGGGAGTGTTCCGAGGAACTGTTTACACTGGTGCCAACGGCTTCGTTCTACCATCGCACTTCTCGTCATCGTAATTTCCTTGAGCCACTGCGTTCTGCGACTGCAGGTGCTGAAACTTTCGACATTAAAGGATCGAAGGGAGCGTGGCGATTTAATCGAAACCTATAAGATCCTTACATTACGATATACAGGAGTTCCATAACCTGTTCAAGCGTAATAACAATACTCGTCTCCGAGGCCACCAATTCAAACTTCTAAATGAGCTTTCCCACAACAATCCTCGCAGACATTTCTTATGTAACAGAGTGTCCAAACCATGGAACAAACTACCGGAACATGTAGTATCAGCACTGAATGTCAATCAGTTTAAAAACCGACTAGACCAACACATTAGAAGTACAAGGAATACTTGACCAACGAATAGCCGGATACAGGCGTCTATCAGTTGTCACAACTGCCTGCCTGATAAATAATAATAATAATAATTCTGTCTGATTAGAAATCGTTTATAGACAGACGTACATGGCGAAATTAGGGTTTTTTTGACTACGGAACTCTAAAAATTGGACTATTGTTGCAAGCTAACAACAGAGTTGTACGCGTTTGCAGCACAATATTTTTTTACCTAACGATTTGGTCTCTGGATAGACCTCTCATTTTCAGCTGTCGGTTGAGGTCTCGCACAGAGATGGACACCAGTTCATCATCACTGATCTCCGCACACGGTGTTGGGGATAGTGGAGCCTGAAAGACATAGAACTAATGGTTAGACATTATTTATTCCATTTGTAATAATAAAATAATAATCCAGCCTATATACGTCCCACTGCTGGGCACAGTGCCTCCACTCACGATGAGAGGGTTTGGGCTATAAGTTCCCACGCGGGCCCAGTGCGGATTGGGATCTTCGCACACACCGTCAAAGTGTGTGCAGGTTTCCTCACGATGTTTTCCTTCACCGAAATATGCTCACGGTAAATTTACAAATTGTATTTCGCACATTAATTCCGAAAAACTTAGAGGTGCGAGCCCGGGTGCGAAATCACAACCCTTTTGATTAATGAATCTTATCTATGTCTAGGAGTTTTATATATAAAGCTTATCAGTGTTTAGTGATTTATTAGATTTAAATTATATTTAAATCCTATTTAATGTTGATCAAGAACAAATCTCACTTCAAAATAGATGAGTATTAGTTTTTTGATGTGATTTGATATTCAGTTTCCTATATTTCTGACACTATCCAATATTTTGTAGAAAAAATAAAATGAAAACATAGTTTAATTATTAAACTTATACAGAAAATAAATATTATTAATATGATTATTATTTATCAGGCAGGCAGTTGTGAGAACTGATAGATGCCTGTGTCCCGCTATTCTTTGGTCAAGTATCCTTTGTACTTCTAATCTGTTGGTCTAGTCGGTTTTTAAACTGGTTGACATTCAGTGCTGACACTACATGGTCTGGTAGTTTGTCCGCGAGGATTGTTGTGGTAAAGTTCATTTAAAAGTTAGAATTGGTGGCCTCGGTGACGAGTGTTGTTATTACGCTTGAACAGTTGAAAAATTTAGATATTTTACACAGGATTAGTAAATGAAATAAAGTGCCTGAGCCAGCAACGCGCAATGACAGTTGTTTACATTTGCAGTTGGTGGTTGTTATCAGTTGTTTACATTTGTTGGTGTGCGGTTGACAAAAGTATAACTACTTTTTGTAGGTACATATTCCGTTTTTTTTTGAGTTTTGAGATAGTAATATCATTGATAACTACAAAACATTTGCATGTTTTTAAATGTCATTAGTGTTTAATTATATTTGTGATTATATTTCTGTCCTTCTGTACTTAAATAATTCGTGAAAAAATCATGAATGTACAGCACAGTTTGACCATGCAATTGCACTGCTGCCAATATTAACAACACAAATGAAATTGTTTTTAAAATTCCCGCGTACATATACTTTGTTTAGTACCAAATTAAAAGTCAACAAATCAGTTTTAAAGTCAACATAAAAACGCTATCGCTTCAGATTTTTAGTAAAATAATATCTATCTGTTTAAAGTGTTCGATTTAACAATATATCAACGTTGTGCATTTTTTATAATAAATTTTACCATAGTAACCTATTAAAACAATACAAGAAACCGGTTCTCTGTTTCTTTCACTTAATAGTATGATATAGTTTGTTTCAAACTGATAAGTAAAAGTTAAGTTATCGACTTTTTAAAAATTCATAGCAATTTAGGGCATCTTTTTACGAAACGCAGGACAAGCGAGTGGTCAGAAATAATCAGTTGTAAACATACATGGGCTCCCCCATGATCATTCTCAATATTGGTAAACAACATGGCAAATAAAGTTTAAACTTAACACAAGTCAGCTAACATCCTAAGCAAGGTTTTATCGACATTTTCTGCGCCTAGAAACGACGCGTTTCCCTTTGTTCCGCGTCAGGTGAACTTTTTGCAAGTCATGCTCGGAACTTCTAGAATCGTAACCTGAATTAAAATGTGTAGTAGATACATACCATTATAGCTTTTCTTCCGCCAAGCTGTTTTAATAAATCATTAGGCATAATAAGTTAGGACACGCCGATTATTATATTTGTTGTCGTTTGGACAAAATCACAACAAACTAAGGTAAATTTCCCTTCACTTCCGTGCAAACTTTGGTTGACAACCACACATTGACAATGACTGTCAATGACATTTATTGACAATTCCTAAACCCTTAGACAAAGACAAAGTAAGTTTTTATAGTGTTGTCCAAAAATCGGTAACAGAATTGTGTACTATTTTTTAATATTGCCATAATGAAAATTACAGCGGTTGACGTTTTTGTTGTCTATGAGTTATTTCATTCATTCGCGTTCTAAAGATCACCGCTCGCTCGCACGAACTTCAGTTTAGTTCTTACTTCGCGTAACGAAAGAAAGCAGTTTTTTATCCGCAAGTATTTTTATTACACAGTTTTTAAGTGCTTAGAAATGGCTAAACGGAAGAACAAGCCGTTCTTGGATTCAGATGCGAGCAGCGAATCAGATTTGGACTCGGTAAGTCATGTTTTTCTTTTAATACGTAGGTTATAGAATATAGACTCACGCTTGGCAACAGCGTTCTGACGCCTTTCTTCCGATAATTTGTCTGCGTATTTAGGCCAAGATCAATGTCTGCCAGCCTAAATCTGTCTAATGCGCAGTTTTCACGAAATAGTTCCGTCAAAAGGGTTTTATTGCATGAAATAAGAGTCAAAACATCATCGTGTTATGGCGAAGAAAACATCGTTATTTTTGTCTTGTGCGAGTTTGTAATGGCATCAAAAACGCATGAGTCATTCGGTATTTGTTATAAAATGCCGCATACCGACGTCTTACCTCTGCTAAAAGTCCTCTACACATATTGAGAACGATTATAAGTAAAAACGGTCCAATTTGAATTTCTTGCAACTTGATTTTTCATTGATAGATAGAGAGAGAAGCGTTCTGCTCTCTTCTGTTATATAAGTTCCAAAGAAAATACTTTCACTTTGCAAATTGCTCTTATGTTGTGCATAACTCCTGACTGAAAGCCTTTTTAGCCAAAATAGCCATGAAGTCATGGCAATTTATAGCAAACTGCGAAATTCTCTCTGTAACCCTTAATGTGGCAATGTATATCACAATATATTAACTTTTTTATATGATTTATGCTGTTCCACCTTTTTTTAAAGGCTCTGGTCAGGTCTGGCTGGGAATCAGATTTTTAGTTTATTAGATGAATGGATGTGATAAGGATGGGTATGGAATGGATGAATCATGTTTGATGTTTTTAATATTACAATACAATACAATAATTCTTTATTCAACACCACATACAGGACAGAAAATACAACAAGAAAGAGATGTATTACATAGTGAATGAGTCTTATCGCTAAATAGACTTAAAAAGAAGAGAAGATTAAAAATAAACATCAATAATTGGCAGGTCGTGCAAACTAAAAGTATTAAAAAGTCGCCATCAATAGAATTTGTGAACAATGTAAACAGAGTACCATATTGATATTCTCTATAGTTTGACGAGTTTAGTAGTGACGGGAAAAGTAGACTAAGATTAAAAATCATTTAAAATGTATTTTTTTATCAGAATCACTAGAATTAATTGAGGAAGACGTGTCACCAATATGTATTATGAAAAGTTCAGTTATACAATCCATAGCCCTGTCAATAATGCCGTCTAAGCTTTACAGCTTTTTTTTATGTTGTTTTCTTCATTTAGCCATGCATTTTTTCCATTGCTCCGCTCCGATTTGTGCCAAGCTAACGTAACATACTGTACTGTAATGTTTAATCGTAACGATTGTACCTGCTACAATCAAGCGTGATTTTAAAAACCACCAAAATTGAAATCGTTTTAACAGACTACTTCTCGTTATAGTCTGAATTTGGCCATCACTAGTCAACACAATAGACAATTGCAGACTTGAAAGGAAACAAATATGTCACTGCAATATGTCGAAATAACCTCAACTGCAGAATAATTTCAAAATTTTACTGGAATATTCAATTTTAAATGATATTATATTGTTCAGTGAGGATTAGAATGAATTTATTAGTGGTGGAGAGCTAGTGTGAAAGTTTACGAAGCAATTTGCCTAAAAGGTTTATTTCTTTATTTAGGTTCAACTGATGGCGACTTTATAAACATAAATAAACTTATACAATAAATATATACATACAGATGGGCCGGGGCAGAAGCGAGAGGTTAACCTTACACCGAGCACGGCCCAACATGCTCTTGCCTGGTTTTTAGGGTTCCGTACCAAAATGGTAAATAAGGAACCCTTATGGTGATACTTCGTTGTCTGTCTGTCTGTCTGTCTGTATGTCTGTTGCAAAAGTTAAATTCATTGTGGTAAAACTTTGAATAAATAAATTACTCATTCTTTTTCTAATCAGGCAATTTTGTACCCTTTCTAGGTTTCATGGTCATGGCTAAACTTAATACATGCAATAGAATGTATTGTCATGCCAGAGTCAAAAGCTTGATTTTTTTTTATTTCACAGCAATTCCTGAACTTAGCCAAAAAGAAAAAAAAGCCCGGCGAGTCTTCGCCCGCCAAGTCGAACAGCAAGTCCTCTGACAGTGATTCTGACGATGACAACAACAGGAGGAATTGTAAGTAACTCCTATAATAATAATAATAACTTGTGACTCACTCGGTTCATCATCATATCAGCCGAAAGACGTCCACTGCTGGACATAGGCCTTCCCGAAGGATCTCCACGGCGGCCGGTTAAGTATCCATCTTCTTCCCGCGATCTTCACCAGATCGTTGATCCACCTTGTGGAAGGCCTGCCAACACTTTGCTTTCCGGTCCGCGGCCGCCACTCTAGAACCTTTCCGCCCCAACGGCCGTCAGTTCTATGAGCAATGTGCCCCGCCCACTGCCACTTAAGGTTCACTCAGTTAGGTTAATATAAATTAAAATATAGCATGTCCTCCCTGAAAATCCATTCTAATTATTGGTAAAATAAATTTGAAATTGGATGAGTAGTTTTACCTCCTACATACAAAGATACAAATATTACGTTTTTATAATATTAGTGTAGATTTATTTGAAACTTTCGTGATGTTCACACATTACACATAATGTGAAACAGTACTTAATCGCGGAAAAAAAGTTATAAATACCTCGACGTTTCGACCGTGTTGGTCACGAGTAGACTGGGGAAGGTTGGTGCTTATTAACGTTGCATGCTAGTTTTTCAAACTACCCGCACTTGGCCTAGTTTTTGTTATTGGAATACCCACCGACCGGCACACAAGACACAATATCCGCGGATTCGTCCGTCCGACGATACATGTCGAGACGCTTGCTGATCACTGGATTCCATGAAATCGAGAGCTTGTATCCATCATCCCAGTTAAAATTTTTGTATTCTGATTTCTACCGCTTCACATACTACTGTAGTCTCTACGATGATCACGGGAAACCAATAGATGCGAGTAGCACGACATTCATAATAAAAAGACACTGTATTGTTTCAGCCAAATCATCATCATCATCAGGCTCAGACTCCGACAGTGATGCAGAAAGCACATCATCCAAGAAAGATCCACCGCGGAGTACCCGGAAGGCATCTACAGATCATTCAGACGACAACCGGAAGAAGCCGGAACCGAAGAAGAGTGAGGTTAGGAAGAGCACTGACAGTGCCGGCTCTGGGAAGAAGAAAGATGTTTATAGTGAGCCCGAGGAAGGTTTGTAACTTAAATTTAAACTTTCGAGTCTTATCTGTCAGTCCATAAAGTATTCATGTTTTACATGTGTATAAATTTGCATTTGTTTTTACTTTTATCTGTGTTTTTGTGACCTCCTGTAGACTAAACAGCACTTAGTTCTGAACACTTATCCAAGGAGTGTCATAGACTATATTTTAAACTCAAATTCTCAAATTCTGATGTGTAACGGCCACCATTTTGCTTTATTATTAAAAAATACTTTGTGTGCCACTGTTAAGAGAATATCTTTGTATGTCTTTCATTATTTACTGATAGTAAGATACGTATTTATGTTGTTTTTCTTTACAATAGGTGAGGTCTCTTCGCACTCCTCCGACAATGACTCTGTCGATTCCGAAGAGGAATTTGATGATGGGTAAGTATTGCATAAGAAAATAACGAGTAAACAATGTTAGTTAATTTTGTCGTTATTCTTTTTCTCAAAATTCCTTTTTTTTTATAAATACAGGTGTTGATTGTAAATGTTAGTTTGAAATTGTAAATTTATCATAATAACTAGTAATACGGAAAACGCGTAATGTGTAACGGGAAAAGAACCTTCTCCTTGCGACGATTGTAACGCGTGACAATATTTTCTGCAAAAGTTATGATCACACAGTTATGAATTTACTAATATTTGCAATTTTAATATGATAAATAAATTAGTGTACATCTGACATTAAAATTATACGTTTCTAGGTATGATGAGAATCTCATGGGTGATGAAGAGGACAGAGCGCGTCTGGCCGCCATGTCCGAGAAAGAGAGAGAACAAGAGATATTCAAACGTATCGAGCGACGAGATCTTATGAAAACGAGGTAAGTGTGTATCTATTTTGTCTCTTTTGGATGGTTTTCCAGATCATCCACACTGAAATAAATAAGGTTGCTACTATCAACATTTGAACATTACTTCAAAATTAATTTACCAAAAAAAAAAAATTGAATTAAATTTAAATTTGTGATTTACCTACAAATACTACAGGTGGGAGATAGAACGTAAGCTCCGGCTGGCGCGTCGCTCCGCAGCCGATCGCTCGTCGTCACCCGGCCACGCCGCGCGACGCCGCGACGCGCGTCGTCGCCGCCGCGACACGCAAGACCAACAACAGGCCAAAGGTATGTTAAGTATTTAACACATACATGTGGCGTAGTGAAGCCTAGGGGAAGCCGGCTACGTTGCCGACGTGTAAAAGTGGCTGCGTGAGGCTAATTTACTGAAAAAAAAAAATATTTTATACATTATAAAAAAAATTGTATTGTATACAGAGTGAATTTGTAATAGTATACAAGGAACTAATTTTTCTTACTCCCTGGACAAAATTAAATCTAATTGCGTTATTCCTGATTTTTTTTATAATAATGAAAAGTTAACCTTAAGCCATGCGTCAGTTACATTTGAAAAGTTGGCATAAAGTAAAACATTGTAATAAGGTTGTGAATGTTTATTTTAGGAAACAGTTGTTTTAAAGAGGTCTTATTGCGAAACTAATCTTTTAGATTAACCAGGCGTACGGTGAGAATAATTTCGGTTGAAAATTAAATCCTAAATTAAAATTAAAGGTTTACAAAAATCACGTGTATTTCATGTACCTCCGATGCAAATGTAATTGCCATCGATTGCTGTGTAAGAATAACTGTTTCCTGTATACTTATACAAATCGACCCTGTATATTTTTTTTTAAACTACACTTTAACTGGTATTATAGCTGCTGTCGAAGCGGAACAACCCAAAGAGCCGGAAAAAGATAAAGAACCGCCACCGCCAAGCCCTGGGGAAATACCGGACGATCAGAAAGACGAAGGTAATTAATCAAATATTTGTTGATTTGATTTGATTCGAAGGTAAGGTTAAAAAAGAGTTTTGCTTTTGCCGGACGCTCTTAAACAGACTTGGAATAAAGAAAACCTAGTACATGATTATTTAAGTTCCATAAGTTTTTTTTTTTTAATCTAACCCAAATTTGTGGTTTTCCTGTAATCTACAGGTAAAGTACTATTTTCTGTATTTTTCTTTCAAAATTTTATTGCCAGTCATATGATATGTCACACAATATAGTTTGCAAAACTTTATTTTTTTAAATTTTCTATTTACCCCCCAAAAGTGGGGAGCCACTTAGTAGTACTATTTTCTGTAATTTTTTTCAAAATTTTATGCCCAGTCATTTGATAATGTCACACAATATAGTTTGTTAAACTTTTTTTTTTAATTTTCTATTTTACCCCCAAAAAGTGGGGAGCCACTTAGTAGTACTATTTTCTGTAATTTTTTTTCAAAATTTTATGCCCAGTCATTTGATATGTCACACAATATAGTTTGTTAAACTTTTTTTTTTAATTTTCTATTTTACCCCCCAAAAGTGGGGAGTCACTTAGTAGTACTATTTTCTGTAATTTTTTTTCAAAATTTTATGCCCAGTCATTTGATGTCACACAATATAGTTTGCTAAACTTTTTTTTTTTTAATTTTCTATTTTACCCCCCAAAACTGGCCCTCATGTACACAATTTGTGTTTGGGTCACTGATTTGAATATGTGTACAGTCGAAGTCATAGATATGTTCACACTTTACTACCTTGTCTATTCAACGTCGTGTTTAAACTGTCATATGAAATTGTCACAGCGATTTAGGGCTTGCGCAAACCGGCGGAGCGCAGCGCAGATCACTTTGATTTATCAATGTATATTCTTCCCTATTTTAATTACAATAAGGTATAAATTTGAATGCTCTGAGACCGACCTCGGAGCATCACGGGGGATTTCTACTCTGCGGCTGCGGCTCTAAATTTATACCTTATTGTAATTAAAATAGAAAAGAATATACATTGATAAATTTAAAGTGATCTGCGCTGCGCTCCGCCGGTTTGCGCAGACCCTAAAGTGACAAGGTACTAAAGTGTAAACATATTTATGAGTTCGACTGTACCCAATTTCCCATCAGAGCCGTCGGAGCGGTCCGCGTCGCCGCTGTTCGGCGCGAAGACGGAGCGCAAGCGCAACGTGGACGACCGCCGCCAGAACGCCATGGCGGCGCTGCGCGCGCAGCGCGACGCCAAGGTCACGCGCGACCAGCTCAACCGCCAGCGCGAGCAGGAGCGCCGCGACCAGCACAAGGACGTGGACGACGTCAGTACCCATCCGAATGGCCCGGGACATTTTACCAATGGAACATGAACCTATTCTGAATAAAATAGAGTCCATTTTCTTGTCAGACATAAAAACAAAAGAAATTCCACTCTATCTCCTTTAAAATGGTACCTTTATTCCGTTGGCCGTCACCGTCCCATGCCCGGCCCGGCATCATACCTAACTTAACCTCCTAACCCACCATACAACGTTTGCCAATGGAATATGAACCTTATAATAATAATAATCCAGTCTATATACGTCCCACTGCTGGGCACAGGCCTCCACTCACAACGAGATGGTTCGGGCTATAGTTCCCGCGCGGGCCCAGTGCGGATTGGGAACTTCGCACACACCGTCAAATTGCTTTGCAGCTGTGTGCAGGTTTCCTCACGATGATTTCCTTCACCGAAAAGCTAAAGCCTAATGGTTTGCCCTGCCGACTCTTAAGCGGAGGGACGTGGGTTCGAACCCGGGCTCGCCCCTCTACGTTTTTCGGAATTTATGTGCGAAATATAATTTGTAAATTTACCATGAGCTTTTCGGTGAAGGAAAACATCGTGAGGAAACCTGCACACACCTGCAAAGCAATTTGACGGTGTGTGCGAAGTTTCCAATCCGCACTGGGCCCGCGTGGGAACTATAGCCCGAACAGCAGTGGGACGTATAAAGGCTGCATTATTATATATTATTATTATATTGTAGGATGCTGACGAGGAGCTAATAGGCGGATCGAGCAAGCAAAGCGTCAAGCTGAAGGCCTCTGACATATACTCCGACGACTCCGGCTCGGATTCGGACGATAACAAGTCGCAGGGTGAGTTGATATCGACGGGTCTCTGACTCAATCTCTTATATGAAATTTTACGAAATCAAAATATCCACTTTAGGTACACGTCCTAAAGTAGATATTCCAATTTCATAAATTTTCATATACGAGGTTGAGTCATAACCCGTCGATATTTGAAGTGAAAAGGCTTTTTAATTTATTTATTAATCAACAAGTAACACCGGGTTTATGTCCAATTCTTTCGCTCTTCAGGCATTCTATTTCTGGAATACGCTCCCTCTTGTAATTCGACAAGTATTTAGCAAATTTGTGTTTAAGCGTAAGCTTCGCCAACATTTACTCAAACAAGATATGAAATGAAATGAAATTCATAACAGTTGTTATAGGTCAGTGTGTATGTCTCATTAATCTGATAGTATTGTGTATACTAAATGATTAGTAAATAATTAATTAATAATTAGATAATGTAAATAACATAAATATATCAAATAATTACTACCCTGTGAGGGTTAGATGAAAGAACTCGAATGTCGTAAAATATTTGCTCGTGGAGTCTTTTTTAAGTTTATTCTTAAATTGCGTGATAGACGCTGCATCTTTTACGGCCTTTGGTAAAACTTGGAGTAAGACATCATCTTCTCCATCACGCACTGTTATATATATAAATCATCATCATATCAGCCGAAAGACGTCCGCTGCTGGACACAGGCCTTCCCCAACGATCTCCACGACGGCCGGTGTTGTGCTACTCGCATCCATCGGCTTCCCGCGATCTTCACCAGATCTACGGACCTTGTGGAAGGCCTGCCAACACGTCGCTTTCCGGTCCTAAATATATATATATAAATATATTTCTTAATTTGAATAGGTACAGTCATCATTAATATTTGTGTGAGATGGTCCATATTATAATATTGGTGCGTGCGTGTGCGCAGGGCGCGCGCGCAGCGCGTCGTCGTCGTCGTCGTCGCCGGCGCGCGAGGAGCCGGCCGGCCGGCGCGCGCGCCGCGAGCCCGCCGAGTGCCTCGCCGACTCGCGCGACCAGCTCAACAAGCTGCGGCTCAGCAGGTGCGACAGGCCATACACTCTCATGCTGCCCTGCTATGGTAAAAGGCAGTTTTTTACACAAAACTACTGTAGCAATTACAACCTCATTACTGGGTAATAAGGCTGCAATTGCTACAGTAGTTTTATGTAAAATACAGCCTTTTACCTTAGCAGGGCAGCATAATGCTACACATTACATTAACCACTCAATTAAACTAGAAAAACGCGAAAATATACAAAAATATATTAGTTAGCAGAGGTCGGAATTTTCACGGCAAAACATAAGACTGTCGCAATCTTGCTAGTGTTAGAAACTTTTTTATCGATATCGATAGTTATGTAGGTAATAGAAGAAAAAAACGGTCCACTAAATACAAAAAAATATTTAATACAAAATTGTACGTGAGGTTTGTATAGAATTATATAGAGAATTATGTACTAATTTTTACTTTAAATTAAAACTATAATACTAAGGTACGCTACGCTATATATCATCCACGTTCGTTTCAAAGCGTTTTTAGATACAAATATTATTTAGACGCAATTTATATTTTATCACTGTCTTACGTAATGAAATGGCATTAAATGTCTTATGGAGTACTCATTTTCTGAAGTGTCTATTATTTTCAATGAGGTGGTATAGTCACTTCATTAAAAGTTTAACCTCTTCGTTACCCGACTACACCAAAGCCAAAATGAAGGAATATTATGATAAATGTGACGTTCTCAATATAAAGGGACCTTATGGAGGCAGGCGGTTACGCCGTTTTTAGAACTGTTACCATAGTATTCGTATAGTTACAAGAATAAGAAGAGCGTAACTGCCTTCCCCCATAAGGTCCCTTTATATTGAGAACGTCACAAATTATAGTTAAGATTTAGATGGAATAACACATAAAACAATCCCGTAACTTAACACTTCTTTTGCATATTTTAAATTAACTGTCACGGATGATTATAAAATAATGTAAATATATCGGCTCGACTTTTTCTATATAATAATACTCGATATCGATAAAGAAAGTTTCTAACACTAGCAATATTGCGTCTTATGTTTTGCCGTGAAAATTCCGAACTAGCAGTAGTTAGGATAAGTGGTTAACATTTGAATAGGTCTTTATCGGGATCGGTTGTTTTTTTTGTTTTTCAAGTGACGACGCTCGGTCTTCCAGGTATTATTTATTACATCCTGGAATTTCAGCCTAAAAGGGTGTCTAGAAAAAAAGATTTTCAACCAAACAATAAATTAGATCAAACAATTCTATGCGTGTCAACGGGCTCCCCGTACGAATAAGGGCTTATAATTAGAGTTTGTCTCATAAAATATAACAACATTTTACATAATTTCATATTATAAACTGTTTATAACGTTAAACGTTAAAAAAGTTATATAAACGTTCATAAGATATAATAAACGTTAGATATAATAACTAAAACTATAATTTCAAAAGGAATAATGCTTAATTAGTATTACATACACAAGGTATATGAATTATAAGCTATAATATCAAATGGTTTAACATTCGTTAGGAATAATAGCTTTTAATATAACATACACGAGGTGGCAATAAGCGAGCGAGTAAGATGGGCCGGGGCAGAAGCGACTCTGACAGGTTAGGTTAAAAGGCTAGTCTTCGGTGTTAGGTCTTTTTTTTGTAGCAGTCGAGAAAAATATTGCTCTTTTGCTTACAAAGACCATTATATTTGTATATTTTCGAACGTTATGTTTTCTGTAGTTAGATGAAATAAATATTATAGGTTTTAATTATTAAATAATATGAATATTATACCATTTGACCGTTATTTATGTTGTTATATCAACAGATAATATGTTATGAAAATATATAATTTGTTGTTATACGTTTCGTTCATTATACCAACTAAGTGTTATAGCAAATGAAATTATACAAAGCGGCCTTATATCTTATGTGTAATAGATATTTTGTTGTTATACGTTATATTACTTGGGTCAATCAACTTTTTGATGTACCTCGTTGCCATGGTTACCTCTACTGGGTCACTCTTTAAAACTATATATTTAAAGGATATGAATCTACATTACATTACTTTTTGTTGGCTGTCTTCTAAGCATGTTTATAATAAACATATTTCTATGAAACACTATCACTGTTGTCTCCTGGCTTACGGGACAGAATAACAACAACAAAAAGTTGATAGAACCACTTACCCCTTATATTATAATAATCCAGCCTATATACGTCCCACTGCTGGGCACAGGCCTCTACTCACAATGAGAGGGTTCGGGCTATAGTTCCCACGCGGGCCCAGTGCGGATTGGGAACTTCGCACACACCGTCAAATTGCTTTGCTGGTGTGTGCAGGTTTCCTCACGATGTTTTCCTTCACCGAAAAGCTCATGGTAAATTTACAAATTATATTTCGCACATAAATTCCGTAAAACTTGGAGGTGCGAGCCCGGGTTCGAACCCACGACCCTCTGCTTAAGAGTCGGCAGGTCAAACCATTAGGCTACCACGGCTATTTAACTTGTACGATATTACCCATTATATTAACTTGTGTTTTTTTTTTGACAGGTTTAAATTAGAAAGACTAGTACATCTACCGTTCTTCGCTCGCGTCGTCACCGGATGCTTCGTAAGAATCGGCATCGGGAACAACAACGGGAATCCTGTGTACAGGGTGAGCATACCAGGAACTGCAATATCGGTATAAGTTGGATATCGATAATTATCACTTACCGCTCCTCTCCGCTTCTATGGAAAGGCAGCCTAACCACCGTATTATTATTTGCAGGTAGCTGAAATAATAGACGTATACGAAACGGCGAAAGTTTACAATTTAGGCAACACGCGGACGAACAAAGGGTTAAAATTGCGACACGGCACGCAGGACAGAGTCTTCCGATTGGAGTTTGTTAGTAATCAGGTGAGCTTAAATAGTAATAATCCAGCCTATACACGTCCCACTGCTGGGCATAGGCCACTCACAATGAGTGGGTTCGGGCTATAGTTCCCGCGCGGGCCCAGTGCGGATTGGGAACTTCGCGCACACCGTCAAATTGCTTTGCAGGTGTGTGCAGGTTTCCTCACGATGTTTTCCTTCAATAAATAAATAAATATCAGGGGACAATCTCACACAAATCCAACGCTTGTACAGTCAGCGTCAAATAAATAGGAGCATAAATGGCCAAATATATCGCAACACATTTTTATTACTACGGTTAATGCGTTCCATGCGTTCCAGCTGTCTAGAAAAACCTTGCATGGTTTATGTTACAGCTGTTGTTATTATTTATAAATGTGTATGTCAAATAAATAAATAAAATAATGAAGATTTGTTCCGATATATTTGGCCTTTGCCGCTCCTATCTATTTGATGCTGACTGTACTATGGGTACTAGACAACGATAAACATACTTGTATAAAGAAATACGACTAAGTACGGGCAGCGCCACCAGCGACCAACAGCGTTAACTAATGTTCTACATCGCGCTATCGAAGTTTCCCCAGTTAACTTGCAACTTCATTTCAACTTCATCCTAACGGACCGGTCCCCTGGCACAACACCCGCCTGGAGAGAGATCTCTCTATTGTCCTGTCTTCTACAGCGTGCGTCGCCAATCTGGTTTTAGTTGTTGATGTTTATTTGGGAATATGTATTAATTATTAGATAAAAAATAATTTCTTATTACTATAAAAATAACCAAGATATTAGCCATTAAATTTTTGTTTCTAACTCTTTCTAGCAAAACAGAATTTAACATAGGCGTAGTGCACGCTGACGTCACAGGACATGTCGGATCTCTATCTAATTAGTAGTTTTTAAATACTTATATTATACATATTTTTTGACCGATTTTAATTTCACATTCTGCCATCTCTTTTACGGTATTTTCATGTTGTGTTAAGAAATGCGATGAAAAAAATTTCATGCATAATCACGATTACTTGTTAAAGTGAACATTTGCAGGAATTCACGGACGGCGAGTTCCAGAAATGGAACAAGGCGATACGGGACGCGAATAAGAAGCCTCCCACCATGGACTTTGTACGGAGTAAGATTTGCGAAGTAAAGGAGGCGCTTATATACGAGTTTAAGGTAAGCGTGTCGGCGTAGCTCGAGTCGGAACCGAATTTGCCCGAAGATCGAATCGATTTCTTGACCCGAAACAAACTTTCGCGATTTTCATCAAAATTGGCCGCACGGGCACTTTTACACGTCAAAATCTACCAGCGCTTCCCGAGAGGAGACCACTGCTGAGAAGCGCCGCAAGAAACTCGATAGTTAGTCATTTTTGTAAATAAAATAAACGATTACAAATAAATATGTTTAACAATTAAAATAAGTACTTAGTTCTTATCTTTGAATCCTGGAAATTTCGCCATAGACTATTTATTTATCGTACAGTCGGAAGTCATAAATATGTTTACACTTTAGTACCTTGTCACTTTAATCGCTGTGACAATTTCATATGACAGTTTAAACACGACGTTGAATAGACAAGGGGCATTACTCTGAACTTCGAAATTATAACTTCGTCTATTGCTATCCCTTTTGCTCTCGACGCGTAACTAATTTGCAAGAAAGTGACGGAGCGATCCGAAGTTCGAATTTCGAAGTTCAGAGTAATGCCCAAGGTACTAAAGTAAATAAATAAATATCAGGGACAAACTCACACAAATTGACCTAGTCCCAAACTAAGCTCTAGACTTGTACTATGGGTACTAGACAACGATAAACATACTTATATAGAGAAATACATACTTAAATACATAGAAAACATCCATGACTCGGGTACAAATACTCGCGCTCATCACACAAATATTTGCCCATACCGGGATTCGAACCCGGGACCGCTAGCTTCGTAGGCAGGGTCACTACCAACTAGGCTAACCGCGTCAAAGTGTAAACATATTTATGACTTCGACTGTACATATGTCAAATTGCCTGGGAATGTCGTCGAGTTGGAAATGTAGTCTAGTTGGGAGTGTGGGCGAATTAAGTATATATATAAATATAATGGAGAATGTGATAAAAACCTGTTGATGGCTTTTTACAGGAAGAAGATATAGAAAAAATAGTAGCAGAGAAAGATAGGTTCCGCTCGCACCCGACCAATTACGCCATGAAGAAAACGCAGCTCATGAAGGAGAGAGACGTGGCGCAGTTGAGGTGAGATAGAAAATATTTTGTTCTATAGCAAAAACAGTAATAGCGTCTCGTATGGTTATAGAGCAAACCCTATAGAAAAACGACATATAATGGACCGGACAAATGTATACGGAACCACTCAGCGCGCGAGTCCGAGTCGCGCTTGACCGGCTTCTTTTATCACCAGGGGCGACGACGAGTCCGTGCTGGACCTGAACGCCAAGATACAAGAGCTGGAGGAGCGCGCCAACCTGCTCGACAAGACCAGGACCTCCTCCATACAGAGCATCTCCTACATCAACAACCGGAACCGGAAGATGAACGTGGAGTCGGCGGAGAAGGCTATCATGGAGGAGGTGAGGGACCAACAGCATGTGAACGGGTCTATATTAGAATCCATAATATCCTTCTTCCTATTTGTAAATTCCATAATAACTGTGGTCATAATGAACTTTTGGCATAATAACGTTTATCCTAATTTAAATGCCATAATATTGATTATCCTAATATTGAATATCCTAATGCTTATTTGCACTATTTCTTAAGTACTAATGATCAAGTGCCCTAACAGTTACATATCCTAATACTGGTTGCCATAATCATCATATGTCCATCCTAATATACTCAATATAGGCCTCCGCGGCTCGCTCGCTTCGCTCGCTCGTTAGGGTCGTAGTTCTACCTAACACTCCTTCTCGCTTAGCTCGTTGTCGTACCTAACCTAACCCAAGTCTGACCTGCCTTAAGGTAAAATAGGTAATGATTCCTACTTTACACTAATAAATTTAACGCCTACTATAAATTTGGCATTCGACTTTGGGATATTAGGTTTAGGTTTTGTATATTATGACTCCTAACTTTTATGTGTTAATAGATTAGTACAAAACATATTAGGTATTTAGAGCATTAGGTAATGTAATATTATGGTTTATGATCATTAGGATGTAAAATCATTATGGCAAATAATCATTATGACAAATGATTGATATGTCAAAAGTATTTAGAGTAAAAGTGGTATGGCATTTGACTTTAGGACATACGATATTATGGATTGCGAAGTGAACACTAGCGCTCTTGACCAGGCCCCCTATCATGCATGCAAGCATGAATGGAAATTGATTTATAGTGTTCGCGTTAAGAATGCAGTGAATCATCGTTGTCCGCCGGCTTAGCCACGCCCTCTAACCAATCAGGTCGCTCGAAATTAAAAAGTCAAGTTCACAGTGACTAGTTGAAGGCAGACTTTTGAACGAAACGGTTGTGTGATTCGCGCTACTTACCTAGAATTTTATTAAAAATTATGCCGGCCGCTACGGCGCTGGCATTCTTCAAGCCTCGTGCGAAAATTATTTCCAACAAAAAATATCTAACCTGATGAAAGTGTTATTTAAATCCAGTTTAAATTAGGCACTAGTTTTGTCTTTAATTATTATTTTATATGTTTTTTCCACCTGTTCAGGTGAAAGCGATGAAGGGAAAGAAAATAGACGACCCTTTCACGAGACGGCACACAAAGCCTGTTATGAATTTCAAATCGCACCAAGGAAACAGGAGTCAGGTAATATGTCGCATTAAAATAAGCTATGAATTAGTAGATTGTACAACACGTGCATAAAACGCACCATGTTACGCGAGACGCTCGCAAGCTCGCTTGGATGGATATAAAGTCGAGTGTTAAATGGGTTTTATGGACGAGTTGTGCACTCTACTTTTCACTTCGATTGCGAGGAAATGAAACAGCAACATGACAAAAAAAAATGCGACGAAATAAAAATTATAAGTTTATTTCATGAAGCTTTATTGTGTACTTTGGCTGTTGGCATCCTTGCCTTGGTCTTAGAATACTAACGAAACGAAATAAAATAAACAGGTTATTCTATGAAGTTAAAGTTGTTCGTGTGGCTGTTGGACCGATTGCCTATGTCTTCGATGAATATTTTACTTTATGCACTAGAGCATAAGAAGCGACTTTACGTCGACGAACTTTTAGAGCATGAGAAGTGAAAATTATATTACTGAATGATTGCTCGACTAACTTAACCTGCCAACCCCGCATACAAAATTTAAAAAAAATACTTGAAAAAAAAGGAACCAACACCTATGTCAGTCTAGGCCCTAGACTGGCCTCAAAACCAAACCAAATTTGTTTTTGTGTATTTGGTATTTACACGTATTTTTTTCGGTTCTTTTTTTCCAAAATTACAGTGCAGGCACTTGTGCCTTTGTTATTATACAAGTCTGAATTTATAATTAATTAATATCATCACACAATTAATGCATGTATAAAAACTCTTTATTGTACATTAAAAATATAAATTATTCAAAGCACTCTTTTACAATGTATAACATGAACTACATCAAAACTAAAAGAGACTTATAAATTACGTGACTGAACTAATTTAATAGCCTGCAATGTCTATGAAAACAATTACATGCAAAATATATTTACTTTATTTGTAGAATTTATAAAAGATAGTCTTAATACATAGGCGAGCTTATTCCATAGAAGGATCTCTTCTGGCTAACTTTTGATGTAATCGCTGTAAGCATTGGATGATATCTAAAAACTTCTTAATTTATGACTGATATGTAAGAATCGTTTTTTTTTTTCTAGGAATTAATGCGAAATGAAGAAGCGGCGGCAGAAGAGATGAAACAGAGAGAGGAAGAAGAGAAACAAGCGAAGGAACAGCAAGATAGAGAGAGATTAGAAGTGAGTTATCATTATTACTATTCACCATTCTCTTACTTGATTGAAATGAGGAACATGTGTAATCATGGCTTAATAATTTTATTAATATTAGATGAAATTTTGACACAAATAGAGTCCCCATAGGAGAAAATTTATGTGTAAATTCATTGTTTTCACTTTGCTATGCGATTTTGAAAGTTACCGTCACGTTTTGGGACTGGGGGGTGGGGGGGGGACGCTCACCCCTGAGGGGGGAGAGACGATAAACGATAAATTTTAACTTAGCCCTAGTACAAACATTAAAAATAGAATAGAATCATTTAATCGGCTATTAAATGAAACATCCAATGGGGAATACGCATTTAAAAAAAAATATCGCATTTGTTAACAAAATATGAAAATACCGTAAAAAAGATGGCAAAAAGTGAAATTAAAATACGAATAATATAAGCATTTAAAAACTATTAATTAGACAGAGAGATTCGACATGAACTGTGACGTCAGCGGGCACTACGGCCATATAAACTCCATGTTAAATTCTGTTTTGCTAGAAAGAGATAGAATTTGTTTCTTTATTGGCTAATATCTTGGTTATTTTTATAGTTATTAGAAAAATAATTTTTCTCCACTGCTTGTTACATGAATGACTTTTTAATAAAGCAAAAAAAAATCATACATATTCCCTATTAAGAAAAGTATTCCTTAAGCTAGTTTTGTTTGAAATCTCTCATATAAAACAGACCTCAACGTATAATATTGGGACAATGTCAGACAAATTTGTACTATAGGTACTTGGCAATGATATACATACTTATTTGTTTATTATTTAATCTTTATTGCACAAAAATACAAATTTGAGTACAAAAGGTGAACTTAATACCTAATGGCATTCTCTACCAATTGACCTATGGGCAAACAGAAAACTGTTGTAGGCGGTGCAATATTGTACGTACGCATTAAGAGAAAAAAAAGCATATAATGCAATTAAACTACATACATGAACCTACATTGTAAATAAATACATACTTATACGTGAACGTACGCATGCATTAAATGGAAAATTATAAGATATAGAGAAATAAAAAATAAAAAATATTATACTGTGCACACTACTACCTATGTACATTTCCGATTGGACACGTGGTCGACTGGTAGAGAATGCCATTAGGCATTAAGTCCGCCATTTGTACTTGTTTTTGTGCAATAAAGATTAAATAAATAAATAAATACTTAACATAGAAAACATCTACTCATCACACAAATATTTGTATATACCGGGAATCGTATCCCGCAACGCTAGCTTCATAGGCCGGACTACCAACTAGACTGTGTGTCGTGCTAAGGAGTTTATGAATTATTAGTTTTTTTCTAAATATAAAGTGTAATTTCCCAGCACCCTCCGGAGACGGAGCGGGCGCGCGCGCCGGCCGGCGACGCGTCCAGCATGTACTCGCTGCACGACTTCGACATCAGCATCGACCTGGACCTCCCGCACTCCCCCAGTAAGTGCTCAAACGTGACACATAACAAATGAGTGGTGCTCAATCATGAGGTTACCTGGACAGTGTGCACTCAGCATCAAATATATAGGAGCTGCCAAAATGGACAAATATAAAATAAAATAAATTATTATTATTATTATCTCTATATCATATCTGAAGGGTGATTCCATTCAAATTTCGTCAATATCTATGAACGGGAATCCTATAAGTTTGACGTATGTATGTGTGTGTATGTGGCATCGTAGCTCCTAAACGGATGGACCGATTTTGTTATAGTTTGTTTTTATTAGAAACGTGACTTAATCGAGAGTGTTCTTAGCTTGGTTTGATGAAAATCCGTTAAGCCGTTTAAAAGTTATGAGCTCTGATCACGATTTGGTCGGGAGTTTTTTTAATACTCGAAATGATCTAGTGACGTAGTCCCTCCAGTGAAAATGTACGTGCTCGGAGCCCGTTAAAGTTTGGGTTTTTTTTAACTCGGTTAGGTTATACAGGGTGTTACAAAAATACCCGTAAAGCAGTAAGGGGGTTAAATGGTCGCTTGTAAAGAGTCCATTGACAATGTATGCAAACCCTGGCATGACTTTATGAGATGACAGCTTACTAGGGTTGCGTTATTTTTGGCTTTGATTTTTACGGGTTATTTTGTAACACGTTGTATAAATATTTTTTTTTTCAGAAATCAGTTCCAGTGCAGAACCAAAGCCGGTGGCGGCGAAGGTCAAAGAAAGCGGTCCCAAGCGGTCGCTCAACCTCGATGAATACAAGAAACGCCACGGGCTCATATAGTGCTGTTGAAGTACATACTTAGCTATTCGTTCTAGTTATTAGAGGCCGATATCACGCAGACGTGGCCCTAGTCGAAAAGGGCATCTTCTCAGGTTCAAGTGAAATATGGTCTTTTTAGAGGACAATCTCACACATATTGGCTATTTGACATTAATAATAATAATAATAATCCAGCCTATATACGTCCCACTGCTGGGCACAGGCCTCCACTCACAATGAGAAGGTTCGGGCTATAGTTCCCACGCGGGCCCAGTGCGGATTGGGAACTTCGCACACACTGTCAAATTGCTTTGCAGGTGTGTGCAGGTTTCCTCGCGATGTTTTGACATTAGTCAAAATGAATTATTTCTACACTACCACTTAATCAAGCTTTCGAAAATAACACGGAAATATCTAGATATCGTGTATTTTTCGAATTTAAACGATTTTTAATTCAATAATAACTTTATGAAGGAACACTGAAAATTGTGACGTCACATGTTATTTTCATACTGACTTCATACTACCGGATCGTTTTGACGTTTCAATAAAAGTTGCTTATTTGACCAGTCAGTCAAATAGCCAATTGACATATACTTGGACTTTTTCACTGTAGCAGGGTGACAGCTGAGGTGTCATCAGTTTTTAGTGTAAAGTAGTGATGTTACTTATTGAATGAATAAAATGAACGAAGTATCGTAATTAATGCGAGTGATTCACTGTAACAAATAATTAATCATTTAGGACGGTTTCAAAATAACGTACGTAACAAAGAAAATAAAATGAACATTACGTATAATATTTTATTGAGCTTTCGCGCTCGTTGCGCGTCGAACAAAATAAATAAATTGAATACAACTTTAACATTCTGTTGCAAACAAAATGATCAGCTAAATATATTTAATATACTAAGTATATAATTATCATAAAATATTGAGTTCCTTGATCAAATCATTCATAACGTGAACGTGTGAAGCACTATAAAAGAAAAGTGGTATTTATTTCATAATGACATTCGGCTCTGTCATTTTACTCCAGTGAATTAAAACTTCAAGTATAGTCCCAAACTAAGCTCTAAGTATTATGGGTTCTAGGATAAACATACTTATATATAGAGATTCATAATTACATAGAAAACATCCAAGGCAGGAACAAATACTTGCGCTCATGACACAATTGTTAGCATTTACCGGACTCGAACCCGGGACCGCTAGCTTCGTAGGCAGGGTCACTACCAACTAGGCTAACCGCGTCGTCAGATATAATTAATCTTTTTTTTTACATGCTAAATTGACTTACATCTGTTTTTACTAGAGCTACTATTAAACTAAAAAACATAAATAGGTATGATGAGTGGGTAAAGAAAACGAAATTCTATTCAGTCCGTCAGTTAGATTATCAAAAAATATTGGACACGTATTTTTTCTTTTGTCAATTAAACAAAAAATGACAAAGATGATGCGCGTCAAAGTTCGGGAGTGGCTTGTGACGTCACTTCTACGTAAAAATTGTATTGAGACGTGACGTCATGCGACATTTCAACTCAATATTATCTCCGTAATTTTTTGATTGTGTGACAAAAGAGAAAATACGTCTACCTGATCGACAAAGAAAAAATAGTTATCATCCCTATTGCGTATTGCCGACCATAAGGCAGCAAGCGCATATGGACTTTACTAGTCTTATACTCCCTTTCTCATTTGGACGGCGGTGTATATTGAAAAATTCTTACACGTTCCATTCAATTTGAACACTTGTGTCATATCGGCCTAAGCAGACGGTTGCTGGTGATGGCAGAATTTAAAACGCCTTGTACAAAAACCGGGCAAGAATATGTCGGCCCAGACTCAGTGTAGGGTTCCGTTGCCATTACTACAAATACAAAAAACAATCTGGAAAAAGTGCACCAGCAAAAGAGCGTATCTTCATGGCACTTACGTCCGTTTGTTGAGAAGCGCAGTTTATCGGCAATAACTCAAAAACGGTATATCCGATCGTGTTGAAAATGATTTTGGTCTATTTAAATAATTTGGTTTATTTTTTGGACATACTGTTTAAAATGTAAAGGGGGGGGGGGGGGGGGGGCACAATTTATGCAACTTTCGGAGCGATTATTTTCGAAAATATTCACTTAATCAAAATAATTGATTAAAAACCTTAGAGTGTTTTTAAAAGAACTGTCGAAATAGGTATGTGCCACACGTTGATGTTTGCTGAAAAAAAGTCATGTATGGAGCTCCCCCTAGAAATATTTATTTCTGTTATTTAACTACCAAACTAAGTAGCGGCTTATACGAGACACCTATACTCCAAATTTCATCAATATACATTATGTAGTTTTTGAGTAAAATGCCTGTGACACACGGACGGACGGACATGACGAAACTATAAAGGTTCCGTTTTTGCCATTTTGGCTACGGAACCCTAAAAATCAGTAGTAAAAAGTGAATTGTTAATTGCTATTGCTACCTTTTTAACGCCATGTCAAATAAAAACTAGAGCTAATATCAACCTTAATTCATACATACTCAGGTTTATTTTGCGTTGTCAATCATGACGTTGAAAATGAACCTTAATAATAGGGCTGCAATAAACCCGTCTTGTCTGAGATGCCCGTCTCAAGTCATCAAAGCTATATGTATCGGAAAATCTAGTATAAAGCGATCTGGCTTCTCAAATGATTTAACGACTGTCATCTTACGATCAAGTTTGAGCCGGCTCACACTAAGCGTAAATCTACCCACCTATTATTGCCATATACTACACTACTTCTCTAACAGTTGCCTTTCTCATGGCACGTTACTAAGTACCGCACAGTATTACAAATAAAATCTAAATAATAATAATAATCCAGCCTATATACGTCCCACTGCTGGGCACAGGCCTCCACTCACAATGAGAGGGTTTGGGCTATAGTTCCCACGCGGGCCCAGTGCGGATTGGGAACTTCGCACACACCGTCAAATTGCTTTGCAGGTGTGTGCAGGTTTCCTCACGATGTTTTCCTTCACCGAAAAGCTCATGGTAAATTTACAAATTATATTTCGCACATAAATTCCGAAAAACTTAGAGGTGCGAGCCCGGGTTCGAACCCACGACCCTCTGCTTAAGAGTCGGCAGGTCAAACCATTAGGCTACCACGGCTTTTTTCTTCACTTATCTTACATAAATATAAAATCAAAATATAAAGGCAAATCTTACAATATAATTGGGAGTATGCATAAAAAAATTCATCGCATTTATTAACAAAATATGATAATACCGTAAAAGAGATAAAAAGAGAAATTAAAATTAAAAATACGGATAATATAGCATTTAAAAACTAGTAATTAGACAGATCTGATATACATTGTGACGTCAGCGTGCATTACGGCCATATAAGCTCCATGTTGAATTCTGTTTTGCTAGAAAGAGATAGAAACAAATCTTGGCTTATAATTTTTAATTAAAAAAATAATAAATAAATAAATAAATATCAGGGACAACCTCACACAAATTGACCTAGTCCCAAACTAAGCTCTAGGCTTGTACTATGGGTACTAGACAACGATAAACATTACTTATATAGAGAAATACATACTTAAATACATAGAAAATCCATGACTCAGGTACAAATACTCGCGCTCATCACACAAATATTTGGCCATACCGGGATTCGAACCCGGGACCGCTAGCCTCGTAGGCAGGGTCAATAACAACTAGGCTAAACGCGTCGTCGTGTAAAATATAAAACGCGTTTTTTTAATCATATCCTCTCCGCCATCGCCAGCATTTTCTACTATAGAGTTTTAAAAGAGTGATGAACACATAGGTTACTAGACGCGTACAGCTCTTAAATTCAATTTGAATGGATTTTCAACGCACATGTGCGTCTTGGGCCGCGCTGGTTCAAAGGTACTGCTAACACGTAGCTTAGGTTTATTCTTATTTTTTGTGACAGTGGCTTAATGTTTACTATATATAAGGTCTAAAGTGCGGTGAAGAACGACAAAATATTTGAAAGCAATAATAATTAGTTCCTCCATTGTCACAGAAAATGACAACTCTCTTTATATTATCATTAAAGCAATGCTAGGAATAGGCAGTTTGTTTACTTAATTTGTAAATAACTATATGGAGAGAAAGTACCAACTTCACCAAACGACATAAAATGTTAATACATTTTGACAGCTGTTAACACTCTAATCGTATGTTAAGTGGTTGGTGAAATCCGACATTAGGCTGCGTTTCCACTCGCGATGTGCGACGAATTAACGCATTCACTGCCGGCATTGATTTTCGAACTTTCACCAAGTGCGACATCCTTTGTTTTGTTTACACGCGTACTGTAAAAACGCACATACGCGTTCAAGGCGTTAAGCCCGCTGGTGGAAACGGGTTACTTTGACCTCGCTCATTGTTTAGCTACCCCGCACATCAAACTTTGAGAGCCTAACCTATAATAAAAGTCACGCCAAGAACATCGCTCTAACCTGTTAATATCTCTGAGCGCCGCGGTCTTACATATAGGTCTAGCAACTGGGCAAATTTTCAATGGGACGCTGACTCCGCTGTTGAAGCAAAATCCAGGTGGCGCTGCGATCGAGGGATGCAAAACATGACCTATAATTTCTAGATTTTTGAAATCCCATCGCGAGTGACGTACGGTTTTGTGTACATTTAGGGTTCAATGCGCGTGTTTCACGCATGCGCGATAGTCATCTTTGTCGCACCGGATATCCCTCGATCGCAGCGACTCTAGCGGCCTGGAACGTTAAGGCCCACGTTGAAACCCAGAGTTGCAAGACCCTGTATGTAAGACCGTG
Source organism: Tortrix viridana (assembly GCA_963241965.1). Taxonomy (NCBI): domain Eukaryota; kingdom Metazoa; phylum Arthropoda; class Insecta; order Lepidoptera; family Tortricidae; genus Tortrix; species Tortrix viridana. Next base: position 1,782,305 of record OY725197.1, read on the forward strand.
GTTTAACATTTTCAACGTCATGTCTAATACAAAAGTCACTCACACGTCAATGGCAACTGAAAACCAGAGCTAATTTCAACATTACGTCATAGACACTCAGGTCTATTTTTCGCGTTCAATCGTGACGGATATATCCGTCGTTGGAGTAACCAGTGGTGCGGATATATCCGTCAATGGCGTTGAAAAGTTTAAACAAACAGGGAACGAAATCTATTTACGGGAGCCCTATTACACCACCCTTTCCCTAACCCTAACGAGAGGGACGCCGCAATATGTTAGATACGTATAGAGATATCTCCATCTCATTCCAACGTATTGCGGCGTCCCTCTCGTTGGGGTTTGGGAAAGGGTGGTGTGAATGACACCGAATAACCGGTCAGAGAGCGCTTCGAATTAACGTTCCCAAATCAATTTGTTCGAACGTAACCACCTAAGGTTAATACAACAAAATTTGCCAATGGAATTTGAATCCTAGTCTGAATGGAGTAGAGTATATTTTCTAATTTAATTGCCAGGCATAAAAACAAGAAATTCCACTTTTACAATGGATCTTTATTCCAATGTCCGTATGATGTACATCCTATTGTTCAAGGGGCCTTAGGAGGCTTAGACTAAAGCAAAAGGGGAAGACACGTTATCGCCGTACAAGACACTGACATAATGCGTGGCGTAAATTGACGGACTAACGTCGTGAGCGTAAGTGAGACAGCCATATGTCTCACAATAATGACGACGTCGCACGTGCTGACAGATCGGTGACGGCCGGACAACTGACTAAACATAGGCGCTCAGCGCCTATATTTAGATGCTCAAGCCCGCGCGCTGGTCACGTATCTTCCTCTTTTTGTTTTCATCTAAGTTAGGAGGTTAATAAAACCGGTTTATTTGTAACCGGTTGCAAGGCCTGATTAGAACACACAAGTGGGTGGCTAGAACCAGAAATAACTTTTTCTCGGCGCTGATTTTAACCGCTGCGTATTAGTTATATGTCAAAATTTAGGTACCTATAGCAGCAGCTGATCCCAATAATCAATTATTAATTAATAATATCTAAATTTACTCAGAGGTGTAAGGTTACCTATGATAATGAGTTAAATAGTAAAAAAACGTTGTCAAAATTGTTTTCGTGTAACGTTTATACGAGTGTGACGAATATTAGTGTTGCTTGTAGCAAGTTTAGATTTAATCCTAGATATTCGTGTTTAGAATACTTATGTCGATATCTGAACACGTTTTGTTTTCCGAGTCCTAAGGCTGCCTTTTCATAGAAGCGGAGACGAGCGGAGCGGAGAGGAGCTGTGTAGGAATCGATCAATCACATTGGTTGTAATCCACATCCCGTCTCCGCTCCGCTTCAATGGAAACAGTGAAGCGGAGACGACAGTATCAAATTTGTATAGTACGCCACTCATCCCCGCTCGTCTCCGCCTCAGTGGAATCACATACCTCGTTTCACAGCTCCGCTCGTCTCCGCCTCTATGGAAAGGCAGCCTAAAACTTGAAATTTACGGAGCTGGGCATAATGGAGTTTGGAATAAATTGGTCCGCTATTTTTCTAACAACATCGTTAACCGATGTTTAGTTAACAAAATATATTCAAAGGCTTTACAAATACAACCGCGCACCTCTGAATTTCCTATTTAAGAAATAAAATAACCATTATGTAATGTTACATAAATTTGTAAATATATTTCGTAATGAAACTTTGAATTTAAGTTGTTTGTATAAAATAATCATTTTTACAACCATGTTTTTGTGATTGGCTTTCAAATCGATTGAGTATTGAAAATTTTGTTGAAATTGTGATTTTCTTTATTCTATATTCTTGTAACTTTACACTGTCAGTTTTAATTTAAGGTTGGTCAATAATTCGATGGCCCCTACGTAAATCATCGAAAGTCAATCGAGGTACCTTTCAGTACAGCGTTTTAAAGCTTAGTTACTACTTTATTCTTAAATTTTAAGGAATACATAAATACTGTTATATTATGCAGTATTTGTGTATTCCTTACAATTTAAGAAAAAAATCGTAACTAAGCTTTAAAACGCTGTACTGAAAGGTGCCTTGATTGACTTTCGATGATTTACGTAGGGGCCATCGAATTATTGACTGTCAACTTGAAGTAAAATGTCGGTTCTTTTCTTGTATACACATTTTTTTTTAATTGTCAAGATTGGAAGTCGTTTAACCAAGAAATGATTTCAGCAAAGCCAAATATAACTGTTATTTTGTTCCAGAACAGTTGTTGTTGTAACTTGATACAAAGAGACCATGTCATAAAATATTGTAAAAACAGATGTTTATAAACAAATATTAGATTTAAATTGTAGTTTGTAATTAGATAATAAATTATTTAATTTTTGTATATTTATCATTATAAAGGCAGAAACTTACAGATCTGTTTTTTATTTTTTTAACCTTTAGACTATATAATATCTACATATTTAATAATATACGTAGATCATACTCAAAATATGACATCTACTATTATAATTGATAGTAGATGTCATATTTTCTTCATATAGAAATAACTCGTACTTCTATATTTCTATAATAGCGGACTTAGCACAAAATGAACCTGTGTCAAATGCAGACAACTATAGGACAATAAAATTTATATAGCGCGCGTCAAAGCTCTTCCGCCGTGGACACAAAGTATATTATTGCTTAATTTCCGCGCCTTAATTGTCATCATGTGGATAAAAGATGTCACTTTCTGGCCAGTATGTTAGTGCGAGGGTGACGGAAGCTTTATCCATCGCGATAAAGGTAACCATGATATACCAGGCTATATATAGCACAAGTTTAACTAATAGTTTACTACTTCATAAATAACTCATAATAATCATGTAAACGCTGTATCTTGTCTAGGGGACACGGTTTATGTAGGAAAACATATCGAATCTCTTTTAATTATGTGGTTACGCGTATATATTTACATGTAAAATTTATTAAAGTAAAGTAAAAACGTATTTTATTTTCTCCACCGCAAAGTATACAGTTTATATCGTAACAAACCATAATTAACTTAAGATTAGGTACATAACTTGTGCGGTAAAGACTGGTGAACCTGTATGTCAGCGAAATGTAACAAGTGTATATTTAAAAAAATGACTAACTGCCGCATTCAGAGACGTCAATTAAGTTTTAAGTTTCATTAAAGTTGCTGCGTCTTATTCTATTGCTATAGCAAAGAAAGTGATAGCGACAACTTTAATGAAACTTAAAAAGTAATTGACGTCTCTGAGTGCGGCAGCTATTCTATTGCTATAGCAAAGAAAGTGACAGCAGCTACTTTAATGAAACTTAAAACTTAATTGACGTCTCTGAGTGCGGCAGTAACTGTCGAGTTTCTTGCGGCGTTTCTTCTCAGCAGTGGTCTCCTCTTGGGAAGCGCTGGTAGATTTTGACGTGTAAAAGTGCCCGTGCGGCCTACTTACTGAATAAATATCTTTTATTATTTAGCTTATGAGAGAAGTACAAACCCAAATATAATATTTCAAAAATATATAAACACTTGCACCTTATGTCAATGGGATAAGGTGCAAAAGTATTTACATATGTTTGACTAGACTGTACAATGTTCATACAATGCATAGAAACTAGACTATAAAAGCAACGAAATACGAATGTAAATATGTACCTATAGGGTCAACGGTCCTGTTGTTGGTACTCTTCCAATTATTGGCACCATGAACTTTATTTCAAGTAGAATTAATAATAACTGCTACTATTAGCAGGTGCCGATAATTGGATGCTTTACCCTAACTCTTATCCTAAATAACACGATATTTTTTTTTTAAAAAGATGTCAAAAGTATTTCCAAGAAAGGACCCATTTTACTTTTTTTTTGAGTTTATGAGTAAAAAAATATATTTTTAATTACGTTTTTTTTTTTAATAGTTTTTATTATACAACAGACAACACGTAATCCGTATAATACTCCAACGTAATAATTTCCGTCGCCTTTATAATATCAGTCAAATTGACAGCTGACATCACAGAACCTATATCGTACCGCCAAAAATGATGACCACCTAACCTAACTTCATTATTCGTAACCACATGCCCGTCTAAAATAGCCGCGTATTCAATCTCTATGACAGCTGTCACTTTGGAACTTGACAAAACAGCTGTAATATTACCATTTGGGGGTAGAACGACTTCTGTAGAAGACAAGGTACTGGTGTCAGTCACGTAGCTCACGTTTTCGTTCTGACCCCAAGAAGAATTCAATTTTAATCCAGCTTTCACTCTTCCGAATATATCGAAATTATAAGTTATATTCGCTGCAACAACGTCTATTGTGTTCCAGAACGTAGTGATTTTATTCTCAACTTTACCATCTAACTGTATTGTTTGATTCTTTGCATAATTTTCTTCGTTTACAGCTGTTAGTTTCTTTATTACAGCGTTTTCCTTTTCAATGCTGAGAACTTTAGCTTGTAGCGGTTTTATTATTGTGTTCACTGGTGCCCAATCATAGGTTATGTACAAGTCGTTCCATGGTGTCGGGCCTTTTATGTAAACATTGGTTGGCACTCGACCTGTTAATTTTGAGACGGCGTTCTTCAAAAGTTGCTCTGTTATATTAAATGTGTTTTCGTCTTGTTTTGTGATTATATTGTATGAGGATCCCGACCGACTTATTAGGATCGTGTTGGGCATGCTTGATGCTAGGATGTCGATAGTTATTTGTCCTTGGATAACAGGTAGTAAGCAAAGTAAGAGAAGCTGCATGTTGCTGAAAAATAATGAAACGTACATTATTGAAAATTCTATTAGATTCGATCGTGTCTAACTGCCGCCCTCAGAGACGTCAATTAAGATTTAAGTTTCATTAAAGTAGCTGCTGTCACTTTCTTTGCTATAGCAATAGAATAAGACGCAGCAACTTTAATGAAACTTAAAACTTAATTGATGTCTCTGAGTGCGGCAGTTAAACATATTTAACGCAGATGGTGCAAGCGGCCCTCAATGTCTATTAATGGGTTTACCCTTGAAACACAGACACTACCAGCCACGTGCATTTCCTCGTGCAGGAGTTATAATTTTTTGGTGGTCACAGGTCTAACCTAACCTACGTAACACATGCTTAAGATAACCTGAAAACAATAAAGTTTCAGTAGAAATTGGCATTCGGTGAAACGAAATTCGGGGAACGACGCATTCTATAAAATGAGTGTCTGCAAAACAAGGGGATACGCTATTCATGTTTTAATTTTTTAAATCGTATAAAATACGTTCTTCATATTTTTTATAATTTAAAATCGTAACGCTTACCTTGTCAATTTCTTCACCAATATTTTAAAACACTGCCTAACCTTAACATAGACTATTTATAAATAACAATAAAGTCATATAACACGCGTTTATATAAGGAAATGTTAACAATTACTCATAATAACAAATATTATTTGCAAGAGGATAACTAATGTAGGTACATACGATGGCAAATTCCCATGTTTAAAAATTTAATTATTTTAAATATGATTCAATATAGGTTTTACCAAAGCGATATGAACAATGGGGTTTTAATTCGGTTGCGTTTTTACAAGTATTCATGCGTAGTGACAGAAAAAAACATGCTAATCCTAACCAAGTTAAGAAACCCCCGACGAAATCGGCTCCTCTACTTTCACAGTTCATAACTTGACGGCAGATTTCCATTAAACCAAACACTATCGAAAGTCACCTTTCTAACAAAAACAAACTAAATTCAAGTCCGTTCGTTTAGGAGCTACGGTGCCACATACAGATACACAAACACACATGTACACTCACTCACTACCAACTAGGCTAACCGCGTCGTCAAACTAGGAACTTAAAATATATCTAAGTCGGCGACAATCAGGTTACATTGCTATTGTTTGCTAACACTTGTTTGGATATACACACTTGTTTGTTTGTATAACGTTCTCAATATGAAGGGACCTTATGGAGGAAGGCAGTTACGCTCTGCTTATTCTTGTAACTATACGAATACGATGGTAACAGTTCTAAAAACGGCGTAACCGCCTGCCTCCATAAGGTATCCTCCTCCCTTTATATTGAGAACGTCACATATTTCCAGTTTACGAAATATTTAGATGGAGATCGATTTTGTGGATAAAAGATGTTAATGGGCTGATTGTTTCTCGCATAGTTCATCGTTCATTATTGTAACGACTCTTATAAATCGAGCGCGTGAACGCGTAAGTGACACAATTAAGTTAAAATTTTGTTACCAACTAATCAACTAAATACGTAGGATGTTCCATAAGTCTTGCAAAAATCTAACTACATATTTATTAAACTTTTTCAAAATAAGAACCATCACTGTTAATACACTTATGCATGCGTTCAAACCACGTATTAAACATAATCTTCCACTGATCCTTTGTGACACTGGCGCAGACCTCATCCCATGCACTTATTAATTCGTCATCAGTTGCAAATCGTCATCCGTTCAACTGGCTCTTGATCAGCGGGAAGCCTTATAGCGCGAGGTCGGGCTATAAGGAGGGTGATCCAGCACAGTAAGCCCCGATTGCTTCAAAAACTCCTGAGTAATGGTCGCTCGATGAGCAGGAGCGTTATCATGGTGCAAGTACCACCTGCCCAGTCGCGAGTTTGGTCGCAGTTTCTTCAGCTCGCGGATAACTTGCGGCAAAAAAACATCAGTGTACCAGGTAGCATTCACAGTCTTCTGCTTGTCTAATACATACGCTCAGTCATACATGTCCAAACTTGTTACATTCTTTCTATTGCAGCACTTATGGAACAGTCTACGTACGTGCACTAGGGATAAGTGAGTGATTCGGTTTACCCTTGAGTCACTGACACTCATTTAATGTTTGTTTCATTTCGTCGACAGGCATTTCCACGTGGATTAAGTAGTTATAATTTTTGGTGGTTAACCTATCTTTTTGTTGACGGAGTGGAAATGCAATTTACGCATCCTCCCAGCCTAGGGATGGCTGTGCAATGTGGGCTTTTAAACCCCCTGGCCGGTAGTGAGGCGCCGTGATACCGCTAAAAAGCATTAGAGAAGATAAAGATAAAAGATATTTATTCAGTAAGTGGGCCGCACGGGCACTTTTACACGTCAAAATCTACCACCGCTTCCCAAGAAAAGACCACTGCTGAGAAGAAGCGCTGCAAGAAACTCAACAGTTAGTCATTTTTTAAATAAAAATACAAGGTGGGCCAAAAGAAGTCATCCGATGTTGTTTGACTCTCTTTTTTTTTCTAAATGAAAAACTTGGATTCTGTTTTTTTATTATATTAATTTAAACCTTTAGAATTTTATTGGTCAAGTCGAGAAGATTATATCGGCCAAATGGGCGCCGTCACAATTGATTGTCATACGGGCTCGTTTTATGGCATTTTTCATCACTTCGGCGAGAACTTCGGGCGACAGATTCTCGCACTCGTGTCGAATGTTGTCCTTGAGGGCTTCCAGAGTCTCGGGCTTGTTCACGTAAACACGGGACTTCAAAAAACCCCACAAAAAAAAGTCTGGAACGCTTAAATCGGGTGATCTTGCGGGCCAGTGCAAATCGCCAAAACGAGAGATGAGGCGACCCGGGAACGCCGCCTTCAGAATATCGGTTGTGGCTCGCGCAGTGTGTGCCGTTGCTCCGTCCTGTTGGAACCACATGTCGTTCGGTCCTAATTCGTCCAATTGCGGCAGAAAAAACTCGGTCAACATGGCCCTATAGCGCGCACCGTCCACTGTTGTCGTATGGCCAGCGGCATTCTCGAAAAAAAATGGCCCAATGACTCCTCCAGCGTGAACAGCGCACCATGCAGTCACTTTGAGCGGGTGTAATGGCTCCTCGTGCATCACTCGTGGATTTTCGGTGCCCCAGAAGCGATAGTTTTGCTTGTTCACGTACCCGCTGAGGTGGAAATGAGCCTCATCGCTCATTATGATTTTGGTCGAAAAATCGTCCACTTCTTCCTCGAGATTGAGAATGGCTTGGGCGTAGGTTACGCGCGTTTGGCGGTCGGCAGGCAGCTGCTGATGCACGGACTGGATTTTGTATGGGAACATGCGCAGGTCTTTGACCAAAATTCGCCTTAGGGACGTCCGTCTGATGGCTAATTGCGTGGCACGGCGTCTGGTTGATGTTTCCGCCGACAGCTCGACATCCTCGGCAACAGCGGCGATATTCTCGGCAGAACGGGCGCTCCGGGGCCGGCCACTCTTGGCAACGTCTCGTGTGGTCCCATACTCTTCAAGGTTGGTGGCCAAACGGCGCAGTGTTTGCGCAGTCGGTGTCTGACGGCCGGGGAATCGGCGACGGAATTCGCGCTGCGCCAACACCACAGACGAATTGTTACGCAAAAAAATAGACACGATTATTCCGCGTTCTTGGGGAGTGTATCGCTCCATGGCTTGTTCACTTGTATTTTGCATCTGTCAAGTCCACAAATGTCAAAACAGATTTGACATTGGCGACCATTTGCAAAAATGAGAGCATCTTCCAATAGGGTGATTTCTTTTGGCCCACCTTGTATAACAATGTCACTACTTATTCTAGCATTATATAAAACTGTAAAAATAATACTAAATATCTGCGTAGTTTTGCAGGAAAACATGTCAGAATGACTACGAGAAAATTTATATATATATATATATATATATATATCACACAAAACAGTTTTGACATGTCTTCCTACATAAACCGTGTCCCCTAGACAAGATACAGCGTTTACATGATTTTTATGAGGTATGTACGAGTAGTAGGTAAGGTACTGAATATTAAAGATTATAGTTAATTTTCTGGTTTAGGCCAAGCATTTTTGTCCGTTAGATAGTCCTCGACCCTATAGTACGCCTTTGAACACAACGAATTTTTCAAGTAATTTTTAAGTGCTGGAAGGGGTAACTCTAAAACTACGTCGGGTTCGGGTACATTGCCACTGACGTGCCTCTCAGCTTGCTCCGAAGAGCCCCCCTTCTCTCCGCCAAAGGAGATGAGTATGAACAGCCCACGACCAGCTCCCCAGACCGGTAAAGCCGTGCAATAATAAATAATAATAATCCAGCCTATATACGTCCCACTGCTGGGCACAGGCCTCCACTCACAATGAGAGGGTTTGGGCTATAGTTCCCACGCGGGCCCAGTGCGGATTGGGAACTTCGCACACACCGTCAAATTGCTTTGCAGGTGTGTGCAGGTTTCCTCACGATGTTTTTCTTCACTGAAAAGCTCATGGTAAATTTACAAATTATATTTCGCACATAAATTCCGAAAAACTTAGAGGTCCCGGGTTCGAACCCACGACTCTCTGCTTAAGATTCGGCAGGTCAAACCATTAGGCTACCACGGCTTTTTTTATTAAGCCGTGCAATGTGGGTCCCTAACCCACTGGCTCTACAAGAAGTTCGGGCGAGCAGCGAACCCCCTGTCCGATGAGTCCGCCTTACCCTCAACGGTCTGCCTGTAGTATTGGATGCTTTCCAGATACCCAACCCTTATGGGTTGGTCCCCATACCCTTCCAACAAACTCCACCACAGCTGTTGATTCATTAAAATGCTTCTGACACATTTTTTATTTACTCACATCAGACAAAAAACCCTAAACTCAGCAAGCGTCAATATTACTTAAACAAACTAATACTTTTTTCCTTCCTTATGTTGTGATGACGTCGATGTTTTTGTGAATATTGAGGATTGATTGAGATGCATCTCAATAACCTACCTGATTCATCCACTACAATTACCGAACATTAGGAATGTGAACATTTTGATCTGACTAATTGACCACAATACTCCAGGGTATTAATAGAATTAACTATAAAACCGCTTGGTCAGTGACCATTGTCATCAGTTTGTGCTCACATCTCATCGGGTAGAGTCCAAAATATTCGAGTAAGTAGACTAAAACTTCCTGGATATCTTGAGAACTTTGTATTCCGCTCTTGGCACATACCCTCACGCTCTAGCTGTAACAGTAGCTATACTTTTGAAATACCTGAAACCTCCCCTCAGTACTGGGTGATTTCAGAAATCCAGACAAATTATATAAAGAGATAACCCTTTTGGAATCGTCAAGGTAAAGTAATATTCGTGTAGATACTTCGGTGATTTTGCCCACTCATTAAGTCTTCTGTTGACTGCTTTACTTCCCAAAAGACCAACTAATAAAATGTAACGTTTCAGTTCATCATGAAGTTCCAAATCCTTTTGCTGATGCTTCCGTTCGTCTACGCCCGACTCGGCATCCACGTCGACGTCTCAAAGAACGAAGATGACGTCAATGTCCAACTTCTTGGCGAGGACGACCACGTCATTGACGACGCTGAAACAGAAGCGTTCCGACTCACCGATGAACCGCTCAAGGAGGCTTGCAAGCGGTACAGTGGTGCTCGCCCCGCTGACGTCTTCCTGCATTCGCCGACCCGCTGGGGGGACCTGTACCAGCGATACGGATGGAGCCAAGTCCATAGGGTGCTGAAGCCTATCAAAGTCACTGTCCTGGGTACGTACTGTCAATCTATATACATATATATATATAAATGAATCCCTATTTCTCTTGGTGACGCCATAACTTGAGAACGGCTTGGCCAATTCGGCTATTTATTTTCCAAATATTCCTTGAAGTCCGAGGAAGGTTCTTATGACTCTTCATAAAAAAAAATAAAAAAAATGTGATATTTCAACTTTAAAGGGGGGAAATGGAAGGGGGAACTTTAACTGAAGCGAAGCGAGGGCGGGTCGCTAGTATAAAATATAAGTAGATACCTATTTTAGTACTTGTCAATATAACGTCATGTTTGAACTGCCTCTAGACTTCATCTGCTTATTTCGAATTTCACCAACAACTTAACAGACGAGAAGAGTGTTAACATCTGTCAAAATGTATGAACTAACAGTCGATTATATTTAACATCGTATACTTCTTGAATTAGTAAATGTCGAGCGGAGATCCTATACTGCACTACAAAGTTTTAAGTCCAATCAAACATTGTATCCTATCACAACCCACTTGAGCAGGAAAGATTACATTTTTGTTGTGTAAAGTCTATTTGACTTTCTATAGTGTTGTTAACAATTACTTCTCGTCAACAGGTGTCCACAGCCGGCCAGAAATAATAGCAACAGACAAATTCACTAACAACGGTACAAAAACAGCGCAGTACCACGGCCAGCTCTCGCAGACAGTCACCAACACCGCCACAAACTCTTGGAACTCAGGACACTCCATCAACGTCGGCCAAGAAGTCAACTACGAATTCATACTTCCTGTTGGGAAAGTTGGGGGGAAGACGACGTTTTCATACTCGCATCAGTGGGGCAAAAGTGGCAGTCAAGCACAGGCCGTCACGGTGACCGCTACCGCAGGCATTACAGTACCTGTCGATCCTGGCGACAGCGTCATGGCGACCTTGACAGCCTCTAGAGGAACCATGGAGCTAGAAGTGACATACGAAGCGTCGCTGTACGGCCACGTCGCAGTCAATTACAACCCCACTCACAACGGGCATCACTTCTGGGGTTACAATGTTAAAGCAGTCATGAACTCGGGAGGCCTCACGCCGACCATCAGAAGGTCGGAGATCATCACAATAGGGTTTTATACTGACGTGGACATCGTGTTGAACGAAAAAAAGGGTAGCAAAAGGTCATTGAAAAGTAAAGTTTCAGTGAACTGAAGACGGTTACTATAGCTTTTTAAATAGTTTATAAACAGTCTATTAATAAAGATAGTTTCAATTGTAAAATGTTTTCTCTTGTTTCTTGAGCGTCGATCTTTGTGTTGAAGGAAGGAATCCCTTATAATCTTTAGCCCATGTTATTTTATACAGTTCCCTTGGGCATTGTTTAATCTGCCTGAAAAATAAATAGTTCCTGAGTCTTTCCGTTCATTCAAGTTTCTCTATCTACAACTATATCGATCTCGTATAAATAATAATAAATAATAAATATCAGAGACAGGTACTTAGTCTACTGTAGCTTAAAAAAGTGACTTCATAACTAAGGCAATACCTAACCAAATCGGTCGTGTTAATATCATTAACTGTTTTAATCCTCACAGACAAACCAGTTTGTTAAATCAAATAAACTTTAATAACGCCTTATCAAATTATGGTTATTTCTGAATTAACCGAAGTAGTTTGGTTAAATATTTTTCTCTGTGTACTAGGCAACGATATACATACTCCTATAGATAATAATAAAATAAATAATAATCCAGCCTATATACGTCCCACTGCTGGGCACAGGCCTCCACTCACAATGAGAGGGTTTGGGCTATAGTTCCCACGCGGGTCCAGTGCGGATTGGGAACTTCGCACATACCGTCAAATTGCTTTGCAGGTGTATGCAGGTTTCCTCACGATGTTTTCCTTCACCGAAAAGCTCATGGTAAATTTACAAATTGTATTATAGATAAGTACATACTTAAATATATAGAAAACATCCATGACAAATCGGTGCAGCGCTTTAACCTCCAGGCCCCCTAGCATGCATGCCAAGCCCACAGCACTCAAATCAAATAATATATTATCCGTATCAAATTCCGAACAGAGCCCTTAGCCAAGATGCATTACGCTAACTAGCGTTTCTATTCGTTTCGTTTTTAAACCAATCGCGTCACTGGTAGATCACGTGACTCTCCGTATGACGTGATCTACCAATGACGCGATTGGTTTAAAAACTAAACGAATAGAAACGCTAGTTAGCGATTGGCATCTTGGCTAAGGGCTCAGTTGGAATTTCTAACAAACTGTCAATTTTATTGCGGCAGTTGCTCGCCTTCCGGAAACTCTGAGACTAGTCCTTCGTCTGACGTGATGATGATTGTATTGATGATTATGAATACAGTGATCAAATAAGTGGTGTTTTAACACTCTCGTAAAGTGTCATTGCGGGCTGTAGGCAGGGCTTGAAACACCGGTATTTTCAGGAACCGGTATAGTACCGACCTTGCATCTGGAACCGGTAGTAAACGCGGCACCGATACCTTAGTACCGGTACCGCCAATAGGTACTGACACCTTGGTACCGGTACCGCCAATAGGTGCCGATACCTTAGTACTAGTACTGCCAATAGGGACCGATAACTTAGTACCGGTACCGCCAATAGGTGCCGATACCTTGGTACCGGTACCGCCAATAGGTGCCGATACCTTAGATACGTACCGAAAGCAGGTACCGATATACTATTGGCGGTTACGATAATTACCAGTTCTAATAAGGGTGACCTGTATCAAGTCTAAAAGCAAGCTCTGAAAATCCAACTACCCCTGCAGCATCAGGACTGAGGTGCTATTGCCTGTGACACTCCTTGGATAATTACCATTCAACGATACACCGCACTTTTGAATCCGTCAAGGCTAGCTCACACATGTCACACACTCACACATGTTTTATGCAACTATAGTTGCAAGTGACAACCTTTATTTGCTTATCAATAAGGTCGATACAATGTGCACGAGCAATTGGGTGGCTACAGGAGGTCACAAAGAAACATGGATACATACATACACTCGAAAAACATTACCCTCCTTTTTGGATGGTCTGGTAAAAATACCGGTGCCTTCTTAGTCATATTTACGTGTGTGTGAGTGATCAGATAATAACGAGAGAACCGGTACCAACACTCCGGTACTGAACCGGTACTGAACCGGTATTGAACCGGTCTTTTGGTACCGGTTTCAAGCCTTAGCTGTAGGGCCTGTAGGTACTTATGGCCTTTAATTACACCGACACGTCGACGTGTTTTTTTTTTCATTACGCCCGCTAGGGCCCTCGTTTCTATACCATTTATGGTCAGGTTAAAAGTAAAGAGGTTTTGAACCGATCTCAAAAAAAGGAGATACTGTGTTTGACCCGCGTACGTAAAGTAATTAGATACACTAATGGTTTACCAAAAACGTTTCACGAACATTTCACAAACATATCATTTGGTAAACCGCTTTTTTTCCCAAACTGTAAATATTTCAGGATTTTTATAAAACTAACCTAACCTAACCTAGGGTTCTCAATGGTCCTGAAATAAATCCGGAAATGTTTATGAAACGTTTTTTGGTAAAATGACAGGATACCATGTACTTATGTATGTTTGTATCTTCGCAATTATCTCAATAATTACTGCATCGTTTTTTTAAATTTTCAAATCATTCTAGGTCAGTCAAACTGCAAACTGAAGTCGAGGTCAAACGGTATTAAAAATCAAAAGCCGACTTCAGTTTGACTGGCCTAGGATGGTTATTAATTAACTTATAAATAAATTTGACGTTGTCAATATAATGGGACCTTATGAAGGTAGGCGGTTACGCCGTTTTTAGAACTGTTACCAGAGTGTTCGTATAGTTACAAGAATAAGAAGAGCGTAACTGCCTTCCTCCATAAGGTCCCATTATATTGAGAACGTCACAAATAAATAAATAGATATCAGGGACAATCTCACACTTATTGACCTACTTAGTCCCAAACTAAGCTCTAGGCTTGTACCTACTATGGGTACTAGCCAACGATATACATACTTATTCTTCTTTAAAACGGTCGCCGTGATCGAGATCGGTCGGAGCAATCATCATCATCATCATACATACATACTTATATAGAGGAATACATTTAAATACATAGAAAACATCCATGATTCAGGAACAAATACTCGCGCTCATCACACAAATACTTGCCCATACCGGAATTCGAACCCGGGACCGCTAGCTTCGGAGGCAGGGTCACTACCAACTAGGCTAACCGCGTCAAACGCATCTAAATGATATACATGTAGGTACATAATATGGAAAAACCTGGATTAAGGACTAATTCTTAACTCAGGGTTTTTCATATATACAATCAATAAAATTTATTCATGTATCGTAGAACCCTATCGCAAGGACACGCCGCATCACTACAAGTTGAATAATGAGGCATTTAGTACATCGCCTAACTGCGACATGGTTCTAGAATGGAACGGGAATAAACATCCTTGACGGTTCATTCATCATCTCTGACGTAATTTGCGAATAATATTTATGTGCTTTTCCTAATTGTGCAGTAGTTTTAACAGTCCTTCTGTGCGACTAGTCGTAGTATACAAGGTAATTTATATTTATTTTATATAATTTGTATTAAAAAATACAGTTTAATACAGTTGCTCATTTTCGCACTAGTACTTTTTACTTTACCTTTTATTTTAAATTTAGCTTTATGAGTATTACGAATCATCGGTTTAATGAGTATTATGAGTGACCGCCTGGCTTATTGAGTATTATGAATGACCGTTGGTATTCGTACACTTACTGTTATATTTTTGTTTCATTTTTTTTTTTTCGCAAATGTATTGAAAAAAGGTTGTTTGATACACGTGCGGAACTGTCAATACATCTATTCCATATTCTAACGTAAGACTTAACGCTCAAGGTTTAAAAAGTGTCTCGTCCTGACTTTTATTACCTTTTATTACTAAGCGACAAATACTATATTCACTATAGCGATTTTATCAAGACGGGACACTTTCATTTTAAACCTTAAGCTTAAGAATTTTTAAATAGATGCAGTGGTTCTGGACATTATACCCTCCACATACACAGAATCTCAAAATTTCACACTGTCTTTATAATAATGGTGAAGATTTATGACTTATGCCGTTCCCTAAAGTTAAAAGCACATCACAAGAAAAAAAAACTCTAAAAAGTACAAGCCTAGTGTTTAGTTTGGGACTAGGTCAATTCGTGTAAGCTATTCCTTGACAATTACTTATTTATTACTCCACAGTTGAAGATGGGATTCGTCGTGTTCCTGCTCCTCCCAGCGCTGGTCTCCGCGAGCATCACCATCGACATCCGAGCCGCGTCCACCAACAACCAATCATCCGCCACCTACTTCGGGGAAGACTTCAGCGTCATCACAGACCAAGAATTAGCAGCTTTCAACATCACAGACACATTCCTCAAAAAAGCTGCAGGCTTGTATTCCGGCAGCACACCGTTAGACGTATTTGTCAAGACACCGACGCCATGGGGAGACTTGTACAAAACCTATCATTGGTCAGAAGTACAAAGGGAAACCAAAGTTAAGGATGTTAAAATATTTTTGATTGATACTAGAGAAGTGACGCTGGCTCACGATAAGTTCACCAACTCCGGCAGCAGGGAAGCTGTCTTCACCAGCAGAATCAAAGAAGTAAACGTTGAAAATGAAATTATAAAAACGTTTACAGGTGCAAAGATGGCGCTTGATGTGAAATACAATGTTGATTTAATTGTGAAAGATCATCCAGCGATGCATATTAAGTTTGAGTCTAGTTTCGGTAATGATACAATGGTTAATGATTCGAAAAAGTTAAAAGCAAGAGAATTTAGTGTTTTGGTAAAGGCTAATCAATCTGTTGAAATCATTTTGAACGCTACTATGGTGACATTAGGTGTTGTAGTCAATTATGAAACTAGTTTAACTGGACACGTCGCTGTTAATTACAATCCAAGGTACAAAGGTCATCATTTCTGGGCGTATGATGTGAAAGAAGTGATGAAGGCAGGTGGTATGCCGGTGGTTAAGACTGGAGCTGATCTGATAACTGTTCGATATTATTCGAATGCTGATGTTATAGCAATTGATTCTCAAAGTGGAAAAGTAATTGTGTCTGAAGAAGTTCAGTATGCTGACTATGTTAATGTTCAAAGGGTGTAATACGAGTAAGCATTAGGTAAAATAATAAATGATTCTTTTTAAAACATAAACGAGTTTATTTAAATATCTAAGCGGGAGACAGAGAGAGGTGGAGACCAACGGAGAGTCCGAATACTCATTTATTAAAAAAATAAAAAAAACACGATGCCATGTGAGTAAACGAAAAAAGTAAAATTACGCTTTGTAAGTGTGCTGTGTACGTATAGCTAAATGTGACGTTCTCAATATAAAGGGACCTTATGGAGGAAGGCAGTTACGCTCTTCTTATTCTTGTAACTATACGAATACTATGGAAATAGTTCTAAAAACGGCGTAACCGCCTGCCTCCATAAGGTCACGTCACAATTTACTATTACTTCTGTTATGAAAAATAAAACGAAAGTGTCACAAGCAATAAATAATTTAATTTACAAAAACAGGATTACAGGTTATGTACATAATATTTAAATTACATAGCTTTTAATTGGGCACACTTTCAGAAATCCTTTTTATTTTGAGAAAAAACAATTTTAAACAATTCAGTACCTATATCAAACATAATTTTATATATAATACAAAATTAAAGAAATCAGGTAAGTAACCAATCATGTACATGTTAAGAAAAGCAAAAAAATATGAAAAATGTTTTTACGTACTTCAATTGTATTGACGTAGGTAAGTAATTATTTTTTTCCTCTAGGAAGCACATCGGGCGTGTAAGCCTTGTAATACTTTAAAACTATATCCTCTTTTATTTCTATAGTCGTTGGTAAGCCGACTCTATCCAGCACATTGGCTATATCAAAGGCCCAATAATAATGATCATCAAATCTTTTCCCAAAATCTACGGCTACGTCGCCAAAAACTGATACTTCATACGTGACATTTACTCTTACTGCACACTGCTTGACATACTCTGGTCTTGCAGTAAAATTCTGTACTTTATCCATCTCTTCATCTTTCTGCCACTGAGAAGGAACATCTATCGTGTTATCTAGAATCTTGAATAGATAATATAAAGGTTCTGAAACATTAACTTTGTAATCATTACTCCAAGAGAATTTTACTGATAAATGCTGG